>WOXC01006422.1:0-172802 GCA_011680675.1 Gymnobelideus leadbeateri
GAAATAATTCAGAATTCACCAGTCTTAAATGCGTAATTCATCAGATAATAGCCACATATCAGTGGATCATCAATAGAAACAAAAGATTCCCTCTGTTATCAACCCACATTGTCCTGTCTTGCTTTCCAGGGTGGCATCTGTTTACATCCATTCCTTGAAGTCTTTTGCATCAATTGAAGCACTAAATTACTGTATTTGATAATGGGACTCTTTGAAGCTTTTTACAAAATATATTATCGTGGACTATAATTTTCCCAGGCTAAAAATGTAGAATTCCTTCTAATATGACCTTGCCTAAGTTGGAGGAGAGATCTAACAAAAATATTTTTCGAAGTTGGTGTGGATAAAGCTAATAGCTCTCATAAATGAAGAAAGAGGAAGAGATTATTAGCCTTAATTGTTCAGATTCTACCTGGAAGGCTCCCTTTGAAGATAATGGTCAGTTCAATTCATGGGTCCTTGAAAATGATGAGATTCAGGAGGAGGAAAAGAGAAAAGCAAAACACATAATATGAACAGATGCTTTCAACAGAGTGGCGCTGATATGACAAGCCCCAAAAGGATTACATATTCTTTCATTCAGACTGAAGGACATGTCATTATGGATGCTACAACTCCTCTAAAGAAAGCAGTCCACCACAGAGTAATAATGCTTCATTATAAAGAGATGATATGGATAGTAAATGCAGTTTTTATAAACCAGATTAGGACCAAGGTTATTTTGGGGAAAAAATGGATTTACCAGGATAGGGAGAGGATGGTGAAACAAATTGATAAATTAAACAAAGAATTTTATTGGGGAAAAAGTTATTCTATTTGAATACTGATTTGAACATATCACTGTCTCTTCTAATTCCATTTTTGAAAGAATACACACCAAATTCAATTAAGATCTCATGAAAGACTCATCAATGCTTCTAATTCCTTTTCCCAGTTCAGTTTCAAGATGAAAAATTGCAAAACAATTGAAAGCTCATGATAGTAATTTGTGTGTGTGTGTGTGTGTGTGTGTGTGTGTGTGTGTGTACTTGGTTTTTGCTCTATGGATAGAAATTATGAACTATGTGCATGTGTATAACAAACACACAACTTTGAATAATTCTTTTTCTTCTTTTCTCAATATTTTCTCTTTCAGAAAATTTCCTCTGAAGTTTTCTGAAGGAAACCAACAGCTGGTGATTGATTGATTCTAGAAGACGGCTGCTGCCAGCCAAACCACATTTGGGGGAATATCTGCACTGCTGCTAAATAATCTTCCCCTACAATCATCAGGATTACTGTCTTCAGGGTCCCTTTTCCAATCATATTCAGATGCAAAGATGGGCAAGCCTGTGGTGTGCTTGTGTGTGTTTCATACCTTGGGGAAGGAAAATGTGGCCACTATTATCTCCACCATCTTAAAAAAAAAAAAAAGCAAAGATTGCTGTTGGTACTAAGAAGAAAGACTTTGATGCCTGCTGGAAATGTGTATGTTTCTAATACCTACTATGTGCCAGGCACAGCACTTTGTGTTTTTTACAGCTATTATCTAATTTTATCCTCATGACAATTCTGTGAGGTAGGTGCTTTTATAATCCTCATTTTACAGTTGAGGAAAATCGAGCAAATAGGGGTTAAGTGACTTTCCCAAGGTCACACAGCTATAAAATGTCTGATGCCAGATTTGAATTAAGGTATTCCTGACTCTAGGGCCCATACTGCATGAAAGTATGAAACAAAAGAAGCAAAGATAACAAAAACAAAATCTCCCCAATACTTTTTCCTTGCCTGAAAGATGAACTGCTTGAAATACTGACCTCCCTGACTGTTTCAATGAGGTCAAGAAACACTGTCACGAGTGCAATTATGATTAATGATGCTCCTGCTGGTGACAAGAATCTAAGCCTAGTCTCTGGAGTACAGCAAGACTCAGTAGCCTCTTAGCATTCTGACTCATTGCTCTGGCAAGATATCTATTTGCTGCTTCTCCAGGCTTAGTTTCAACAAGACATCCTCCTGATTCTTTGCAGAGACATCATATCATAAGGAGACAGAGAGGCCAGTACAAAGAACGACTGCTAAGAAGGATAAAACATTAAATTAATTTTTAAAAAAAATCTTTTGTACCAAACAGGGAAATGCAGCATAATGAATAATTAAACAATTAATAATGTAATCCTCTTAAAAGCATAGAACCACTATGCAAGAAGATTAAGTGTTTAACAGTTTCCAGCATAATGCAAATGGTAAGGATGAGCCTTTCTTTTCTGCTTTTTTTTTTTTTTTTTGAGTAATAGAATTGAAAACACATTTCCGGTTTTTAATTAAATGCTATTAAAAATTTCAGTAATGAGCCTACAACAGCACCAGTGTAATATGGAAGGATTATCAAATAAAAAGGTAAGCCCATAATATGAAGAGCCTTCTGCTGGTGTTTATTTTTCTCTTTTTTAAATAAAGGGGGAAAATCATGAAGCTTAAAAGGGTGAGGACTCTTTCTAAATTCCTTAGTGCATATCACCAAAAGCTAGGTGAAGAACTAACTATAATAAAGTAACAACTAAGCTGATGGTTTTGCCTATCAAGTTTGATAATGAAATAACAAAAACAAGGAAAAAACTTGTGAAAACAAGGGAAAAGATCACAAAGTACTCCAAAAAATTTGTATAAGGGATCAGGAAGAGAACAGTTTATGTGTTAAAGCAATAAAGATTTATTTAATTTTAATCCAACATTTGTGCTTCTAATAGTTTTTCATTAATATATCATAAAACTATACTTCTATCTCTTTAGTACCTTCTTGCAATGGCTATTCAGAGTCATGATGTTATATCATTTTAATAGTTGATATGAAGAAATCTGGGTTTTGTTTTCTTTGGTTTAATATTAGGCTATTAAATGAAATAATTTGTGGTTGTGGTCCAAAATGATCTATCCCTTTTAAAATATCAAGTTATTAATCCCTTTGATGTAAAAGTTGACATCATAAGCCAAAGGAGGAGCAAAGAAGAAATTAGAAGTCGATTTATAAAAAGAGCATCACAAAAGATAAAATGACAATTTAGATTGTAGAAAATTAAAAGGTCCTTGCACAAACAAACCTAATATAGTTAAAATTAGAAGAAAAACAGGTAACTGGGTAAAATGTTTTTTGTTTGTTTTTTTGCTTTTTGGAGGGCAATTGGGGTTAAGTAACTTGCCCAAGGTTACACAGCTAGGTTTTTTGTTTGTGTGTGTTAAGTATCTGAGGCCGGATCCAAACTCAGGTCCTTCTGACTCCAGGGCAGGCGCTCTACTCACTGCGCCACCTAGCTGCCCCAAGGGTAAAATGTTTGTAGTAAGCTTTTCTGACAAAGATCTTATTTATACATACACACATATATACACCCAAATATATACACATATAATATATATGTGTGCATATGCATCTGGTACAAATATATTTGACTAGGAAACATTCCCCCAAAGATAAATGATCAAAGGCAATGAACAGTCAGGTTTTAAAGGAAGAAATACAATCTATTAACAATCATTAAAAAATTATCCAAATCACTAATTATTAGAGAAATACAAATCAAATAAAGTCTGAAGTTGTGCCTCAAACCCATCATATTGATAAAAATGACAAAAGAAAAAAATGACAAATGTTATAGGGCTGAACAAATTGGTCCAGAAATTCTAGAAAGGAAGTAAGACTATGCCACCAGAATTACTAAACTATGCATGCCATTTGACCCAACTATACCTCTACTGGCCTGGTACATTGAAAAGTTCAAGGAAGGAGGAAAGAATTGATAGATAGATAGATAGATAGATAGATAGATAGATAGATAGATAGATAGATAGATATAGATATATAAAATAACAGTTCTTTCCATCATCGTCAAAACTGGAAATTAATAGAGGTGATAGCTAGACAAGTTATGATATATAAATGTAACAATATTATTTTGCTATAATAGATGGCAAAATGCATAGAAACTGGTAAGCATTTTATTAGCTGATGAAGAGTTAAGTGAGCAGAATTAGTAGAATAATTTACATGACAAAAAATATTATAAAGAAAAAAATAACTAAAAGACTTTAAAATTCTGATTGGTGCAATAATAAATAACAATTCTAGAAAATTAAAGAAGAAACATCTCCTTCCTCCTTCTATAGAGATGATGCACTAAAAATGCAAAATGAAACATATACTTTTTACACATTGTCAATGAGTAAATTTGTTTTGCCCAATTATGAATATTTGTTATTAGAGTTTTATTTTCAGTATTTGGGGGGTTTGGGAATGAGAAATAATAAATGTAAAATAAATAAATAGATGAACGGATGGATAAATAAATGTATAAATAAATAGGAAAGGAGCAAAAATGATAGAGTAGAAGGACACCTAAACCAGAGTTTCTCTCATCTGGATTCCCATAAAACAAGAGACTTAAAGATTAGTCATAAGGTCAAAGAGGGGGTCTTTTGATTAGATCCATAAAAAGGAAAACAAAGTCACAGAGTCAATTATTCTTGGTGGTACAGGGATGGTTGCAGACTAAAAGGGTCTAGAAATGATTAGATCCCCAAGGAGGGGCAAACTCCAACTAAGCCATGTTGCAAAGGAAAGTCTCTCTCTACTCCTTTCAACTCTCAAAGAAATGGCCTCAACCAAGTTTAATCAGGGATGAGGGGAGATACTGAATCTAAGAGTACCTCGGACTCCAGGTAAAGGGGAAAAAACCCAGATAAAGGAGCTCAACGCAATTATTAGTATCAAAATTAAAATGGAAAATTCAAAACAAATTAAGAGGCAATAACCAATACATTAGAAAATATTTTACCCAACTAAATGCCAACAAAACCAAGAATTTAAATGAAATAGATGGATATTTGTAAGAATGTAGAACACCTATAATAACAGAACAAGAAATAGAGAGTTTTAAAAGTCAATATTCAAAAAATAAATTGAATGAGTCTAAATAAACTCCAGAGGGAGGGGAAATCCAGGGAAACAGAGACTACATGGACTTTCATGTGATTTCTAACAAACATTCAAAGAAAAATACATTTCAATATTACAAAAACTGTTCCCAAAAATAGTAAAAGAATGGATCTTAACCAAAGTCTTTCTGTGTACAAATACAGTCTTGATACCAAAACCAAGGACAGTTAAACCAGAGAAAGAAAACTATATAAAAATATTACTAATCAATATCAGTACACAAAATTAAAGAAAATATTAGCAAAGAGACAACAGCAACATATCCAAAAATATTACACTATTACTAAGTTTCATTTACACAAGGAATCCAGAGTTTACTCCATATTGAGAAAATTACAAATCTAATTGACCACATTATTAACAAGAACAATAAAATCATGATTGTATCAATAAATATATAAAATCTTTTGAGAAAAACATTCATTTCTCTTTGAAGTAAAAGCATGGAATGAAATGGACCTTTCTTTAGCATAGCAAGTAGTATACATAAACAACCAAGAGCCAGCATTTTATAAAAAATTGGGACAAACTATACTCTTATTGATATGATCAAGAATGAAGCAAGTATATCCATTGTTACTGCTTATATTTTAAAATCTGATGGAATAAGCATAGGTAAAGAAGAAATAAAAGTATTACCTTTTACAGACAAAAATTAATTGAAACAGTAACTTCAGCAAAACTGTGGGACATAAAATAAATCCAAACAAATCATCAGCATTCCTTTATAATGGCAATAAACTCCCATAGGAAGAGATAAAGGGAAACTCAGTTTGAAATAATTATAGAATGTATAAAATACTTGAGCATCTAAATAACAATATATAAGAAATATATAAATATAAGTATAAAACACCATTAATGGAAATAAGCAGAACTAATAACTGTAGAAATATTAATTACTCATAGATAAACCAAGCTGGTAATACTAAATATATTGATTTGCTTATTCCGTATCAAATCAAGTTGCAAAAGGACTAATTTATAGAATTAGAAAAATAATAATGAGCTTCATATGGAGGCACAAAACACCAAGAATATCAAAGGAAAACCTGAAAAATAAAGTGAGAAGAAAGGAATCCTGGCAGTACAAAATCTTAAGCAAAATCTCCAAAAATCAGTAATTCTCAAAAATTGCCAGGTAAATTGAACACCAGTCTGGCATAAATCATGTTTACTTTATCATCTCACACCATACTAAAATAAGGATCCTAGTATAAAATCTCTATCTTAATTCATAGATTATAAATTAGAAAAGTGAAAATTAAAGTAGCTGAGATTCTACCTTATACTTATCAGACTGAAGAAAGAAAGAAAGAAAGAAAGAAAGAAAGAAAGAAAGAAAGAAAGAAAGAAAGAAAGAAAGAAAGAAAGGAAACGACAAATACTTGAGAGCCTGTGGGAAAACAGGTACATTGATACATTGCTGGTAAAACTGTAAATTAATCCAGTCATTTGGAATTATGTGAAAAAAAATTTACTAAACTATGCTCACTATGTAACCCATCTTACTAAGCCCAACGAAATCAAAGAAGGAGAAAAAGGTTCTATAAGTTCCATATGTACAAAAATGCACATATCTATTCTTTTCATAGTGACAAAGAACTAGAAACTAAGGGGGTTCTCATTGACTGGGAATGACAATTTTTGATAAATGAACAAAAGGGGAAGGGGAATGGACATTCACTGAGATAGAGGACTTTCAAGCATTCTTGATGAAAAGACCAGAGCTGAAAAGAAAATTTGACTTTCAAGAACAAGACTCAAGAGAAGCATAAAAAGGTAAACAGGAAAGGGAAGTCATAAGGCACTTAATAAGGTCAAACTATTTTCATTCTTACATTGGAAGATGATACTTTTAACTCATAAAAATTGTTCCCATTATTAGGGCTTTTAGGAGTATATATAGACAGAGGGCATAGGTGTGAGTTGAACATGAAGGGATGAGATTTAACAAAATAAAATTAAAGAGTGAAAGAGGAATGCACTGGGAGAAAGAGAAAGGGAGAGGTAGACTGGGGTAAATTATCTCACATAAAAGAGGCAAAAAAAAAAAAGCTTTTTCAGTGGAGGGGAAGAGGGTAGAGGTGAAGGAAAGTGAGTGAACCTTACTCTCATCAAAATTGGCTGAGAAAGGCAATAATGAATATACTCAATTGGTATAGAAATCTATACCCAGGGGCGGCTAGGTGGCGCAGTGAGTAAGAGTGCCGGCCTCAGAGTCGGGATGACCCGAGATCGAATCCAGCCTCAGAAAATGAGCACCCACATATAAATAACGACTAGCCGTGTAACCTTGAGCAAGTTACTTAACCCCAATTGCTTAAAAAAAAAAAAAAGAAATCTATACCCAAATCTAAGAAGAAAGTAAGACGGGAAAAACATAAGAGAAGAGAGACAGAAGGGAGGGCAGGCTGAAAGGAGCTAGAGAGAATAGAATAAATGGAATGGATGGAAATAAAGTTAGCAATAGTAATGGTGAAAAAATATTTAGAGCAAGTTTCTCTTGATAAAGGACTCATTTCTCAAACATATGGAGAAGTCAAATTTGTAAAAATATGAGCCATTCCCCAATGGGTAAATGATCAAAATATATGAACAATTTTCACATGAAATAATCAAATCTATCTATAGACACATAACTCACTATTGACTGGACAAATGCAATTTAAAACAACTCTGAGGCACTACCTCATACCTAGTAGATTGGCTAATAGGACAGAAAAGAAAAATGGCAGGCTGTGGAGAGGATGTGGGGAAAATGAGACATTAATGCATTGTTGAGAGAGTTGTGAACTGATTCAACCATTCTGTAGAACAATTTGGAATTATGCCCAAAGGGCTATAAAACCATGCATACCCTTTGACCTAATAATACCTCTACTAGGTCTGTATCCTGGAAGACATTTTTTTTAAAAAAAGAACTATGTACAAGAATATTTATACCAGTTCTTTTCCAGTGACAAAGAATTGGACATTGAGGGGATGCCCATCAACTGGGGAATGGCTGAACAAATTGTGGTATGTGATTATGATGGAATACTATCATCTATAAAAAATGATGTGCAAGATGCTCTCAGAAAGAATGGAAGACTTACATGAGCTGATGCAAAATGAACTGTACTGTGTATAAAGTAAAAGAAATATTGTAAGGTGACCAGCTGTGAATGACTTAGTTATTCTCAGCAATATGATAGATCCAAGACAACTCTAAGGGACTTATGATGAAAGAACTGATGGTGTCTTATTACAGATTGAAGCATACTTTTTTTTATTTTTGAGGGACTTTTTTCATCCATGTTTCCTTTTACAACATGCCTATTATGGATATGTTTTGCATGACCATGCATGTAAAACCTATATCAAAATGTTTGCCTGAGAATGAGGTAGGGGAGGGAGAAAGGGAGAAAATTTGGAACCCAAAGTTTTAAAAATTAATCTTAAGGGGGGCTCACTTTAAGAAGTGTTTTGTGATTTGACCAGATGAGACTGTGGGCAGCCGTTGAGACCCCCCCCCCCCAGTCCCAGCTTTGAAAACCCAGATTCCCTCTCTGGTAACTGTGATTTTGGTATTGATAATGGTTGGACAGTTTGGAAGCCAGTGTGTTTGATCTGTCTGTATACTCTGAAGTTTGGGGTGCTGACCTTTTTCCCCTTAACTAGGTAATATATGTTTGTTTGATTAAAGTAAGCTTGTTAAACGAATTTGAATTGCTTTCCTTTTGAAAAGCAGATCTAGGCGGAGCCAAGATGTCGGAGTAGAAACAGCTCATCCAAGCCACTCTGCCCCCAGATTCCCCACAAACTATGTAAAAGGGGACTCTGAACAACTTCTGGAGCCCCAGCACCCACAGAATGACACAGAGAAGCTAACCTCCCGCTGAGGACAGCCCAGCAGCACTGCAGGAAGGACCAGCGCAGCAGTCTGGGAGCCGGCAGCGCGCAACGCGCAGAGCGCAGGAAGCAGAGCCGGGCGGAGCCCAGGTCCACTTGAGCAGAGGTTTTAGCCCCAGGGCGGCAGGGCCAGCAGCCAGCTGGAGGAACCCCAGAACACCAGGAGCTGTGGCGACTCCAGAATTATCAACATAGACATGCCTAGGACAAAGTAAGAGGTTAGTGTCCTATGGACTTTGGGACCTGTATTTGGGGAATGCATCGGCTCCCTCCCCTGGGGGCTAGAAGCCGCTGAGGACACACGCCATTTTGTAGTTTTCAGAGGCAGCTCCAGCTCTTGGCCTGCAATTAATTGTAGGGATATCCAGCGATCAGTCTTGGGGGGTAATCGCTCTTGCTTTAACCTCCCTGGATCTGGATTGTGATCTAGGGTGGAAGTCGTGGGTGGGTTTACAGCTTGCCAGAAACGGAAGTTGCCCCCCACACGTTCGGGACGAAAATTCCTCTATCTTGCCTTAAAGCTATAGTGTGGCAACAAGCCCAAAAGTCAGGTAATCAAGTGGCAACATGCCAAGGCAAAGGAAACAGAAAAATGCAACCCTAGACTCCTATTTTGGGGGTATAGAGCGGGAAAAGGACTGTGAGGTCAGAAGTCCTGCTCCAAAAGCCCCAGGGGAAAACATGAGCGGGTTGCAGGCCATAGAGGACCTTAAGAAGGAATTTAAAAATCAAATAAGAGAAGTGGAGGAAAAATTGGAAAGAGAAATGAGAAGGATGCAGGAAAAGTATGAAATGAGGGTCAACAGCCTGACTGAGGAAAACAACACCTTAGAAAATAGACTAACTCAAATGGCAAAGGAGGCCCAAAAGGGCAATGAGGAGAAGAATGCCTTAAAAAGTCGAATTTGCCAGATGGAAAAAAAATCTCAAAAGTTCACTGAGGAGATTCATTCCTTCAGAGTTAGACTGGAGCAAATTGAAGCTAATGACTTTATGAGAAATCAAGATGCTGTTAAGCAGATCCAAACAAATGAAAGATTAGAAGGCAATGTGAAATATCTCATGGGAAAAACCACTGACCTGGAAAATAGATCAGGAGAGACAATTTAAAAATTATTGGACTACCTGAAAGCCATGATCAAAGAAAGAACCTAGAAATCACCCTTCAAGAAATTCTCAAGGAAAACTGCCCTGATGTTTTAGATCAGAGGGCAAAATAGAGGTTGAAAGAATCCACAGATCACCTCCTGAAAAAGATCCCAAAAAGAAAACTCCCAGGAATATTTTAGCCAGGTTCCAGAATCCCCAGATCAAGGAGAAAATACTACAAGCAGCCAGGAAGAAACAATTTCAATATTGTGGAAACACAATCAGAATAGCCCAGGACCTGGCAGCTTCTACACTGAGGGATAGAAGGGCATGGAATATGATATTCCAGAGGGCAAAAGAACTGAGAATGAACCCAAGGGTCACCTACCCATTGAAAGTGAGTATTTTGTTTCAGGGGAAAATATGGTCATTCAGTGGAATAGAGGACTTTCAAGCATTCTTGAGGAAAAAACCAGAATTGAATAGAAAATTTGACATCCAGACACAAGAAGCAAGAGATGCCTGAGAGGTAATCAGGGAAAAGAAATCAAAAGGAACTTATCAAAGTTGAACTATTTACATTCCTATATGGAAAAACAATAATTGTGAGTGATGATATCTTTCTCACTATGAAAATAATGGAAGAAGGGTGTGTGATCATATGAATACATATGTGAATGTGTGTGTATATGGATAGAGGGCATAGGTTGAATTTGTTGGGAAGGGAGAATACTCAAGGGATGAAATTATGAGGTGAGAGAGGAAAGTGGCAAGAGGAGATGGGAAAGACAGGGTAGGGTAAACTATCTCATGTAGAAGAAGCAAGGGGAAGTGGTTGCAAGGGAGGGGGAGAATAGGAAGGGGAAAAAAAGGCAAATCCACATTCTCACTGAATTTGGTTCAGGGAGAGAATGACATACATACTAAATGGGATATCTCAACCTGCAGCAGAATAGGAGGAATGGGGATGAGAGGAGGGATGATGGATGGGAGGGCATCCTTGGGGTGAGGGGAGGTTGGAAGTACCCACTATAGAAGAGGGACAGGATCATGTAGGGAATGGACCAGGTGGGGGTAGGATGAGTGGGAGGGAATTATAAGCAGTCTTGTACAATATATCTACTGTGATAATGTTTTGCATAGCTAGACACGTACAACATATACTGAATTACTTATCTCCCCAGAGGGAATGGGTGACAAGGGAGGAAGGAAATAGATCTGAAATTTGAGGTCTTAAGATTAAATGTTTCAAATATATATCAATACTATTATTAATACTCTTTTGCTTATAATTGGGAGATAAGATGTGCAGGCATTGGGACACAAGATTCACCTTCCTCTAATGGAAAAGTCGAAGGGGTATGGGAGAAGGTATGGGAGAGAGCAGATTGGAGGAAGCAATATCTTGTGGGACTGCTATTCTGGGAGGTTGGGTAGGGGAATAACGGGGGGAAAATGATTGTAACTCAAAATCTGGCAGAAATGAATGATGTAAAACAGAAGTTAATAAAGCATTTGTTTAAAAAAATTAATCTTAAAAATTGTGTTTACATGTAACTGGGTAAATATAAAATACTAAATAAATTTAAACAAAAAAGTCACTGAACCATTTTTTCAGCAAAAATCTGAGGGAGCTAATGGCAAGCATATTTGTCATACTAGTATTAGTACAAGTCTCTAAGGTAGAAGCAATACAAAAGCACAGATGCTATTTGCTTCAGAGGGTTTTGCTTTAGAAAGAAACTATTTTAAATTTTATAAAAAAAAAAAAGGAGCAGTTGTTTACTTGACAAATGAAGATAAAAGTAGTATATTCATTTGGGAATAATTCAACAGGTGACCTTCAAGTAGAGGCCAAGGCAATCATTTATCATAGGCATTGTCTGAAGTCCCTTCCAACTAAGAAATGCAATGACTCTGATTTGAAAGTAATATTATCTTTATATGCAATGCTGAGACAATGATTGCTTTAAAAAAAAGTTGTGAGTAACCATGGGGAACATAAAAAAATAGAAGTATAGTTTAAAAATGTGATATATAACAATAAAACTTCCAGGTATTTAGTTTCTCTATTTAATTTAGCGTTTTTAACTTATCTGTTCTTTTTTTTTTTTTGAGCAATTGGGGTTAAGTAACTTGCTCAAGGTTACATGGCTAGTCATTATTTATGTGTGGGTGCTCATTTTCTGAGGCTGGATTCGATCTCGGGTCATCCCAACTCCGAGGCCGGCGCTCTTACTCACTGTGCCACCTAGCCGCTCCGAACTTATCTGTTCTTTATGTGTGTGTGTGTATATATATGTATACACACACACACACACACACACACATAGGTATATATATATATATATGTATACACACACATAACATAAAACAAAGGACTCCAAGAAAGATTGCACCAGCATATATATATAGGGGTATGTGTATATGTATACAGTAAATATGTACATATTGTATCTATGTTTCTCTCTCTGTGTGTATACATACACATAAACCTATATAAAACAAGAAACAAAAGATTCCAAGAAAAAGATTATACCAGCATGAATGTGTATATAAATATATATAAACATTTACATACATATTTTATATATAAACATATAATATTAAATTTTTTAATTGATTAATATATAATATTTTGTGTACATATATACACATACCAGCACCCATATATGCATGCTGGTGTAATCTTTTTCTTGGAGTCCTTTGTCTTAAACATTTCTATTAAAAAGTATTTAATATGGAATACAACAAATCACATGGTACCAATGACAAAAGATGTCAAATCTACTTGAGACTTGTTTCAAACTCTTGTGGGACTTGAGTATCACAGGTGAGGTTGATCAGTAAACTTATTCACAAATTTTTTTAAAAGATATAAAAAGAAGTTACTTGATTATGATTTTGTAGGAATCTAGGGCAAGGTGGGTATTCTTATCTTAATTTCAGAGAATCAGAATTAGAACTTTGAAAATAAAAGGCATTTTAAAATAGTAGAGCTAGAAAAAACTCCCAGAAGTGACTTCCATGTTTTACGGTTGAGGAAAATGAGGCTCAGAGAAGTGGAAAGTTTTTCCAGAGTCACAGAGGTAGTGTATTTTTGTGGTGAGAGTTAAACCCTGTTCTTCCCAAATCACACTGTATCTCAGCTTGCTGAGAAGTAGTCTCTTTAAAAGTGTTGGACTTTTTAAAAGGAGACAATCAATACTTAGGGGTTTTCTACATGTAACTAAAACATCTAGTCAGCTAAAGCAATTATAAAAGTTATTTTCTATTAAATATATAGGTTTTGTAGATACATAAGCAATCAAATGGTGATTTTAAAATAAGGAACCAAGAGAAATTCCCTTTAAAATGACTGTGGACAATGTAAAATACTTAGGAGTCTACCTGCCAAGATAAAAACAGGAACTTATGAACACAGTTACAGAACATTTTTTACACAAATAAAATCAGAGCTAAACAACTAGAGAAATATTAATTCCTCATGGGTAGGCTGAGCCTATATAATAAAAATGAAAATTCTACCTAAATTTTCTTACTTATTCAGTGCCATACCAACTAAATTATTAATTTAAAAGAATTAATTTATAGATCTAGAAGAAATTATAATCAAATTAATCTGGAATGTAGATTATATACAAATCCAAAAGGTCAAGAATAGCAAAGAAATTCATTTTTTAAAATGTGAAGGGAAGCAGCATAGTAGTAACAGATGTCAAACTATATTGCAAAGCTGGAATCATCAAAACAATCTTGGACTAGCTAAGAAATAGAGTGGTGCATCAGTGGAATTGATTAGATACACAATACACTGTAGCAAATGACAATAGTAATCTAGTGTTGGATAAACCCCCAAATCCCAGCTTTTAGGACAAAAACTCACCATTTGATAAAGATTTTTGGGAAAAATTGAAAGAAACTAGAAAGAAAAAAAACTGGAATAAGCTGTCAAATCAGTTTGGCCGAAACCAGACATAGATCAGCATTTTATACTATATATGAGAATAAGGTCAAAATGGGTTAGATATGAAGGGTGATCTCATAAGCAAATTAGGAGAGTATAGAAAAATTTACCTCTCAGACCTATGGATGAGGGAAGAATTTATGACCAAATAAGAGACAGAGAGGATCATGAGAAGTAAAATGGATAATTTGATTACATGAAATTAAAAAGGTTTTGCAAAACAAAATCAACACAGCCAAGATTAGAAGGAAAAGTAGGAAACTGGGGCAGGAGGAGGGTTTACAGCAAATTTCTCTAAAAAAGGCCTCATTTCTTTAATATATAGGAAATTAAGTCAAATTTGTAAAGTGCCATTTCCCAATTGATAAATGGTCAAAGGATATGAATAAGCAGTTTTCAGAAGAAGAAATCAAAGCTATCAATCAATAGTCCTGTGAAAAATTGTTGTAAACCATTTTTGACTAAAGTAACACAAATTAAAACTCTGAGGTATCACTTAATTCCTATCAGATTGGCTAACATGACAGAAAAGGAAAATGACAAATGCTGGAAAAGATATGGGGTGGGGGGGGAGACATTAATGCACTGCTGGTGGAGTTGTGACCTGGTCCAACCATTCTGGAGCACAATTTGGAACTATGCCCAAAGGGCAACAAAGCTGTAGCTTTGACCCAGTGATAACACTAGTACTAGATATTTATCCCAAAGAGATCAAAGGAAAAGGCAAAAGACCAATGTGTACAGAAATATTTAGCAGCTCTTTTTGTGTTGGAAAAGAAATTAATACTGAGTGAATGTTCATCAATTGGGGAATGGCTGAACAAGTTATGGCATATGATTGTCATAGAATACTATTGTGCTACAAGAAATGACAAGCAGGATGGTTTCAGGAAAACCTGGGAAAACTTAAAGGAACTGATGCAAAATGAAGTGAGCAGAACCAGGAGAACACTGTACACAGTAACAGCAATAGGATGATCAATTGTGAAAGACTTCAATACTCTAATCAATGATCCAAGACAATTCCAGAGGACTGACAATGAAAAATGTTACCGACATCCGGAGAGAATTGGTCAACTCTGAGTGTAAATTGAAGCATGCTTTTTTCACTCTATTTTCTTGCATTTTTTTTTTTGCAACATGACTAATATGGAAATATGTATTGCATGACTTCTCATGTATAATTGATATCATCTTGCCTGGCTGTTCAATGAATGCGGGGTGGTTTGAAAAAAGGAAAAGAACTTGGAATGTGAAATTTTAAAAGATACAGGGTTAAATAAAGCAAAATTATTAATAAAAAATAAAATATGGAATCACTGGATGTTTACTAATCCCTGCATTTAAAAAAAATGCTTTATTTTCACATACTTTCCATGGGTATTTGTCACTTCATTTTGAGTAAATTCAACATATAGAATTTCTAAAATTAAGATAGTAAAAAAAAAAACTTTTCATGAATCCAAAATACCTAATTTACTTTTTATGTTGATGATATCATGTATTACAATACCATATTAGTTCAAGAAAAATGTTTGCAAAAATTAACACATAAATCTCCTAAAGGGAAATTGAGAAGCAATAATGAGCTCCCACTCAAAAAAAGGGGTTAGGGGAATGATATCCAAACAGGTTTACAAGTGAATTATATCAAATACTTAATGATACAATATATATTTTGTTGAATATATACAATATATTCATATAATATAATGATACAATAAATACAAATACTCTGCTATATAAACCATTCACAAAAATATATTAAGAAGGCACCTTATCAAAATCCTCTGAGAAAATATGGTCTTGAGACCTAAACCAGGAAGAATTAGAGACAGAAAACCCTAGGTCAATATAATTAATGGCTATGGAGACATAAATATTTAATGAAGTTACCAAAAAAAGATATATGGTAATGACATGTACGAAGATGTAGATAACTATAGATTAGATATTATTATTCATTCTAACCAGGTTAGACTTGAAGCAAGAATTCAGAGATAGTTCAATATTAGAAAAATTATAAACTTGATAAATGTTATTGATAATAAAAATATTTTAAACTATGTGATTATATAACCAAACATAGAGAACTTATGCAAGAATCTCTAACTTACAATGCTATGTGGTTTTCAATACCCCACAAAAAGTCTGTGGAATTTTGGTACCATATGAATAATATCCTTAACAGATTGTTTTCTGGATTTGAAGGCTAATTTTTTCACTATCAGAAACCTAAATAATAATAAAAGAATCAAGATAAGTACCTACAGGCAAATTGTGATTTTTTAAAAATTCAATTAGATATTATAAAGTTCTAAGAATGGATTTATTATGATTTTGATTTTGGTTTTTGCTGTTGCTGGCTGCTTTCCTTCAGACCTTCCTCACCTCAAATTTTAAATTCTGTCTTGTATTCTCCTAAGGAAAAAGGGGCGGGGGGAGGGAAGGAATCTCATTTTTTTATAAAAATATTGCCATAAAAATAAGTTTTACTTTAGGGAAAGCAACTTTCCAGACATTTTTATCCACATCACCCCTCTTTATTGTTGTTTTTCAGTTGTATCTTACCTTTTGTTACTTTGGGTTTTCTTGGTAAATAAAGATAGCATGGTTTGCCATTCCCTTATCTATCTCACTTCACAGATAAGGAACTGAAGTAATCACAGTTAAGTGACTTGCCCAGGGTCACACAGTAAGTTTCTTCAGTACTTGAACTCAAGAAGGTAAGTCTTCCTGATTCCCAGTCCAATGTTCTATCCACTGGGCCACCTAGCTGCCCAGGGACATACCTATTCTGCAAAGTGTAGACTGTGTCTTACCTGTGAAATCATAATAATTTCTCACCATATTCCAATAGCATGTTGCGTTTGAAAACCAAGATGAGGACAATTGGTATCATTCAAATATGCTGACATGTCATTTGAAGAGAATAAGGATCAATATGAAAGAGCTACAATCTTCACAGTCTCTATTAAAGAAATTACTCTCCATCTTATTGAGTATAACTTTAAAAAGGATCATGATGAGGTAGAAATAAGAACCAAATAAGAACTTTATCCCCTGAATAAGAATATGGGATATGAAACTATTCCAAATAAATTTCTAAAAGAAAATTTTTTAAAATGTGGGAGAAGGGACAAAACCATTCCAAGGGTTTTGTATCAAGAACGTTGAAGTCTTCAACATTTGTCTTTATATGTGCATTTCTTTTCTTTGTTGTAAAAATGAAACTGTCCTCAGCTTTCCAAGGTGTTGCTTATAACTGTAAAAATCATTATGAGTAATTCTGTATGTATATCTCATCAACACAGCTGTTTTGTTTTCTATATTAAAACTGTAAATTCACAGGAAAAAAAATTCAGTGCAGTACAGAGCACTGACTCTAGTCAGAAGACCATAGTTCCACCCCTGTCTTGGATACCATATTTATGTCCTTGGAAAAGTCAATTACCTTTCTTAGGCCTCTGTTTCCTCAACTATAAATTGACAGGATTTAACTTGAAAACGTCTGGGGCAGATAGATAGATATAGATATATGTATGTATAGGTATATAGATATATGTGTATATGTATATGTATAGATATATAGATAGATAAATATACATATATATATGAATGATCTTATGTATACAATCTATTATTATACCTAAATTATTTAATACTATGAAATTTCAGCCCAACTGTAGTAACTCATTAGTGATGGGGGAAGTAAGTAAATGTCATTTTTTTCCCAGGTGGAACTGATAACTTTTTTTTCCATGTGAAAGGAGGATAATATTAAAAGAAAGAGGCAATGAGTTAAAATGAACTTTATATAAGGTCTTTTTGTGAGTCCACTGCTTTGTTGGGGATTCTGTTTAGCATGTTTCCATCATTGCACATGTGTGGGTGCATTCATGCATGCAGCAGCTTGAACTGAGTCTATGTGACAGTTCAACATACAACAGAGTGACAAAGAGCTCTCTAGAGTACACAAGGAGAATAGGAATAATGTTAGGTACTGAGAAAGGAACATTTGGAGAGGAAAGAGTGCTATTTTCTCTGGTATCCAGCTGATATTTACTCTCTGTGCCTTAAATTTCACTCAATGGCTAGCTGAATCACGTTTTTTTAAGACAATATGGATTCCTCCATCTAGTTCAGCTAAATCTAATTTTACGCTCATTTTATTTTGCTTCAGGAAATTTATTTTTTCTCCCACACTGCATTTTTCCTGAACAATCTAAAATCCTGAACAACCCAACCTAGTTAGATACTGACTAACTTGTCAAGAGAGGAAGGGAATTTGTTTCACTGGAAATTAATCCAATCAGTAGGACATTTATAAGAAGAGCCAAACCAGATTTGTTTACAACTGAACAATACCTGAAAGGAAGAAATTTTAATCTCATTATAATATGCCCTTCCAAAATCCAGAACATAATTCTTTCTACACTGTTTTTGACTTTCATTATGGTTTGGGGTTATGAATCATCTATGGTTTTCGGAGGGAAACCAAAAAGCTGGGAATTCCCTTAGATAAAACAGGAAGTGGGAGGAAAAGTAATAATAATATTTAATACTTTGATGAAAATAGCCTCCATAAAACAAGGATAAACAACATTTCCTTCTCATTTACCCCTGCATAAAATGCAAAACAGAACTCAGTGTGTAAAAAAGCATTAGTGTCCTTATTGCTAGTGTAATATTGACTAATCATTTCTTCTGTCATTTCTGTAGTTACAGTGAGTCATCTTCAGAAAATCTCACTGAATAAGGTTAGTCCAGAAACTGAAACCACTGAGCCTTTCCTCTCCCTTCTATTCACAAAATCTCTTTCATTAATGTTTGCACATGTTCCTAAGCTGGTCCCAAACAGGATCAGCCTCTAGTCTTTTCAGAATGTCACCAACCCTAAACAGTTTTCTCTTTAACAATCCCCTTCTTTGTAATACATAAACACATTCTTCTGGGGCTCTGTAATTATCCAAAATGAGCTTTAGTGTTGCAAATTACTTTCGCACCCCTATGATTTATCTGTAGTAAACACACTTTATAATATTTATATTCCTATTAGAACCACCACTAATAACAAATCAGCAGCACATAAACATTTACATGATACTACATGGCCCAGTACCTGATGTCCCTATAATAGTTACATTCCTTGTTCTCCCTATCATGTTGGGAAAAGCCAAACCTTGGCATTTTGCCGGGCTCATGGAAAATACCTTTGAAAATGGCTGTTTCACATTTCCTACAGTTTGCTTTAAAAGAAAGGCATTCCTTCATACTTATAAGGCTTGGGTTATTGCAGTTTCACATTATGCATCATTACTTTGAGTAGGTGTCTTATCAGCAACTCCAGTTGTTGTGAAGAAGATTGGAATTAAGCACTGGAAGCTTTTTATTTATCATACGTGTTTTATTCCTACAAGATTTTCAGTGTATAAGCTTCTTTGTTCAGTTCAGAATTGGATACATTGCCAAAACATTGTAAAATTTACATCTTGCTATACCCCTCCCCATTTATTCCTAATTTGAATTGAAAAGAAAGCATAGGTTTTTAATTAAAGGTCTGTTTGACAACAGACCATATTGGGCATTTTTTATCAGTAGGGCAGGTTTTGTAGAAATATAAGTGGGGAACAGACCTATTTAGTAACTTTTTTTCTTTTTTAAACGTGTGGGAACCTGTGCTGTCTCTAAGGACTATAATCCAGATAACTGCCTCATGGCATCAAGCTTTGATGAACAAGAGGAAGGAAAATTTGACCAAAGGTTACTACTTCTTCCTTTAACCTCATTGATATCAGGGTGACCTGAACACTTCAAGATAAGTATTAAAGAAATTTCAATTGAAATAAAGTTTTTTTTTAAAAAAGAGATGCTTTTCTTTTTCTATGTATTACCACTCTGTTATGGAAGCATCTTGGCTTGATGGACAGAATGTTGACCATGGGGTCAAAAAAGCATGGCTCAAATTCACCTTCTAAAGCTGATTGACACTGACCAAGCAATTTAAGATCTATGTGCCTCAGGAAACTTACTAGGACTCTTCTACTACCTGGAGTCCTCTACTACTGGAAAGACCTGAGTTCAGATATGGCCTGGGATTTTTACTCTATGTGACCAAGTTACATAGCCTCTGCCTTCCTCAGTTTCTTCATTTGCAAAAAGGGGGTAATAATAGCACCTAACTCCCAGCATTTTTGTGAAGATAAAATGAGATAATATTTAGAAAGCATTTTATAAACCTTAATGCACCATATATATGCTAGGTAGTATGATTATATCTATGAAAAACATCTATTGTATGCCAGGCACTATCCTCAGTGCTTAAGATTTTGAGACAAAAATTAAACTACCTTTTACTTTCTATAGGGAAAGACAACATGTACAGATCCATTTTAATTTGCATTGGTGGAGGGAGTTCCTGTATCCTTACTGCAATTGTAAGCCCATCTTTATTGTTATCCAAAATACACCTTCTTGTAAAATTGGCAGCATGTGCCAGGGGAAATCAAACCCCTGTCACCACCTAAATTATCACTTCTCTTCTGATACCCCAGTGTTCTAGATCCAAGAGCCCTAGGATTACAGTGCTTCCAAGATCACCACCCCTATTTCCAGTCATCATTGACATAAGCAACCATCAATGACTAGGGGCCCATCTCCCTTCCCACCACCAAAACCAAGTGCTGACCAATTATCATTGGTGGTCATGGGATCTAGCCCCAGACTGCTAAACAGCTACGGATGTTCTAAAAAAGACAATTCTCTGCACCTCGTTGGTATTGTTAAATGGTTCAATATCAGCAAGCAATATGGATTTATCAGTAGGAATAACATTAAAAGAGATGTATAACCGTCTAACTTTATCTTTGTACCCAAAAGACGTTAAAATTTTTCATCTGCATTACAGATGAAATCTATATACCTAGTTTCCCTTATTAGTGATGAAGTACAGGCTCTGGGAACTCCCTTTGAGCTCTCCTTGAATCTTTGAGGTACAGGCTCTGGGAACTCCCTTGAATTCTGATTGAACTGTCCCATTTGATGATGCATTTGCATGAGGCTATAAGCCTTTCATTGTGGCTCTGCCCAAACCTTTGTTAATATCTCAGTTCTCCATTGTCCATCTACAATACACCCTTGAGCCTATCAAAATATCTATACCCAAATCAACTATTACCTGACCTCATTAACTCCTCTTGAAGACCCTCCCCAAACTCATTACTGGAGTCTGACCTCATCTGACTCTTCCTGAAGACTCTCCCCAAACTCCTCCCCTAGACCACCCCTAAATTCCTCCCACAACCTTTCTGTACATAAGACCCTATCTTGTCTCCTTGTGGTGTGAGAATGCCATAGAATTTTCTAGCACAGACTTACTGTGTGCAATACAAGCAAACTTTTAATAAACTTTACTTTTCTTTGGCTGAGAGAAGACTTAAGTCGAATTCATACAGCAGGACCTGGCATGCTAGTATTTTGGGGTCTCAAGTATTCGTAGCTGAAACCTCATCATTTTATGATTAACTTCATTAGAACAGAAACTCCTTAAGAGCAATGACTGTCTTTTCTATTTATAACCCAGTACTTAGCACAGTGCTTTGCACATAGTAAGTTCTTAATAATTTTTTTTCTTTCATTTATTTTCATTTCATTATACAGATAAGGAATCTGAATCTTGAAGAACTTAAGTAACTCACACATGATCACAAAATCAGTAAACAGTGGAGTTAGTATCCAAATCTGTGTCTCCTGACCACAAACCCAATACTCTTTCTATCATACCAACCTTGTTACCCATGCAAAGGTTCAAGAAATTTCAGGTTAAATCATTTTTCTGTGGTTACAGCATATAGTTTGGTTGATCATTCTATCATTTAGCCTTCCTCTACCACAAAAGAGATGGTTTGAGGACTGACTAAATCATTGTTTGAAAACACTTTCAAGAGGAAATATAAAAAGTAAAATTTTGTTATTTGAGGGACGGCTAGGTGGCATAGTGAGTAGAGGGCCAGCCCTGGAGTCAGAAGAACCTGAGTTTGGATCTGGCCTCAGACACTTAACACACACAAACAAACAAAACCTAGCCATGTGACCTTGGGCAAGTTACTTAACCCCAACTGTCCTCTAAATAAAAAAAAAAATTTAAAAATTTTGCTATTTGAGTTAATGTGTGTTGGGAAGGGGGAAGAACTGTGGATATTAGTGGAAAGTATATAATGGAATAATTTTAGCAAAATAAAATGTTATACTTTCAGGGAAACTAGGCCAACAAAGTTTTTCTTAGAATGGGGAGAATAATTAATTTTTAAATTATAAAAATTTATAATTTTATTTAATTAATAACTAACAAAATATAAAATATTTATTTAATTAAAATAATTTAATGGCTGGTTTAATTTAACTGATGAAATAATGAACTAATTTTCTTAATTAATAAAAATAATTTCTAATTAGTATATCAATTATAAATGCCTGCATCTAAATTGCTTGAGAACACTTGAAACAAGTTTGTTCCCTCCAGTACTTTCAATACCTTCCTAATTAGTGGAGTCTGAATTAATGAGACTTTATCACTTAATTTCACTCTTCTTGAGTCCCAGCTTGTTTATTCGGCCAAATTTTGCATTCAATGATTTTACTGAAGAAGCATATGTTCTAAAGAGTTCTCTCCTTCTTGATGGAGTAAGGGCTCTGGGCACCCCCTGGTATCTTCCCACTTGATGAGGCATTTGCCTGAGGCCATCAGCCTTCCATTATGGCTAAACCCAAATCTCCTTTACTCTTAACCTAGCCTATAACTCCGTTGTAGAGTTGTTACTTCCCACCCTTGATCCTATCAAAATATCAATACCCAAATCTGTTACCCTTAAACTAGACCAGTCCTCCATTGTCTGTCATCTTCACTTAGCCTTCAACTATTTCCTACTTTTAATCCCATTCCTGGAGTCTGACCTCAGTCCCCTCAAGATCCTCCTTAGACTCCTCCTCAAGATCTTCCCCAAACCCCTCCTCTAGACCACCCTCAGATCCCTCCCACAGTCTTTCTGTATATAAGAACCATGTGGTCCCCATGAAGGGGCTGAGATTCAGTCTAGCTCATACTTACTCATACTTATTCTTGCCCACTTGTCCAATTCAAGTGTCACAAATGATTAGACTCCTCAAGAGTCTACCCATTATGGTGAATCTTTAATAAACTTCATTTTACTTTGGCTGAGAGAAGGCTTGAGTTGAATTAATTTGGCAAGACTGTGTTGGGATTTTGGGGTCTTGAGCACCCCTAAACTACAAACTTCAACACTTCCAACAATATGAGAAGTGAGATCCCTTTTGATGTATCAGATACAGTAATCATTTTAAAGTATGGTGCCTCTCCATCAATATTCAGAGAACTACTAACTACCTGTCAAAATCCTTTCTACCACAAAAACACAGGTAAAGTTTAAATGAGATTTGGAAAATTCATGTGAAATTTCTAAAAACTTCCCCCTACCTATTAGTAGTAGGTGTCCTTCCACATGTTAAAAATGAAAATCTCAAGAGACTGAGTTTCTGGGTAATTAGTAATCAATTTATTGATTAGGCTAGCTAATAATCAAAAAACTGATGATCATTAGCCTCTCTTGATAACCAAAATCCAAACCCTGGAGATCCCTGAATGTTTAAATACCCTTAGAAAAGGGGGTGTCCCTGAAAGGTAAAAAAATAAACCCTGATTGGTGAACAATTAATGAGAAGGGTGGACTTTCAAATGAGGAAGTGGGCTAAAAGTCTTCAACTCCTCCTGCTGAGAACATGGCTTTGACCATGAGATTCAGCCATCTTCAGAAATCTGCACAAAGGACTTCATCTCTATCCAGACCACTCTGATTGGTTTTCTCCTTTATAAACTGGGTTCCCTTAGATTCTAATAGAGAGATACAATGACAAGGGCTTGCTGCTTTAGGGCTGGAATGCACCTAGATTAGATTCTGTTTATACTATAAACAAAAGTAAGGTTCCCCTATTTGGGTGGGGTCCAGCCAACATCCAGGAGTATGGACCCTAAGGATTAGGTAAATGTCATCTATCAGCCTTGTCCTTATGAGACTGGCTGAAGGACCTACATGGGCTGGTCCCTGAATGAGAAAATAAAAGGGAAAAAAACCTTAATCCTAATTTAATCATTGGTTTTGAATATAATAGAAAAACAATCACTTCTCTCATTCAAATTATGTATTAATACTTATCTGATCCTTTCCCTCTCTTTAACCCCCCCAAAAAACTCCTTAAGGACAGGGACAGTTTACCATTGTGTCTTTATATTTCCCAGTGTGGAGTATAATGCTTAGCATTAGGAAATGCTTACTAAATGTTTGTTGAAATGAATTGAATCGAAATCCCAAGTAATTGTGGAGCTTCCTAATTGCAAAGAAACAACTCTGGAAATTGGCAGTGAAATGTGTTCTGCAAGCTTCTGTTTAACCCAAGCTGATCCCAAGGGATTTTTTTTTCTTTTCCCTCCTTCTTAGTCTATTTCTGTTAGAATCCAGTCAGTATAAAGGAAAAGTTCCTCCTTGACTTGGAGGTAATAGTAATTCATGGAGACAATGCCTCACTTTAAAGAGAGTATTCTGTTTGTCAATCAAGAAAAAATGAGAAAGAAAAATAGAAAGACAGGCATTTTTTACATTCCTTATCATTTTTATTTTGTTTTTGTTTTTTTATTAGAAATGGATGAATAGAGCGCCGGCCCTGGAATCAGAAGGACCTGAGTTCGGAGCCGGCCTCCGACACTTAATCCATACAAACAAAAACCTAGCCGTGTAACCTTGGGCAAGTTACTTAACCCCAATTGCCCTAAAGGGGCGGCTAGGTGGCGCAGTGAGTAAGAGCGCAGGCCTCGGAGTTGGGATGACCCGAGATCAGATCCGGCCTCAGAAAATGAGCACCCACGCATAAATAATGACTAGCCGTGTAACCTTGAGCAAGTTACTTAACCCCAATTGCTTTAAAAAAAAAAAAAAGAAATGGATGAAAATTTAATGGAAATAAATGTGAAGTGATATAGAAGGGGTCAGGAAGTCTGCTTCAGATGTGCAAAACAGTTGGATATATCAATGTAATTGGTGATGTTTTTCTTATTTAAAGAACTTGCCCACTGAAAGTTGAAGTACAGCAAGATGGAATATAGTAGAATCCTTGGTTTGTTATGGCAAGGAGATACACAGACTCTATGTATGACACATGCATGAGGTTCAGAAGAGAGAAGAGAGTAGTCATTTGGTTTATGGTTGGGGATGAGATTCAAGAAACTGAAGGAGACTGAGGACTTGGGAGGTGAAAATTTCCAGTGACACAGCTAAGCCCACCTTGCCAGCCAGCAGGATAAGGTGTCAGATCTGGAAGTTGTTGGTTTTCCATTCAGGAGAATAAGTTCCCCCATAAACATACCTTCTCACTGAGAAGAAGCAAGCAATTCCTCCAACTCATTATTTCAAGTTTGTTCATAATCCCTGATTTAATTAGCACTTCAATGCCTACTTAACCTAAATAAAAATATAACTGGTCATAAAGCTCTAGAGAAGGGTAACTAGGTTCAAGATAGACCTACAGCCCAGACCTGATATTATCACTCCTTTCCTCACAGTTTTAGAAGTTCCCCATTTTCCTATAACATCAACTCTGCTATTTGGCACAGGTTTCTAAAATGTCTTTCCAGATTGATTTTACATTATTCTCTTTCATACATCCTATGTTCCAACAAAACTGGCTAACTACAGTCAATCATTTAATCACTACTTTAATCAATCATTCAATAAGCATGCATTAAGAGCTCACTATTTGTTCTTCTTCCACATCCATGCTTTGCACAGGCTGTGACAGATGCTTTCTTCCTGTATACTCTTTAGAATCTCTAGGCTCAAACCAAGTGCTATCTCCTCCAACTGCCTGCCTGATTTACACTCTGGTCCAGTTGTTAGTGCACTCCCCCACCCAAAATTAGTCTATTGTTACCTGTGTATATGTCTATGAATGTGAATTTAAATTCAAGCTGTAATTTCATTAGCATAGAACAGCTCAACTGGGAGAGAATTCCTTCTGCTGATATACATCATGGCCTGTTCTACAATTTGTATTCTTCAAAAGCTGAAGCATGTTTAAATTTATAACTCATGTACATATGTGCCATATGCATAATTTATATATGTATGCACATATTGGTTCTCTATGATAAAATGTAAACACTTTGAGAGAAAGGACTATTCCGTTTTTACCTTTGTAGTCCTAATACTTAATAATGATAGATAGATGGAAGGAAGGAAGGAGGAAAGGAAGGAAGGAAGGAAGGAAGGAAGGAAGGAAGGAAGGAAGGAAGGAAGGAAGGAAGGAAGGAAGGAAGAAAGGAAGGAAAGAAGGGAGGAAGGAAGGAAAGAAGGGAGGAAAGGAGGAAGGAAGGAAGGAAGAAAGGAAAGAAGGAAGGAAGGAATATAAACTCCTCTGTTTAGCTTTTAAAGTCCTTCAGAGCCTAGCCACACATTATCTTTCTCAGCTCAGTGGACACAAAGAGACAAGTAAACTCAAATCCAGGATGATTACACAGGGATTCTCACGGGAGAAAAGAATAGCTTAGATAGAGTTGTATTGTGTTTAACAACCAGCTTGGGGTGTGAGGAAGGGATGAATGCATAACACACTTTTAAGTTTAATCTGAATTATTATATTGACATTTTCGCCACCACTTAGACACTTAACAGAACAATAAAAAATAAAAACATGCCTTGATTTGAAGCATTTGCTAAATTTCTAGTTGTAAATGTTCACAACAAAAATTTAACAGTGTACTCTAATGAGTGAGCTGACTCTAGCACACCCCTGATAGGGAAAGAAATCAGCCTGGATATGAGAACAACTAAATTCAATACTATATGAGCCACAATCTTGTTTTGCATCTGTAAACTCAATCTTCTTGTAATAATAGTGAATGTTTATATGGTTCTTTAAGGATTATGAAGATTTTGGATAAATTATTTCATTTGTTCTCCACAATAACCATGGAAACTAAATGTAATTTTTATCCCCATTTTACAAATGAAGAAACGACTTGCCCAGGATCACTCAGGTAATAAGGATCTGAGTCAGTTTTTAAATTCAACTATCCAATAATGTATATCATATGCATGCATACATATACACATATGCATACAAATCTCTACCTCTTTCCAGCTCTTTAATAAACATGTTTAATATCTAGAAGTAAATCACTCATTACTTTTAATATCAGAAACCCAGAGGAGCATTAATAAAAAGACAGTGGTTGTGATTCTTTACAGCATGGGGAATTTTTCATTTTTGCTTGAAGTTGAACTGACTGAAAAAAGGGAATTAGCACAGGCTTAACAAAGGACTTAGGTAGAAGGTAGTCCTTTATCCAACTATTTAACTTCAACTATGAAATTATTTCAGAAGGGGATTTTTAAAGATGTATTCATTTCTCTTACACTGGGTTACATAAAAATGTCAGCACAGCTTAACCAAAAATTTCACTAATTACTCACTCAATATTTTCCCTTTGACAATAAATTAAAGCCTTTTTTAAAATGGCCTTTCTTATGCCTGACCTCATTTTTGTGGTTTTTAATCTTTCTTAGATACTACTTTCCCCACTATTTTTCTACTCAATTCTTCTTCCTGCCCTTCTGCATTCTTTCTTTTTCTCCTAGTGGGCTTTATTTTGCAGCAAGATGGTACAGTGTATAGAATATCAGAAAGACTTCAGTTCAAATGTGATTTCAGACACTTAATAACTGTTTGAATCCTGGGTAAGTGACTTAACTCTGTTTGCCTCAGTTTCCTCATCTGCAAAATTAACTGGAGAAGGAAATGGAAAACCACTCCAGTATCTTTGCCAAGAAAACACTAGGGGCAGCTAGGTGGCACAGTGAATAGAACACCAGCCCTGGAGTCAGGAGGACTTGAGTTCAAATCCAGCCTCAGACATTTAACAAACACACAAATAAAAAACTAGCTGTGTGACCTTGGGCAAGTCACAACCCCAATTGCCCTCCAAAAAGCAAAAAACAAAAAAACAAAAAAAAACACTAAAAAGGGTCACAAAAAGTTGGACACAATTGAACAACAACAAGCTTTACTTTCTCACCACTGTCCTTTATTTGCCATCAACAAAACACGTGGCACAGAGTTTACCATGGTGATAATCATGCCCCACCCCCCCCATTACTCCTGCCTTATGTGTTGTACTGCCCTGTACTTTTCCACTACTAGTCCTTCATTAAGCATCGTTAAATCAGCATTATAATATTATTAGAACTCCAGCTTTTATCACTTTCTTTACCAAATGGATAGAAAATGCACTGAGAGGTTGTCTGGGTATTAATTTTCACTTGTAATTTTCTCATGTCAAAATAGTCAAGTTTTTATTCTCCTCTGCCTCTGCCTTTCATGCTTGATATTTACTAGCATCTAATGGATAAATTAAATAACTCTAGGAAGGATACTACAGTGTATTTCCTAGAATATAATGATTAAATGCAATAACCATAGAAATGATATCATAGAGCCCAGGAATCACATTAGTATTCAAAGACTACCTCTTCCCTAATGCTGTATCCTAGCATTTTCTAGTCCAGGGGTGGGGAACCTAACTAGTCCTTTTCTCCCTTGGAGAAATATTTAATTTTTATTTTTTTTAGTAATATTTAATTTTTCATTTCTTTGATATACATATATTAATATATGTTTATATGTATGTAAATATATATGGTTTATATATGTATAAAAAGTATATAAATATTTGTGTGCATACATGTATGTATATGTGTGTATATATATTTACAATATCTCCTATTGGCTATAAGCTTTATAAATATAGACACTGAGTTAAGCTTATCTAAACATTGTACCTCGCACAAGCCTAATATACTACTCAACCAAAAAAAACAAAAAACAAAACCAGGTATTTAATAAATGTTTGCTGAATTAAAATGAAGTTAATAGAATGGAATGGAATTATTGACATGAGTGGTAGAGAGGGAAGAGCAATGGTGAGACATCATGACAATCTGAACAGCCTGCTCTCAATGCAATGAGAAAAATATTAACATTATTTTCTACATATAAAAAGAATAAGGAGTAATTTTTCTTTTTTTTACAATGCAACTCCTTACAACCTGCCACAAGCATATACGCAATGAATATCTGTTGCTTTCCTCCCAAGGCCAAGCATGTAAGATGTCAAACATAGCCTTCCCCCCGTTTTTAGCAATTCCTCTCCCCTCCTATCAGAGAGTATTAAGTACTAGTTTAGGGAGGGAAATGTACTGGTATATGGCTTGCCCATTCTCTGCCAGGCTCTTGTGTGTAAGTACTGGGTACTCCCTGATTACAGAAAGACAAATAAGGACAATCATGTGTGAACTACACAGCTGTGTTATGTTAGGAAATACCTAATATACACCTACTGAATGACTAGCAAGAGGAAGCATAGACCAGTGGAAAGAGCATTGAATTGGGAAAACAGCAGAGACCTGGATGTGAATCTTTGCTATGACATTCAATAGTCATATGCTTATGGGTAAATTAGCTAACTGGACCTTAGCAAATCGCTTAACCTCTCTGGGGTTCAGTTTCCTCATTTGTCAAGTGAGAAAGTCAGCTCTAAGCTCCCTTCCAGCTTTAGAATTATTATGCTGTAACTCTATGAACCTCTTGAAGCCTCAGGTACCTCATCTATAAAATGGGAATAGTGTTACATGCAACAGTTACCTTCATAGAGTTTTTGTGAGGATCCAATGAGATAAAGTGTATAAAGTGCTTTGCAAATCTTAAGAAGACATAGAAATATAATTTATTATTAATAACATGTAGGCAAGTGAACTACCTTTCCAAAAGTGCCATGCCCTTATAATACAACCATTCAATGAGGTAGATCCAGGGCCAGCCTGAACCATATGTGGAGGGTTCATATTACTTTTTGAAATCCTGTCATATAATGTTAATATTACATTGACAATTGGCATAACATAATTATTATGAAAAATAATTACTGCTGTAATCAAGTTATTGTAATTAATTTCATTAAGTATAAAACATTTACTGGAGACTAGTAAAGACAGTACAATCTGCAATGAAAGCCATTGTTGCTGTTGCTATTATCATTTAACATATATTAAACACCCAAGAGGTCAACTAATGAAAACAGACATAGATTAGCACATTTTTCTCAAATAGTCATTTTTCATTGGCTTAGTTCTTTTTGGTGGACAAATAAAAATGACTGCATCACATTACAGATCAATCAGTTACCAAGTGTAATTTTTGCAATAGCAAACATTTTTAGGTTATATGAGTAGAAAAAAATGAAAGCATCTGAAATGGGCAATCTCCTATTACTCTAAATGTGCTCCCTGACTGAGACCTAGTATGCCAGCCTGGAGCAAATTGTTATAGCCAAGCTATTAACTCCTAAAAATAGGGATCTATAATGAAAATGCTAAGAGACTCACTATTGCGTCCAGCTACAGTCCAACCTATAATGTAACAATGATACTTATTTTTACAGTTTGTCACATCACAGTAGTTTTGGCTGTGGCATCCATTCTTGTCTAGGTGGCACTGACCTACACCTTTCATTCAACTCTTGTTTTCCCCTTTCATATATGCTGTTGCCCCACCCCCCCCAACTCACACACCCACCCACCCTTCTCATCTTGGTCTCCTCCTTGTCTCCTCTCTCTCTGTCTCTCTGTTTCTCTCTGTCTCTTTCTCTGTCTCTGTCTCTCTATGTCTCTGTTTCTGTCTCTCTGTCGCTATCTCTGTCTCTCTCTCTGTGTCTACCTGTTTCTCTCTCTCCTATATCTGTTTCTTTTCTGTCTCTGTCTACATCTAGTTATCTATTCATCTATCTTTATGTCTGTTTTTGTCTCTGTGCCTCTTTCTATCTTTGGCTCTCTGTGTCTGTCTCTGTACATCTTTTTCTGTTTTTCTGTGTCTCTGTTTTTCCTTTATCTGTCTGTTTCTGTTTCCTTGTCTTTGCATCTGTGTCTGTCTGCCTCTTTTTCTCTGTTTATCGCTATATTTCTATTTTCTATCTCTATATCTCTCTCTCTCTCCCTCCCTTCCTCCCTTCCCCCCAATAATTGCACCTCTCCACAATGAACCCCATTTAGCTCTTCATATATCAAGTCAGGGCTTTGCTTCTCCAAATCACACCAGAGAGAAAGGACCAGAGAGAAAGGGAATATTCCCAAGAGCAAAGCAGACAAGGAAGTGGAGCAGTAAAGTGAACTAAAATCAGAGTATGCGGCTCAGGTTTTTCAGCAATTTCAGGGATCTTGTCAAGTTACTATGTGCTTAAGTACACATTCTATAACATAACATATGGAATTCTGACTTCTTTGTCATTTATTCACAGTGTCACAGTATCTAGATTTATTTTCCAAGTCAGTATTTACCTTTTATTTAGATATGTCATTAAGTTGTATGTTTAATCTTCCTGTGTACTAAGGATTCCTAAGACTCTAGGTGCATATTTACACACATATGCTTACATATATGTTTGTATTTATGTATATAAACATGTATGCATTTGCATATGTAATTCACAATTGTTTAGATAAAAGAGCCTTGAAAGAAGTGAAAAATGTTGTTTATGGAATACAAGTAGACTTTCAACCAAAAGTCACATACAGATCTGTAAACTGCAACATACATTTGAAGGAGTGGGGGGGGAAAAAGTGAAGAAAATGGGTCGTGAGATGCAGGATGTCCTGTTTGTGGAAGTTAATATGCATTGGTGAAATAAAATGTGGGCACTAGTTATTGAAAAGCAGGGATGTGCACAGAAGCCTTGGAAGTTTCTAATAAAAAGCTCCAAGAGGCAGACACTTCAAAAGGGTGAAGTCTATGTGTCCCCCTATCCTGATGCATAACGTATTTCTTTTACATTGGACCCCTCAGCTGAAAGCATTTTAAATAGGATACACATAACTGCAAAAGAAGCCGTTAGCACTTGAGAAGGGCCAAATGCATTATATACACTCCCAGGGGAAAAAAAAAGCACCAGATAAGATTTCCAGAGATCAGGTCCAAACTGAGCTATACATGACATTTGATTACACTTCTTTTAGTAGATGGGATATTCACCTTGGCAACCATTGCCTCACTTGACAGTCAGAGCATTTCATTTCCTTGCATTTATATATTCAGGGGTGGTTTCTGGATTTTTTTTTTTAACAGCAAGTTGCATTAACTCCAGCTTTCCGGAACGTTAAACGGAATGACTGTTTCCTCAAATGTCCCATTCTCTGAGATCAGGCTGTTCTAGCTCTACTATATCTGCTCCCCTCCCCCCTCAAAGAAAGCTAAGCTGTGATATAGAGACCACTGTAAATGGAAGGAGAATGAGCTGCACAAGGTGAGTGAGAAAACTAAATTCTGCACTTTTCTTCCCATTATTAGTGCCTAAAATTACCCCATTTTTGGCTTCATGTCAGCAGGTTGCCCTGACACGCTAAATCCAAAGTAAACACTCTGAAAACTTAGACACAATCTAGCAGATTTAATAAAATGGAGTTCTGAAGCTTCAAAAAATAGGATTATCTAGGGATAAAAAAGAAATATGATGAAGACATGTATTGCAAATGAAGAAGCTGCAGGGTGGATTGCATAGCTCTACCAAAAGAAGGGGGAAATATATATATAATATATATACATATATATGTCTGTAGTATATGGGGAAAATTGAGGAGAGGTGTAATTAACACTTCCCAGCCCAGAATACATAAAGAAAACTCTTGGAGGAGAAAAATATCTAAATTTCATAAAATTGTTTTGCCAATACAGTTTCAAAGGGAGAAAATAGTTGCTTAAGCTTGAAAGAAAAGCCAGTGAAAAAGCAGCAGCAGAGGACCATAGGAAAAAGAGTCCATAAACAAAAACACCTTATCTAGAGAGATTCATATTGTAGATCTTTAACTTGGTAGGAAGTGAATTCTCCCTGTAGTAGGTGAGACAGGAAGGGGGCTTTACTTTTTCATTCATATACAGCAAACTCAATTATGTTGACCATTTTGAAGTTTGTCCAGTATTTGCTCATTTTTATTTTTACCTTTTCTGTTGCCTTACATATTTTGTTGTTGTTGTGTCTTGCTTTGTTTGGGTAAAGCTACACTTGTTAGATCACTCTATGATTCTGAGCAGGCATTTAGTACAAAAAAATCTCCAGACATCTATGTCATTTGCAGATACTCCCCCAGAGTGGTATTAGGCACAGCTCTGCCTCACTTAAACCCAAATTCAAGCATAAGTCAAGACCTCACCTGTGTGATATTGCTGGCCCTCTTCAAGAACAATAGATGCTCTGCTCCTCCCAAAGCTCTAATCAGTCTGGGGTAAGGGCCTGAAGCATGGAATGTGAGGCCCATTCATCAAAATAAAAGCTAACCATTCTCACTTGATCTTATTCCCTACATGCAATCTGTTGTCAAGTTTTGTTTCTTCTCGCTATTTCTGCATTTCTTTGAATCCCTGGCATTTAACACATCCATGTTTATTGAATATTGCAAGGTACCAACATGCTCTCTCACCAGTTTTGTTTCCTGTTAGCTGCTCTGATCCACAAAAGTAGACAAGAAAAGTCATTCGATCTAATAAGTCATTATTGAGTTCCTACTATGTTCTAGGTGCTGTGAAGTACATCAGTTAATGAGAAGACATATTCCCTACGGGGAATATACTTTCCCTGCCCTCAAGGATCTTACAGTCTAGTGGAGAGGCAGGATGAAACCCATGCCCACACAGTAGATTCTGTGGATTTCAATAATTTCAAATAATAATTTCAATACCTGCCATTTTATTGTAGACCAGGGGCAATTAAAATTTTGTTGTGCATTATGTGCAGAAGAATTAGATATTAAACACTATCCACACAAATTCCAAGGATACTTGCCCAGAATTTGAAGTTGTGTCCAAGTTGTTTTATTATTATTTTTAAAATATAGGAACCATTTTGTTTTAAAAACAGAACTAGGAAGTGTGTTTTTTTTTAATATACTGTCTCAAATACATTTTCAAAGACCACTCTGAGAGATCATTATGGAAATCTGATATGCATATAGGAGTCCACAATTTGGCAAACTGTCATTTGACTCAACACCAGGTTTACTCCAGTTTCCTGGCTTTCCCTTTTGCCTCTCCTCTGTACTATAGCTTTCATACCAATGTCTATCCAAGTGTCTAAGTCAACAAATTATGGGTTCTTAAAGTTCAAAGAGTGAAAGTTGGAAGTTGAGAGAGGTAGGACAGCAGTGGATAGAACACTGGAATTAAAGTCAAGAATACTTGGAATGAACTGTCTCCTCAGACATTTATTAACTTTGTCATCTTGGACAAGTCACCTACTTTATCTGGGTCTGTTTCTTTTTCTGAAAAATGAAGTGGTTGTGGTGAACAACTTTTTTTAAAATAAGGTTTTTTTTTTATTGATGCATTTTTACATCACTATAATTTCCCCTAGCATCCTTCCTTCTCCCCTTCCCAGAGAGTCATCACATGTAAGAAATATAATTTTGGGGGTGGCTAGGTGGCGCAGTGAGTAGAGTGTCAGCCCTGGAGTCAGAAGGACCTGAGTTCGGATCTGGCCTCAGACACTTAACGCACACACAAACAAAAACCTAGCCGTGTGACCTTGGGCAAGTTACTTAACCCTAATTGCCCTCCAAAAAAAAAAAAAGAAAGAAAGAAAGAAAGAAAAAAGAAATATAATTTTTTTAAAGACAAAAATTTAAGAGGAAAAAAATAATTATAAGTAATTAATTACATTGAAAAAAGTCTGAAAATGTGTACAATGTACAATAGCTGTGGACTCCCATTCTGCAAAGGGGTAGGGTGGGAATGTCTTCTTACTTTTTCTTCTTTCAAAGAATGCTTGTTTGATTTTTTCTAATTTTTTAGCATTCACTTGTCATATTTTTTATGGTTGTTCTTTCAATTTACACCATGAGAGTCACTGTGTCTATTGTTTCCTTGTGTCTGCTTATTTCACTGTGTATCAATTCACCTAGATCCATGGTTTTCTATATCCTTCATATTCATCATTCCATACAGCACAGTAATATTCCATTATATTCATGGACCACAATTTGTTTAGTCATTCCGCATCCTACGGGAATCTAATTTGTGTCTAAGTTTTTGCTATTACAAAAAATGCCACTTTAAATATTTTAAGTACTTCCTTAAATATATGAGTACTTCCTTCTCATCACTGGCCTCCTTGAAATATAAACTCAGCAACAGAATCTCTAGGTCAAAGGATATGGACATTTTCATCACCTTATAATTCAAATTGATTTCCATAATAGTTTTATTGATTCACAAGTCCACAATGTATTAGCATGACTATGTTCCCAAAACTCATCCAACATTAACTATGATAATCTTTGTCAATTTACAGAGTATGAGATAAAACCTCAAAGTTGTTTTGATTTGCATTTCTCTTATTGTGAGTGACTTTGAGCATTCTTTCATGTGATTCTTAATAACTGACAACTTTTGAGAAATGTTTGCTCATAACATTTAACCATTTAGTCATTGGAGAATTGTTTTGTTTTTTGAGAAAGAGATGTATAGATATGTATGGGTGAGTGTGTAGGTATATATAGATATATATATATATGTGCATGTAGATATGTATGCATAAATTGTTTACTTATCTTAGATTCTAAGCTTGACATCTATGACATCTTCCAGCTCCAAATCTATGACCCTTTGACAGGGTATATAGGAAGAACATAATAAATATTTGTTACTTTATCATTATACTGGTAGAGCAGCAGGATTTGAACTCAGGTCTTCTGACTCCAAAGCCAGTACTCTTTCTATTATACCAGTACTTACACATAGAAAGTGTTCAACTTTGCATATGCAAAAAGTATAGTACTAAGCAATAAGATCATGATTCTTCAGAAGGAAAAAAAGTTTCCTTTTTTTGCATCATGTTTCCAGTTTTCTTGGATTTTTGTAAATCAATAGAACACACATTTTCTTGGCTGTTTTAAAGGAATGAGAGTTCATCAAGATTAACCTTGCATTTTACATAACACAACTGATGATAACATTAAAGCTCTTTTATTCCACTGGTACTTTGCTCCAATTCTCTAATTAATTGGGCATTAGTAATAAGGGAAACAAAAAAAATACGCCTGGAAAATTATTTATGAAATTCAATAAAGACCTACATGAAGGAAAGAGGGGAAAGAATGATGTAAAAAAAAGAAAAAGGGAGAAAGAGGAAGACTTGTACATCAAGAAAGGCATGTGTCAAAATACTGTAATCATGAATGTTGAAATGAGCTGGCCATTTGAAATGTCTCTACATCAATTCAATATTTAAAAATAATACCCCCACCATGGTCCTATAAAGAATTAGATTACACTTATTAGTTTAAGCTGCCAAAGGGTTCATTCATTTGCTTTTTTTTAATTCAAGAGAAATTATGCTATTTTAATTTTGATTTTTTAAATATTCAGAAGTTAAAAATAAACTCATTCATAGGTTTTTCTTGCTTTCTGTGCTTTAATCAGAGCCTAATCAAAATGGGACATGCATCCATAAAATAAATTTCAGAGAGAAATGGATTGACTTGATATCTTGAAAATACTACTGACAAAACCTTACCTGAAGAATATTTGAAACCAGTATTGTCTAACAAAGTCAATAATGAAGTGCCAGAATTTTAATGTTACAACTCTCAAAAAGATAACTACTATATACAGAGGGCTGGACTGAATATTAGGCATCCAAATTCAATTAAATTCAACGAGCAATTTTTAAGGACCTATTATGTGCAAGTGATGCAAAGAAAGTCCAAGTACTCAAGGAGCTAACATTCCATTGGGGAAAAATAACATACACGCCAATAAGTAAATATAAGATATCTACAAAGATGGGGGGGGTGTCAATAACAATTAGGGGAATGAGGAAATATCTTATATAGGAAATAAGACTTGAGTCAAACCTTTGACCTTGATCTTGAAATTTTGGAGGGAAAAGAGCATTCCAGGGCAAGGACTTCTTGAGCAAAAAAATGGTGATGGGAGATAGTTGAACAAAACAAAGATTCACAAAGAGTCCCTGCCCTAAAGATTACAAGGTAATGAAATGATAATATGTATTAGGATATAAGTGCCCAGCAGAGATACATAGAACTATGAGAAAACTGAAGGGAAGATGTCTTCTGATTGGTGAGGTAATCACCATTGTATGGAGGAGATACCATCTGAGCTAAAACTTGGAGGGAGAGAAAAATGTTAGCAGATAGCATTAGACAGGGGTATCCGAGCACAAATGTATGAATGGAAAAATAGCAGGAGGAGTTTGGAAGAAGAGTAAGTTGTCCAGTTCAGCTAAAACATAGAGTGCAGAGGAGTAATCTAATATTATGCTGGAAAGGTTGATCAGAGAGAGCTTATAGAGGGTGATGTCAGGCTACAGATTTTAGGCATGATTTTGCTGGCTGCAGGGTCATTGAAGATTTTTTAATAGGAAAATGATATAAACTCCTTTTGGGTCTTGAATTAGGAAAACAGTTCTAGTAGTAGTTTGTATATTGGAATGGAGAGAATGCAGAGAATGGAAGCAAGGATAAACAGTTAAAAGATTATTTTGCTAGTCAAAATAAAAAAAAATAGGTCCTTAACTAAGGGAATCATAGTAGTAGTAGGAAAGAATAGAAATGAAAAACATTTTGGAGGCAGGGCCTTGTGATTTCATAAGTCATATAACAGCAAATAATTAGATCTGGAGACAGGGAGAGAAGAGGGATCTTAGATGGTGCTCAGGTTTTGAGCCTGCAAGCCTAGAAAGATGGTAATGATCTTGCTAGAAATAGAGAAGTTCAATAAAATTCAATAATCCTTTGTTAAAAGTCTGTGCTTTGGAGAAAGCTTGAGCTCTGAATCATGATTTGTGTTTAGGATATAAACATCACCTCTCCAGTTTAGCAGATAAAGAAACATAGACTAGAGAACCACCTGAACACCTTTACATCATATTCAGTACTGTTACAAGAGCGTAAGAATTGAAGCTGCCAAGCCAAACATTAGGCTTTGTGTGAGCATATCTTGTAAGTGACATTGATAGTCACTGGCAGGCTCAAAATATAAAAGCAACAATATATACAGAACTAAATAGCTCAAATATAGAATACAGGAAAACTACAAAATATGAATATTTTGTTTCTTAACTTGAGCCTCAGTCATCTCATCTATAAAACAGGAATAATAAGAGTGGTACAATGGATAGAATGCTGGGAGTGGAGGCAGGAAGGCTTGAGTGAAAATCTGGCCTCAGATACTTACTTGCTATGTGACCCTAAGCAAGTCACTTAACCTCTTTGCCTTAGTTTCCTTAACTGTAAATTGGGGGTAATATTGGACCTATCTCTCAGGGTTATTGTGAGGATCAGACAAGATAGCAATTGTAAAACACTTAAGAGAGTGACTGGCACATAATAGGCACTATATAAATTCTATTATATTATTTTATATAGCTATTGTTTTTATTGTTAATATTATTACTAATCTCATACCACCTACCTTACAGAGTTTCCCTTATGGAATTATAGGTCAAGGAATTATACTTATAATTCCATTGAACCCTTTATTTGCTATCTAAAAATTTAGAGATTTGGAGTATAGGTCAGGCAGTCTTCATCACTTAACAAATTCTCTAAAAACAAATAAATTTTATTACAGAGAAATCATTGCTCCCACCCCAATTTTTTTTCAGTTACTGGTTCTTCCTTATTAGTGGACACTGGATCCCAAATAGGATTTTCCTTTGCCACTTAGCCCACCTTTAATTTGAGGCAAGCAAAGAAATTTTTAGCTATGCTGCTTTGGGGAGAGTGAGAGAGAAAAAGAGAGGAACACAGCGATGGAGGAGGAAAGAGAGAAATGGAGAGAGAGAGAAATAAAAAGAATGAAGATAATTTAAAATCATCTTAAAGTTATTGCAAGGCTTCATACCAGAGTTGTGGTCTCTTTAATAAGGACCTTCATTTATATAATGCGTGATAATCTCCAAAGAACACTACTCACGGCAACTCTGAGGTAAGGGTTATTATTCTGGTTCTTCCTCTCTTATGAACAAGTTTGGGGAATCATTTGGAAGAAATATGGATTTGTCTAAATGTTCCATTAGCTCACAAAACCCTAGATAGCAGAAGTGGGAAGTAAGCTCACAACAGACATCATAGCTAAAGTCTAACTTCTACTAATACAGAATTTAATATAGACCAAAACATATTATTTCTTACTCCAATTCTATGACATGCAGGCAATGATTCTCTCTTACCCTTGCCTACTTCAAACTGAAACAGGAGCCCAAGGTTCCCTACCTCTTAATTATAACATCATTGATACATTCTGTACCAAAGACCAAGATGCCTGTTTTGTCCTGGAAACAGTTTTAGTACAAAAGGGCCCCAAGTCTTCAGTGTCCCAAAAATTGTTCTCACTGGTCCTTGATAGTTTGATATGGTTTTGCATTTCTGGAGAACAGTACTCTTCCTGCTAATATCCAGTAAGCCTTGTTTATATCTTGGTTCTAAGGAGCATTTCTGATTTGCATTGATATTTCTTGAGATAAAAAAGATCATACACATACATATACAAAAGATAATAATAATAGCATTTATATGGCACCTTAAGGTTTACAAAGCACTTTATAAATATAAATACAAATTTGATCCTTAGCTAACAAATAAGTTGATGTTATAGTCATCACATTTTATAGTTGAGCTAGCTAAAACAGGCAGGATTAAGTAGTACCTTGTCCAGTGTTACACAGCTGGCTTGTGTCTATACTTGGATTTAAGCCAAGGTATTCCTGATTTCAAATGCAGTGTTCTAGCTACTGCACCATTTAGGAGACATGTGTGTGCATATATATACACACACTCATATATGTATTAAGCATATATGTATATGCATGTATATGTGTTCGTATGTTTGTGTGTATATATGCATGTGTATGCATGTATGTGCGTATGTGTACACTTTAGCTAGCAAGGTTGCATTCTAAAACTATAAAAGACATTGGGCAAATGTTTCCATTAGTCACGTTTCTTGACTCCTTATCTCTGCTATCACTTCTCCAAGTTAACTCCTTGACTACTATGAGAGCAGGTAGAACAAATATTATTTTCTCTTTTACAGATAAAGAAATAGAGTTCTGAGAAAGTAAAGGACTTGATTACAGTCACACAGTTAATGAGTTTCTAAGATAAGATGAAAACCTAGATAACCAGATTAAATCCAACATAAGATCTCATACTCAACCATCTCTTAAGCTCTTAATCTAATTCTTCCATTTGGCGGGTATATTTTATAAGCATGACTTTTCTTTCTCCTTCCAGTGTTCTTTATTCAAATGTTTTCCATCTTGCTATTTCCCACTATGGTTCCTGAATTACCTTATATAAATGCATATTCTCAATATACAATAAATGTTATTCTACCACCACCAATTTATCTATTCTGTCCCTTTTGAATAACTTTCAAGAGCTGTTATTCAGTCATACATCACAGTTGAGCAAGATTCAATGATCCCTCCTTGGTCAAATTTGACTCATGTTAGAATCCTGTGTTCACTCAGCTTGTTACCCATATTTGGTATGTCTGTTTATAGACATTTGAGACCATGGGCTTTACAGTAGCATCTTTCTTGGATTTTGTCGTCTGTAAATTATTGAGCACCTATCCTGCTACCCTTCTTCCTATATATTAGCTCCTTTCCACATTATCTATTTTGATGTAAATATGCAATCAATTTTCTCCACTACTAGTCCCACTTGCTATTTCCCTCACTTTCCCTTAAAAAAATAGATATGACCCCAGACAAATGTATTTTGTTTAGCCCTTGGTAGGTGTACTCCATCTCTAGCTATGAGCCTATCCCTCGTATTTTAAGCTGTGGTTCAGAAATTGAAATCTTGTCCTAGAATTTTGATACTTTAATGAATTTTAGATCTCATCGATGTATTTACTCTTTCCAAGGATCCACGTATCAATGATTTCTCATCTTAAGCAACTCATACTCATGCCTTCTTATAAATCATCTACCAGGGAAGTTTGTCCAAAATGCTACAGGTCTTCCTCTGGTTCTCTCTATTAACATTTTCTGGGAGAGAGGTATAAAAGCAAAACATTACTCTAATCAATTTAAAAAAAAATAATCAACACAAATACAGTGGGATCAGATATTCTTTAAATCACTTATTTTATCTACTAATGAATGTCATTTAGGAAAGCCTCCTACGCTCTTCTCATGTTTCCACTGATCATATCATCAATCTATTTATAAATATATAATCTATTAATAAATAAAATATATAAATATTTTATAGAGATGGGAAAATCTTCTCAAGTAACTTTTGGGGGTGATACTAAAAAATCAATATATTTTCCCCAAACCTTTGATATTTCTGCCTCTTTAAGGTACTGTGAAAATTAATCGTTCAAGAATTGTATTTCTGCTAACACAGACCTTCTCTTCATATGTTTGGTTTTGGCCAGTTGACTTCCCATATTTTTTCTTCTTGCATGACATTTCTACTTCCTCACATAGCACTTCAGGGAATGCTTGTTGGAGTTCAGATGTGTTGAATACCATGGCCACTGAAACCTCACACTAAAGATGTATACAATTTTTTTCTATTTTTCATTTCATCATTCAACATTTTCATTGTTCTCTTAGCTAAATAACTTTGAGATAAATTTGTTTATTAAGGTCTACCACCAAATTTTGTTTAAACTTGTTTTGCTCCTTCTGATTCTCACCAGTTTATAAGGCAATATAGATAATATTCTTCTATAATCTTCCTCTGTATGGTCTTACAAAAGACGTCATTCTCAAAACCAACATTTCTCTTGGCTACCAGGTGCACTGTCTATGGTAAGGAAATGAAGCAATTGCAACCCAGGGTGATTTCTTGGCTCTTGTTTACCTCCTTGTTGTACCAATTGATGTACATCAGTTAAATTTCCTTGTTATATTCACTCTATTTGGGGGCATCAACAGCCTGTTTAAGTAATTTGATGTGGAGTTGCCTTAATTACATAGCATATCTTCTCATTTTTTAGATTTGGTATAATTTGATATTGATTTTGATATTTTCTCTAATACGTCAGTGGTCTGACTATAGACTGATGGCTAATTTGAAAGAGACACCTACATCAATAACTAGTCATTTCCTTACTATTAGAATGATATTAATGTCCTTTTAAAAATGATGTTATTTGATGCTCACCAGTCCAGCCCCTCCCAATAGTCTTCTTAAAGAAATATGCATGATAATTGGACAAGTCTTTAACTTCTTATTTCTTATTAAATAACCATGTTTTGGGGGGAAATGGCATTATTCCTCATATTTGCCATTTCATTGAAATAAACAAGCATTAAAGTATATGTTGATTTAATTTGGGGAGCATTTTTAATTCCTTATTTTGTTGCTACTTATTTCATTTTAATAGATGATTTTACTTTGAGCTAACTGTGTCCTCTGGCTGAATATTGGAAACACACTGTTCAGAACCAGTGAGATATAGTTTTAGAAATGGGAACACACAGAGTGCCTTAAGCCAGGAGGAACAGTCTCTGGAGGGCTTATTCTGAGAATGTGGAGGTGGCCCTGGGTTGCTATACTGTGAGTTAGCATGATATAGTGGGGAGAACATTGATTTTGGGACCAGGAGACCTGGATTCAAATCTCCCCTCTGAAGCTTAGTATCTCTGTAATCTTGGACAAATTTTTCAACTGCATTGGGTCTCAGTTTCCTCATGAGGAGGCTGGTCTACATAGTATCTGAGGTCTCTTTCATCTATATATCTGTGATGCTCTGAGCCTATCAATTTCTTACCTCCTCATCCTCAGCAACAGATAGTACTGAATAAACTGCAACTATTTTAATGATGATATCCTTGAACTGCAATGAGAGACAGATCAATGTCTCATGAAATTATATTTCTGCTCCCCTTGGGCACATGATAAAATCACTTCCAGTAGCACCTGGTTTTTGTTGTTGTTGTTGTTGTTTTGGTTTGGTTTTGGGTTTGGGGTTGTTGGGGTTTTTTTTCTCTCTTCAAGGAAAATGTGTGGGCCATTCTTCCAGTTTTTGGAAAATTACTTTTGTATTTTAGTCTCATTTATAGCCAAAACATCCAGGCTGATAAGGATCCATTTCCTCTAGCATTAAGTACATGCACTTATTGGTCATTGCTGAGTAAGTTACAGTGCTTAACCCTTTCCTGTAAGATTAGATGATCTCTGTCATCCTTTATAGCTCTCAAATTCTGTGATTTCTTGATTTTGTGACAAAAGTTAAAATTCCCCCTCTGCCTCACCAGACCTTTTCTGAAAGACAGAAAGATACTATGAAAAGAACATTAGACTTGGGATCAGAAAGATCTGGATGTTGTCTCAACCCTCACACTGGTTTCTTTCTCCTCAGAGACAACAAAATACTTGACTTCATTCTTGACTTCACCCCTCATCTATGTTTATCACAATGTAACACTTACTATATTTGTGAATGTTTTATAGCTTCTTAAATCTCATTATCTTAATAAGGAAAAATTTGGGTCATCTAAAATTTGTACCTCCCGCAGTACATACTTCTATTAGCAAAACAAAGCAAAAAAAAAAAATATATATATATATAGGGGAGGGGATGCTATTTCAACAACCTGATTAAGCAGTTGTGCATGTACATACAGTTTTACAATTCTAGATGTTAAAGGACAACATGATTTGCAATTGGTCAGAAATCTATATATTTTTTCAAACTTCTTGGGACTAATCATATTTACAGCAAAAATTTACATACAGTGCTTTTCAACACCTGGGTAGTGATTACAATGCAGAGGTTTGTTGAGTCTCTGAACAATTCAGTTTATGGTATGCTAACTCATTGAAATAAGAAGTATCACAGATTACATTAAGCTGGCATGGAATTTCTAAATGCAGCAACTGTGAACTCCCATCCTAACATGGGGCATTTCATGAGCACTATCATCTTCACTCTTTCACTTGCTATTATTCCATAGGAAATTAATGGTCCCTGGGAGTCCTGAATTGGACTGACTCAGACACACTTTCATAGAGCACTTTTTTGCTCACAAAAGATTTCCATCTTCCTGTCCACTGTGCACCCTGTTGGCTGTTCACTAAAAACAAAAGGATTCTTATAATAGATAAGAAAAGTGCTATCTAAGCACTTCTTAACTTTTGCTTCCAGAAACCTCACTTTCCACTCAGATGATCTCTCTCACCCTCAATCAGAAAGTGAAATGAACTTTTAAAGAGCTAAGGAAATGGAAACTAGGATGTCTTTATGGGATATTTTTAATTGGAAAACAGCTCTTGTTTCTTAGAGTCAGTATTTTGAAAGAAATAAGTGCAATACATTTCTAAATAAGACCTAAATATACTGCTAAACCCCACACACAAAAATACAAAGAAACAAAAACTATTAGTTGTTTCTCAATCTAAAGTATGAAGAGGTAATTTTAAAAATAGTTAGGGTTGTCTTTTTGTTGGCAGTGGAATTAATAGGGAACCAAAAATGTACCATGCCCCCATTTTCCACTCTCATCAGCTGGGAAACTGAAGCCTCATTATAGCACATAATTTGGGTCTAAGTTTTCCCCTCTCTGTAACTAATAGCACTCCTCCACCCATCTCTTGTCCCTGCATAGACAGTCTATTTTTGTTCCGTATACCAAATAGCTAAGCATGATATATGATGAGTATCTTAGAGTTGACGGAAACCTGTCTGCAGTTAGAACCAAAAGACAAAGGCAGTTGTCAGCTACCCAGAGTTCAGTTTGCATGACAAACACTGATGATTCTTCATCCGATCACTGCAGTATTGATTCTGTGTAGAATTTTATCCCAAACAGAGCTATGCGTGGTATATAGATTTCACGCTTCCAGTATATTAGACAACTTATTTGTCAGCTGCAGGAAGTTTCAGGGTGAAGGAAGAGTAATGAGACAAAGTGCCAACCCACATAAAAATCAAACTATCTTACCTTCAGAAAGAAGCCTCTTAACTACCAAGAGAAAGGCCCTTTCAGGGACACAACTCCAACTGTGTTCTGAGCTGTGGATTTTGCATGGTGTAGGCTCAATTAAGGGTGAGTGAACATGACTGGGATGTATTTCCATTAGCATACAAAAATTCCATTTAAGGAACATTTAGATGGTGACAAAGGAATTGCTTCCACCCTGCATCTTTAAAAGGGCACGAGCACAATATTTCTTGTCATGTTGATAATCATTCTTCCCTCCCTGCTATTCAGTCATCCCCCTCTTTACAAACCAGCATATTCTTATATATATATTCTCTCTCTCTCTCTCTCTCTCTCTCTCTCTCTCTCTCTCTCTCTCTCTCTCTCTCCTTCCATTTCTCTCCCTTTTCCTTTTTCTAAAAATAAGAAAGCAATGGAATTTGGGGGAAATCTAATTAACTTTACTTTCTATATCTAGAGAAAAAGGATGGTTACTATTTTATGATGAAAATAATATTTAAAATATAAGTAATAAAATAGGTGGTCCATATTGCTTGATGCTATATTTTTGGAATAATAAATATGCTGCCCTTAAATATATTTTTCCTTTAAGAGATTTCCAATGAGGCAGTATACAGATATGTTTTCACTTTAGTTTTAAAGGCAGAACTGACAGTACTCTATGAATAAAAATCAAAAGTAAATTCCACAATCAGGAAGCATACTTGCTGAAAGCCCTTGTTCCAAGGGACCTGAGATTATACATTGGACAAACTAATAGCCTGCTGATTACATCCTCAGAGGGTGAGTGACTGACAGGAGACCTACAGCGACAAAGGATCTAAAAATACAGTGGGCTCTATGGCCATTAAGAGCCTTATAGGCCAGTTTTAAAATCAATATAAAGGTTTAGGATTGTCAATGAAGAGATTTTAAAAGGTTCATATAAAGGGAATATTACCTACCATCCTAATAATCTATTGATATAGAATTTTCTCTTGTTCCTTAGTCCAGCTCTTTCATTTCATCAGTTTGGGGAACTCATAGGAGGGAGACTCCCTCCACTAATGCTTGTTGACAACTCATTTGTAGTTTATGGTCTTAGTTGCTTGGAAGCACTGGGAGACTAAATGACTCACCTATGGTCACACTGCCAGCGTATTTCAGTAGTAGGTCCTGAACCAAGGTTGTCCTGCCTCTAAGTAACTAAAATATGTTACCTCTCTGATAGAGTATCTGTTGGATAACTCCTTTTCTAAGAACTGTTTGTTGTTTGTCCTTTGTTCTCAAAGAGGACCAATGGCATCAGAAAGGTAATGTCTTGACTTGTAAGTGAATTGATTTAAGTAAGGCAGAGCTGTGCAACATCATCAGCTTCACACTCTCCTTCAGAGTCATCAGAGCTGAGTGACAAAACTCAAGGTCAAGATGATTGGAGATGGCCTCAGATGCAGTGGGGGACCTTGGCTTTTTCTAAGGTCTTTACCAGAAACTCTAAGGGTTTAAGAACTATGTGTAAGTAAAATCAGAATTGGGCCAGGCTTTCCTCATTTTTTAAAATAATTTTTCCCCTATTATGTATCAAGAAAATTTTTAGCATACATTTTTATAAGATGTTGAGTTCCAAATTTTTCTCCCTCCCTCCCCTTCTCTCTTCTGAAAAAGAAAGACAATTTAATATAGTTTATACATAGGCTATCATGTAAAATATTTTTCCATATTCGTTAAAGTTGTGGAAGAAAAAGGAAAGGGGGGGAACCATGAGAAAAAAATAAAGTGAAAAAATATGCTTTGATCTGCATTCAGAGTCCATCAGTTCTTTATCTGGATATGGATAACATTTTCCTTTGTGAGTCCTGTGTACTTGTTTTCAATCATTGTGTTGCTGAGAAGACCTGAGTCCCTCATAGGTGATCATCCTACAATATTGCTAATACAGTATACAGTGTTCTTCTGGTTCTGATCACTTCACTTTGCATGAGTTTGTACATTTTTTTCCAGGTTTTTCTGAAATCTGCTCATTCATCATTTCTTATTGCACAATAGTATTCCATTACATTTGTATATCACAGCTTATTTAGCTATGCCCCAATTGATGGACATCCCCTCAATTTCTAAAAATTTCCACCATGAATTGGGCTGCAATAAACATTTTTGCACGTGTAGGTCTTTTTCCCTTTTTTATGATCTCTTTGGGATGAAGAGCTAATAGTGTTATTGTTGGATCAAAGGGGATGTATGCACAGTTTGGTTGCCCTTTGAGCATAGTTCTAAATTGCTATCCAGAATGGTTGGATCAGTTCACAACTCCACCAACAATGCATCAGCATCCCAATTTTCCCACATCCTGTCCAATATTTATTATTTTCCTTTTTTTGTCACATTAGCCAGTCTGATAGGTATGAGTGGTACCTCAGAGTTGTTTCAATCGGCATTTCTCTAATCAGAAGTACATTAGTGTACTTCTTCCTATGCCTATATATTGCTTTGATTTCTTCATCTGAAAACTGCCTATTAATATCGTTTGACCATTTATCAATTGCGGAATGGCTTGTGTTCTCGTAAATTTGACTTAGTTCTCTATATATTTGAGAAATGAGGCCATTATCAGAGATATTGTCATAAAAATTGTCTCCCAGCTTTTGCTTTCCTTCTAGTCTTGGTTGTATTGGTTTGGTTTATACAAAAGCTTTTCAATTTAATATGATTAATATAATTTATTCTACATTTTGTAATGCTCTTTCTTGCTTGGCCATAAATTCTTCCCCTCTCCATAAATCAGACAGTTAGACTGCTCCTTGCTCTCCTGATTTGATTGCTTCATTGTCTATGGTATCTTTTAGCATGATGTAGTTTCCTTCCTTATCTCTTTTATTAGGTCTATTATTTGCTTTTATTTCATCTAAGATCAGGATTGCTACCCCTGCTTTTTTTTTAACTTCAGCTGAAGCATAATAGATTCTGCTCCAGTCCCTTACCTTTATTCTCTGTGTGTCAATCTGCTTCAGGTGTATTTCTTGTAAGCAACATATTGCAGGATTCTGTCTACTCTGCTATCTGATTCCATTTTATGGGAGAGTTCATCCCATTCATATTCACAGTTATAATTGGTGTGTATTTCCCTCCATCCCATTATTCTTCCTGTTTGTCTTCTCTCTCCCCTTTGAGCATTTCCATTCTCACCAGTATTTTATTTCTCTCTACCACCTCCCTGATCTGCCCTCCCTTCTGTCAGTCCCCAACACCCCCTTTACTTAATCTCCTCTCCTCCTACTTCCCTGTCAAGTAAGATACATTTTAATATTCAATTGATTGTGTATATTATTCTCTCTTTGAGCCAATGCTGATAAGAGTAAGGTTCAAGCAATGCTTATCTCTCCCCACTATCTTCCCCTCCACTGTAAAAGGCCTTTCTTACCTCTTCATGTGAGATCATTTACCCTATTCTACCTCTCTTCCTTCTATATCCAATAAATAAATCCGTTAATTTTTTTATGTTATTCTCTCAAATTCACCCTATACCCATACTCTCTATGTATATTCCTTCTATCTGGACTGTTAGTAATACAATTTTTAAGAATTACAAATATTAGCTTCCTATGTAGGGATGTAAACAGTCTAACTTCATTGAATCCTTATGTTTTCTTTTCCCTTTTTACCTGTTTATGCTTCCCTTGGGTCTTGATACTGAAGGCAAAATTTTGATTTAGTATCTGTCTCCTCCTTATAAAGGCTTGACATCAATCTGTTTCATTGAATGACCATTTGTAATGGAAATGCAGATTTAAAGATCTTCCCTGCCCCTAGGCCCTTTGATTGGCTTAAGTGACTCTGAGAACGTTCTTTAATTTGAAAGTATACTCTGCCTCTTAATAGGCTGAATGTGGTCACATGGAGCCTGTGATAGGAGGCTTGGTTTTCAGGAATGACCACACCTTGATGCTGTGTGATTGGGCAGTGGGTCAAGAGGGTGGTTACATTCTCTGACCCAGGAGAAGGCTATATAAACCCTGATGGGAGGCTTTGCTTTGGGGCTCACTTTGAGAAGTGTTGTGTGATTTGACCAGATGAGACTCTGGGAAACCGTTGAGAACCCCCCTACCCCCACCCCCCCCCACCCCTCCCCAGCTTTGAAAACCCAGATGTTGATGCTTCCCTCTCTGGTAACTGTGATTTTAGTATTGATAATGGTTGGACAGTTTGGAAGCCTGTCTGTTTGATATGTCTGTATACTCTGAAGTTTGGGGTGCTGACCTTTTCCCCCTGAACTAGGTAAATTATATATGTTTGATTAAAGTAAGCTTGTTAACCGATTTTGAGTTGCTTTCCTTTTGAAAAGCAGATCTAGGAACCTGTGTTGGCAGCTACCCTGGGGATGTGGGGGTGCTTGCTGCTACACCATTTTTTCTCCTTGCTATATTATGTTTAATTTATCCAGGCAGATGATTCTTTCTTGTAGTCCTAGCTCCTTTGCCTTCTGGAAAGTCATGTTCCATGACCTCCAATCTTTTAGAGTTGGCTCACATCATACTGCCAAGTCTTGTGTGAGCCTGATTATGACTCCCAGTATTTTAATTGTTTCTTTCTGTCTACTTGTAGTTTTTTTCTTTTTTTCCTTTGACCTGATGGTTCTGAAATTTCGCTATAATGTTCTTTGGGGTTTTGATTTTGGGATGTCTTTCCTTAGGTGATTGGTGGATTCTTTCAATGCCTATTTTCCTCTGATTTCATGACATCAGGCTTGTTTTCCTTGATAATTTCTTGAAATATTTTGTCTGTCATCTTTTTGATTACAACTTTCAGGTAGTCTAATGATTCTAATATTGTTTCTCCTGGATCTATTTTTCAGGTCAGTTGTATTTCCAATGAGATATTTTACATTTTCTTCCATTTTTTTCATTCTTTTGAATGCATTTGATTGATTCTTGATGTCTCATACAGTCACTAACATCCAATTGCCAATTCTAAATTTTAAGGTATTATTTTCCTAAATTAGCTTTCATACTTTCTTTTCCATTTGGCCAGTTATAAACTCTAAGGCATCAGTTTCTTCAACGGATTTTTGTATCTCCTTTTGGCCAATTCTACTTTTTAAACAGTTTTCTAAGGAACTGACTTTTCATTATTCAGTTGCATCCCTCTCATTTCTGTTCCCATTTTTCTTCTACCCCTCTTACATAATTATTTTAGTACTTTATTTAAAACATTTTCCCCCAATTTCATGTAAAAAACAATTTTCCACATTTGTTTTTTTAAACTTTGAGTTCCAAATTCTACCCCTACTTCCCTCCCTACTCCACTCCCATTGAGGATGCAAGCAGTTTGATATAGGTTATACTTGTGTAGCCATGCAAAACATTTTCATGATAGTCATATTGTGAAAGAAAACATAGACCAAAAAAAAAAATCTTAAGAAAAAAGAAGAAAGTGAAGAAAAAAGTATGCTTCAGTGTGTATTCAGACACCATCAGCTCTTTCTCTGGGGGTGGATAGCATTTTTCATCATCAGTCCTTTGGAATTATCTGGGAACATTGTATTGCTGAAAATAGTTAAGTCATTCACAGCTGATCATCTTACAATATTGCTGTTACTTTGTACATAGTATTTTGCCTCAGCCCATGCAAGTCTTTCCAGGTTTTTCTGAGAGCATCCTGCTCATCAGTTCTTATAGTATAATAGTTTTCCATCACAATCACATACCACCACTTGTTCAGTCATTCCCAAATTGATGGTTATCCCCTCAATTTCTAATTCTTTGCTCCCAGAAATGAACCTTTATAAATACTGTTGTACAAATCATTCCTCTTCCTTTTTTATTTTTAAAATCTCTTTTGTGAGCTTTTACAGACATAGTAGTGGCATTGCCGGGTCAAAGGGTATGTATGCATGGTTTTATCACCTTTGGAGTGCAGTTCCAAAGTGCTTTACAGAATGGTTCAATCAGTTCACAACTCCATCAACAATACATTTATGTCTCATTTTTCCCACATCCCCAACATTTGTCATTTACCTTTTTTATTTTATTATCCAATCAGACTTGTTTTAATTTGCATTTCTCCAATCAAGAGTTAGCATATTTTTTTCATTATGGCTATAGGTAGCCTCGATTATTACTTCATCTGAAAACTGATTATAGCATTTATCAAGTGAGGAATGTCTCTTATTTTTTCTAAATTTGACTCAGTTTTCTATGTGTTTGAGAAATGAGGCCTTTGTCAGAGAAACTTGCTTCTAATTTTTTTTTTCACAGTTACTATTGCTAATTGTATTTCCCACTCCCACCCATTCTATTCTCTTTCCTTTCACCCCATGCTTCCTGAAATATATTTTGCCTTTGAATACCCCCTCCCCAATCTTCCTTTCCTTCTATCACCTCACCTTCTCTTACCCCTTCCTCTCCTACTTTCCTATGAGGTATAATAGATTTCTATACCCAATTAAGTGTGTAAGTTATTCCTTCTTTGGATCACTTCTGATGAGAGTAAGGTTCACTCACTCCTCATTCACCTTCCTTCTCTTCCTCTCCATTATAAAAGATTTTTTGTGCCTCTTTGGTAAGATAATTTACCCCATTTTACCTCTTTTTCTTCCAGTATATTTCTATCTCACCTCTTAATTTTATTTCTTAGATATCATACCATCATTTTCAACTCATACCTGTACCTCCTGTCTATATATTCTCCTTCTAACTACCCTAATAATGAGAAAGATCTTGTGAGTTATAAGTATCATCTTTCCATGGAGGAATATAAACAGTTTGAGCTCATTAAGTTGTAATTTACTGTTACTGTTTACCTGTTAAATCTTCTTTTGAGTTTTGCATCTGGAAGTCAAATTTTCTATTTAGGTCTGGTCTTTTTATCAAGAATGCTTAAAAGTCCTCTGTCTCATTGATTGTCCATTTTCCCCCTGAAGGATTATACTCAGTTTTTCTAGATAGTTTATTTTTGGTTGTAATCCTAGCTCTTTTGCCCTCCAGAATATTATATTCCAAGTTCCCCAATTCTTTAATATAAAACCTGCAAAATCTTGTATAATCTTGACTATAGCTTCATGATATTTGAATTGTTTCATTCTGGCTATTTGCAATACTTTCTCCTTGACCTGGAAATATGGAATTTGTCTATCATATCCTTGGTAGTTTTCATTTTAGCATCTTTTTCAGGAAGTGATTGGTGGATTTTTTTCAATTTCTATTTTGCCCTCTGGTTCTAGAATATCAGGGCAGATTTCCTTCATAATTTCTTGAAAGATGATGTCTAAGCTCTCTTTGATCATGACTTTCAAGCAATCCAATGAATTTTAAATTATCTCTCCTCAATCTATTTTCCAGGTCAGTTGTTTTTCCAAAGAGGTATTTCATGTTGTCTTCTATTTTTCAGTCTTTTGATTTTGTTTTGTTGTTTCTTCATTTCATTCATTAGCTTCCATTTGCTCCATTCTAATTTTTAAAGAATTATTTTCTTCAGTGAACTTTTGGATCTCCTCTTCCATTTGATCAGTCTTGATTTTTAAAGTGCTCTTTTCCTCATTGGCTTTTTGGATCTTTTTTATCAGGTCTAGTCTGTTTTTCTAAGTGTTATATTTTTCAGCATTATTTTGTATCTTCCTTACCAAGTTATTGACTCATTTTTCATAATTTTCTTGCATTACTCTCATTTCTCTTCCCAATTTTTCCTCTTCCTCTCTTACTTGATTTTTAAAACCCATTTTGAGCTCTTCCATGACTTGAGATCAATTCATAGTTTTATTGGAAGGTTTGGATGTAGGAGTTTTGACTTTATTGTCCTGAGTGTGTGTTTTGATCTTCCTTATCACCATAGTAACTTTCTTTAGTCAAAGTGTTTTCTCATTGTTTGTTCTTTTTTCCAGCCTATTACTTGATTTTTAACTCTTTCTTAGAGTAGAGATCTGCTTCCAGGGTGGAGGGAGCACTGTCCTAAGCTTCAGGGGTTTTGTACAGCTGTTTTCAGAGATACTTCTAGGGGCCTGTAAGTTTTCACTTCTTCCAAAGTAGTATGAGCCTTTCTCTTTAAAAACTCCATTATAGATAATCCCCTACTTCCTGAAGCAGCCCATTTTTGGATCACTCCAGTTGTTAAGAGGTTTTCCCTTACATCAAGCTTGAATTTGTCTGCAGTTTCTACCTCATACTTCTACTTTTGGTGACAAGCTGAATAAGTTGAATCCTTCTTTCATGTGATAGTCCTTCAAATATTTGAAAGTACACTCAGCCCTCCTTGCCCCCCCAAATCTTCTCCTTTCTAGGCCTCCTGGGATAGTGGAAAGGTTTCCTTAATTAAATTCTGGAAGACCTGGGTTCATAGTCTGCTTCTCACATTTACCACCCATATAATCATCTTTTAAAAACTAATTAATTAATCACTTTGGAACTGAGAGTGGTTTCCTGATCTCTGAAATGGAAATAAAATACCTGAAATATTTATCAGCATTTTTGTTCAAATGAAATCACAAGTGTAAAACATTGTATATATTTTAAAGTGATATATATCAGTCATTAATATTATCATCCTCTTCCTCAAGCTCTGGCACTCTCTATTTTTTATCAATGTATTTCTGAAAATAGTGTCCAGGACTAAAAATAATATGCATTGCATTCCAACCCCATAGATACCAGATTTTCCTTTTTTTGATTTTTCTTTCTTTTTCCCTCCTTCTTTCCTTCCTTCCTTTTTTCCTTCCTTCCCTCCTTCTTTCCTCCCTTCCTTTCTTTCTTCCTTTTAATGGAGGCTAAATTCACATTAGCTTTTATGGTTGCCATATGATACCATTAATTCAAATTGAGCTTGCAGTTCACTGAAGCCTGCAGATCTCTTACAAATAAACTGCTACTTAAAATATTTTTACATTTATCAATATTCCATTTCATCATTTTAGGTTCAACTCAATGTACTATTGCTAGAGATCTTTTGGAATGTGGATTATTGACATCCAATACATTACCTCTCCCTTTTAGCTTTGTGTCATCACAACTACACCTGAGTTGTCCTGATAATCTTCAAGATGGTTCAAAGTTTATAATATCTGATAACTGGCAGTTCCTTACAGCTTCTCATCAAGGATAGTTCATGCCACTTTCTTCATTGTACCTATCTCTCCTACCCCTAGCCCTTACCCTGCACTGTTTGTTCCAGTCACTACTTGTCTATCCATTTCCTGGGGGCATTCTTTGTGACACTTTTCTTTGTATCTCCTGTGTTAAAAGTAATGCCTGGTACATAACAGACACTTAAATGTTTGTTGATTGACTGGCCAACAGCTTATACCATCATTTTCTTGCTCCTAAGCAACCAGCTTTTTATTTGCAAAGTCACCTATTCTAAACCCATTGACTCCTTTTCTTTTTCATGCTTTTTCTAATTCCTTAGTTCCATAGTACAGTGGATAGATCACTGAACCAGGAGTTAGGAAGACTTGAATCCAAATCTGAACACAGATGCTTACTAGCTAAGTGACTCTCAATACATCACTAGATCTGAAATAATTAAAAACAAGTAAACAAAAACAAAGGGTCAATCCTTCATTGATTCACTGATAACTACCCATGTCATTCTATGAGAATAGATGTGTTACTACCAGAGGATGATACATAGTGATTACCTCTAATATCATGTGTTAGGCTAGTTGCAGAATGATACCTTCAAGAGTGAGTAGATATCTTTATTTTCTTTATCTGGACAAAGGACCATGACTAGTACCAATATGGCTACACAGACTGGTCTACTAGATTGGGTCAAAAGATTTATCTTTTTTCAGGGTATGGTATTGATAAGCAACCATGTGTGACTAATGTTGAAGTATCTGGGTGATATTCATTAAAATTAGCCTTCATACATTTCCATTATTCTGTATTAATTATTTCAGAAAAACCTATCTACTGTAAGATGTTCAATGGTCCCTCCTAGGACTCCCCTAGGTGATTTGTAATGCACTGAATAGTTTTCTTTAAGATCTTTTACACAAATCAATTGCCTATGCCCTGTTCTGTATTATTGTTCATTTGGGGGAAAAAAAGATTAAATGTTTTATACTCTTCTGGGTGAAGTGTGATGACAAATTTAATGAATGCAGTTCCCCTTCCTAAACTAGCTTTGAAAAAAAAATCCATTGGTGCCAGAGAAATGAGAACTTACTGTTTAAAATAAGAGTTAAATTGGCAAAAAGTTTTTTTGCTAAGAAACTTTTTTTCTCAGCCTAATTTAATCGTGAAAAACATCAATCTTTTTTCCATTCTTTCAACACCCCCCCCCCACCTCACCCAACCCTCAGAAACATGTTTCTTGGAAAGCACTTCTCCCTGTTTCCTTTTCACTAAAAAATCGCTCCTGCTACCTTCCAGGAAGGGAAGAAAAATGATATCAGTCCTTCATCTTCTCTATAATATGTGCCATGTTACCACTTGGCTGCTGTACAGCATCCTGGCAGCTCTGACACATTGAATCTACAGCCAGCCAACAATCCCCAAGTGGAAGTGAGTAGCAATGGTGAGGAAAGAGAGGGAGGGAGGAGAATTGCTTTTCATCTCAGGCTTTTTCTTTTTTTTTTTTTTTCCTAAACACACACTAAGGTAACCTGGTTTGCAGAATAGTTTTGTTAACATTATTTAATCGTGTTAAAGCAAACCACTTTCAGATCCAATTTAGTACAACTCTACTAACCCTCTGGGATGGGATTTAGTCAGCCTGTCAGACCAAGCTCATCAGCAGGGTGCAAGCATAGTTTCATTAAATGCCTGATACCACCTGGAATCCTGGGGAAACAAACCATGCTCCTCACTTTGAAATGGAATGATGCTATATGCATGAGGCTTATTGACATCCCAGATTCCTAGGAGAGGACATGTGAGAATGCATAGCTCTTGCCCTGCTCTAAAATTGCACTAGATATAAAAAGGAAGTGAGACCATCTTAAAAATATTTTATTTTTTAATAGTCTTTTGATAATTGTTTATCATTTTTGTCATTGCTATTTCCTTGTATGCAACTGACTCAGGAAGGTGTTTTGTTGCTTTTTTCCTCTTATTGTAATTGCTGATCCTCATACTCCAGGCCCCCCCAACACCCCCAGAACTAAGTGGGAATGCTGCCCTCTAGTGAAGAGTCAGAGTTATACATGGGGCAGATTTCTGCCTCTCTTTGAACAGAGCTTAACCAAGAATGAAGCCAAGAAGATGCTTGGTGTTTTGCCCTATATCTCACAATATTGTGTCAGTTCTCATTAGGCACATAATAAAATGCATTGCAAGACCTTTTCAGTCAGCAGTCATTCTGACATCATGTGATATCAAAATGAACAGTTGTTTCAAAGAAAGGGATTCTTCAGGAAAACAAATATATTCAATCAATATTCAATGAAAAAAAGAAAGAAGGAAAAAACCTGAAAAATTTAATGGCAGAAAAATAATAGCAGAACAATAATGTCTTATATTTAAGCACAGTGACCACAACCCCAACCCCACTGTTGATTTGAAACCTTCTACTCGTTCTGTTTCTAACCTTAGGCCAATTTGCCCCACATTACATGACCTAATACACACACACACACACACACACACACACACACACACACACACTCAACAGCACTTCTTGGGGTGAGCAACCAGTTCCAGTCTCCTCAGTAACAGAGAATACAGATGCTCACTTAATAAAAAAAATATATTAAAATGATTTCTTTTCCCTTTGTTTGCCATCTGTACGCTATTCTACAAGTATTTGCCAGACTGAGTGTGGCCAGCAATCAATTAATCAATTGACAAGCATTTATTAAGTGCCTATTATGGGGCAAGCATCAATGTACCTTGGGTTCATTTTCCTTCAGTGATTCTTCCAGGAATATTTTTGTTCCATGCACAAGACTGCAGAGGAAACCTTGCCAGATTTGAATAAGAATAGCTTGAATTGAGATAGATAATACATTAAGGTTTGCAAAATCACTTCTCAGGCATTTGATTGTCACAACAACTCTGGGAGATTTGGTGCTATTAGTATTCCCCATTTGGCAGATAAAGGAATTGGGGTTCAGAGAAGTTGTGACTTGCCAAGGATCAGACAATAAGAAGTAAGATTTGAAGGTAGGTGTGCCTTCCTGGAAGGGAAACTCTCTAGTCCCTATGCTGAGTGACTTTTTCTACCCAGCACACCTAAAGAGAAGAAAGTTAAAAACTGAAAGCAAAATAGAATGAGGTATGAAAGATTTCTGAAAGTTAATGACAGAAAATAAAAGGCATCTTTTCCATACAACTTCCCCCACACCCGTGAAAGGCACTTGAATAAATGCAGCAAGATCCAGATCCACTCTAAAGAAAACTGTAAGTGGAGCCCCTGACAAAAGGAAACATTAGGGAAGTGAAGGAGGAGGAAGACAGAGGACAAAGAGACCTCACAATTATCTCTACAAAAAGCAATGTGTTAAAAGTTATTTTTAATAGTCATCAGGAGTTGTCATTCTTCTCTTTTCTTTTTAGTTATCTAGTATTAAAATAACACTGGTGGAAGTCAGAACTTTACTGAAGATATCACTGGGGGATAAAAGTGTCCCTTAAAGTATATAAGCTGAGTGTTCATAAATGGGGAGATTTCTTTTTTCTGTTGACATAATTTAACTTCAAAAATGCTTTAACATCATGTCTAATTTATATCCAATTGACAGCCACTCTCAATAATATAGTTCCTTTTGCCCAATCCAACTTGGCAACTTGTTAATGATCTGTCAAAGCAAAACAAAATGGAGCAAACATTCATGACCTACTATTTATGGAAATCTTGAGTCCTTTTTTTAGAGGGGAGAATCCTTTTGTAATGAGCATACTCTCCTTTCCTCTATCAAATTGGTACTCCTCAGTTTTGGCCTATTTATTTTCTTAAATCAGGACACAATAATACTTAAAATATCTAATTAAAATGTTCCAAGTACTTAAGATACAACTATGAGTAAAGCAATATGCAACTGTTTTAAGTCTTTTTCTTTAAATGACAAACAAATATAAAGGGTTCAAAAGGGAGAAAGGACAGAAAGGGCAGAAAGAACACAGTCTTGAAGAAGAAATATAAAGGTCACTGGTAAGAAGAAATTATGAAAGTGCTACTAGATCCACTTCAGAACCTTATTACACAATGTTATCTAGTACCAATTAATCCTGAATATTAATTAGGAAGGAAGAGAACCTAGCAGAGTAGCTAGTATAGCAAGAAAAATGGGTAGAATTTGTCGACACTACAATCTTGGCTATGTGGCTAGGTGGCTGGGTAGATAGAGCACTGAACTTGGAATTAGGAAGATCTGAGTTCAAATGTGGCTTCATACTTTTACTATGTGACCTTGGATATGTCCTTCAATTTATTTTTGCCTTAGTTTCTTATCTCTAAAACAGTATAATAATTGTACCTACTTCCCAGAGTCCCTGTGAGGATCAAATGAGATAACATTTTGCAAATTTCAAAGTCCTACTTAAATTCTAGTATTGTTGTTGTTGTTGTTGTTATTGTTGTTATACAATTGACCATATCCTGGGATGAAGCTAATCATTCTGAGTCAATTTATACATTAACAAAGACTCTCTTCCTCCCCACCATAATTTTGGTTCGGAAACCAAAGAAAGAAGCAAGAATTCAATTCAATTCACAATAAGCACTTGTTAAATGCTTAATATATTCTTTGAAAGATATAATAGAAATGACACTGTTCAATGACCTCTCTGATCATAAACATCAGGCAAAATATAATGATCCCAAAATTTATTCATTACTGTGATGGGGGAGTTTCAGAAGTAAGCCCAAGTTGGAAATTGAAGGATATCTTAGGGTGACATTATTCTGGCTGCTTTAAGACATCGCAGAAACTTCTGGAAGAGACTCATAACCACCCCATAGAGAAACAGGAGGAGGAAAGGGAAATAGATTCAGGAAATTGAAAAACTTCTTTAATTACCCCAAGCTTTTCCCAGAAAGAAAGAATATGTTTTTTAATACCAACATCTCCTGGTGGTATTATATGACTGTAAGACATGGAACACCACAGCTTCTAAAGAACTGAAAATTAGTATAACAAAGAGGGCAGTGAAGAGGTATCTAGTGAGTCTGAACAGGATGAAACACACAACTAATAAAGAACTTTGGGGGGAAAAAGTAAAAAATGTCATCAAAAACATATATGACAAGAAGAGAAGATGAACTTGTTTCATGGCCTATCATGATAAAGATGAGAATGTTTTAGATATGAGGTTAAGAATCTCCAACACTTCAAATGTGAAAAGCAGAAAGGCCTCTAATGCCTCAGGTGGTCCCTTTGTGACAGCTTTATAGAAAGATTCAGACAAGAGGCAGACATGATGTGCATGTCCTGGAAACAATTTTTTTTCATTAGAGGGAACATCCAAACCAATGAGATCACAGATTCACTTGGGTATTTCAGTATGTGCTTGATATTGCACCAAGCTCTGGAACTGTAGAACCAAAAAGATTCCCTATCCAGGGAATTTATAGGGGGAGAAGTAGCAGACACATAGATACATATTGCAAGAAGTATAAAAAGTAATACAAAGGAAATTCTGAGGAAAGGCCTAGGGGGTTTCAGGAAATGCCTCACATGGGAGCAATTATGAACAAAGATTTGAAAGGAGCTATATTATAGGAGGCAAGATTAAAAGGTAGCAGTAGTAGTAGTTGTGGTCGTCGTCGTAGTAGTAGTAATAGTAGTAGTAGTAGTACTGCTAATAGTAACATTGATATGGTGCTTTGTAAAGCACTTTAAATATATGATCTCATTTGATCTTCATAACAATCCTGTTGTGTAAGTGCTATTCCTTTTTTCATTTTATAGATGTAGAGGCAGAGATTGAGAAAGATAAAATAATTTAACCAGAGAGACACAGCTAGTAAGGGTTTGAGGCAGATTTGAACACTTCTCTTATCCAAGTCAAGCTTTCTGTCCGTTACGCCACCTAGATGCATGGTACATTCCAGACATGAGGGACAGCTTGTACAAAGATCCAGATATAGGAAATGGACAAATATTAAAGTCTCTTTTCAACTAGTTCAGGAAGGTTTTGAGACCCTCTGGATAAATATGGCATGAGGAATATGAGGAATTTTTTCATAAGTGAAATGGATGAATCAATTATGGTATATGAATGTAATAGAACACTAGTAAGTGTTAAGTGTTATAGTAGCAAAAATAATCTTGAATGATAGAATTATCAAGGGGGAAAAAAAGGCCAAAATAGAAAGCATCCAGAAAAGGTACAAAAGTAAGTCTAGTGGCATCACATGAGCTTTTTTTCCCCTTTTGAAACAGGAAAAGTTAAGGCTTAAGATATTAAGAGCACATCACCAACAACTTCAGAGACGAAAGGTGTAAGGGTTATGTCTTAATTCTGGCTATATAATTAGCCAGTGGTGTGACAAAGAACAAACTTCTCAGCCTCTCTATACTAAAGTAGGAACAATAATCTAATTTGCCTTACAGGATAGTTGGAAGAAATAACTAGTAAAACTGATTATTAAGCAATTTATAACTTAAAAGTGCTATATAAAGAATAATGTGAAGGATTGTGACTCATCGCCAGCAATTATAATTAAATAACAAAATCCTGTACTGAACAGCAACCCATGAAGAGTAACTAGCAGCTGTGCGAAAGACAGGCCAGCTCTTATTTCTTTCTATGCAGAGCAGAGCAATCAGATCTTAGGTGACATTTATTCTTGCTGCTTCTGATAATGATGTTTTCTGAAGCTACTTCTGTCTGATGTGCCAGTTTTTCTAATTATTAACTTTTCATTGAAGCTATAAAAGGTTAAATTTCTGTCTCTTTCTATATTCCTAAAACTAAGTAACAATGAGATCCTAGGAAGCTAGATGTAAGAGGCTTATGGGCTTTCAAGAGGCCTATTTGGAGCTCTGAGGCAATTGTGAAGAGCTAGTGGATTGCAAAGGACGGTGAGTCACAATCAAGGCCAAAATTCTGAATGAATTTCAGTGCAGGTTAGGGAAGTTGAAAGTATGTCACAACTGTATGATAATATCTTCAATACTTAGAAAGTTCATTGAGTTGGATAATAGCTCCACTGAAATAGCTTGCTACTGCTCCATAGATTAGGAGTTCATTTTTGTGATGGATTTCAGAGCCAAAAAAAAAAAAAAATCATCAAGATGGAAGACAGCATAGGGTAGACAATAGATTGTTGAACCTGTAGGTACGAAGATCTGAGTTTCCCACCTATGACACCTACTAGCTGTGTTATCATGTGGAAATTATTTAACTCCTCTGAACCTCAGTTTCCTCATCTGTAAAATAAGAATAATGATGCCATGCTGCCAGCACTGCAGCCATTATCCTCATCTCCTCACCAAACTCTGTTCCTTAGACACTGGACTGTGTTAGGGGAGCTCATACCTTGTCTTGCTTGGACACAGGATTCTATGTTACTTCCTGGTCATTCCCATAGCATGCTACCACATGCCCCTGCCTCATTGCAGTTCCTTTTTGTGTCTTCTCTTCCCTCATTAAAAGGTAAGTTCCTTAAGGAAAGAAATTTTCTCAGGGTGGCTAGGTGGCACAGTGAATAGAGCACCATCCCTGGAGTCAGGAAGACCTGAATTCAAATCTGACCTCAGACACTTAACACTTACTAAACCTTGGGCAAGTCACTTAACCCCACCCCGATTGCCCTGCCTCTCCCCCTCCAAAAAGAAAAAAAAGGAAAGATATTTTCTCACTTACTAATGTTTATATGCCCAGCTCATAGCATTAATAAATGACCTATCTATCCATCTATCAATTTCTCTATCTAGTACCTATCTTAAAGGGTTCAAATAATTTATGATAGCATTTTGTAAATCTTAAAGTGACCTGTAGTAGCTATTGTGATTATTATCTAGGATGGCTATCAAAGATCAAATTGACGATGAGCCTTTCTATGCTTAGCTAGGATGTTTATTAGAGGCAAACAGTCTTTCACTAGACTTTTCAGTTTGGTAGGATCTAGTAGAGCTGCTCCTTCACTGAAATCTAGCCCAAATTGGGCTGTTTGCCACTTCTATCCATCATTCTTAGTTCTGCCCTCTGGAGCCAAAGTAAGTCTAGTCCCTTTTCTACATAAGGGAATTTCAAATTCTTAAAAATAGCAATCACACATCCACACTGAGCCTTCTCTTCCCCAAAACTCAACATCCCCAGTTTCATATGACATAAAATAAAATCTCTTTGTCATTCTGGTTGTCCTCCTTTGAATGCTTTCCAGTTTATCAAAGTCCTACTAGGCCTATATCCCAAAGAGATCAAATAAAGAGGAAAAAAAGTACGAAGGTACGAAAAAAGGTACAAAAAAAGGTATGAAATACGCATTTTGTAATAGCAAAGACCTGGAAATTAAGGAATTTTTCATAAGTGAAATGGCTGAATAAATTATGATATGTGAATGTAATGGAACACTAGTTTGCAATAAGAAATAATGAAACTGTATCAGAGAAACCTGGGGGAAACTGTATGAAGTGATATGGAATAAAGTAGACATAATCATGAGAGCAATTTTATTGTAATAGTAACATTGTAAAAATGAACAATTCTGAAGACTTAAGAACTATGATCAATCGTAAGTCCAGAGGAAAGATGATGAAGAAGGCTACCTACCTCCTATCAGAGAGGAGATGGACAAAATTCACAGACTGAGACAAATATTTTTGGATATGGTCTATATGGAGATTTGTTGTGCTTGATGATGCATATTTATTACAAGGGTTTTGTTTTGCTTTTCTCTTTCCTTAGATTTAGAGGGAGGAAGGGAAAAATAAGTTTTTGGTCATTGAAAAATATAGAGAGAGAGATTTTAAGAAACTGGTGGAATAAATTGCTTCTGACATGGCTGAATAGAGACAATGAAAAAAAAATACTAACAGACCACTAGAACAAGGGATCTTAAACTTTCAACAACTCATTTGGGAATACAGTGAAATCTATGGGGACCCCTTCTCAGAATAATTTTTTTTTGGTGTGACAAAATTTATTGGTGCCTAGAAGGCAAGGTATGGATGAGAGGGGAAGTTGTAAATGGAAGCTGGACTGTGGCAAGAAAGATAATCTTAGTTAAGTGGTGATGGAGGAGAAGGGAGGCAGGCTCCATTTTTTCAGTAGATCATTCCTTTTGTGTCTCCCCTGGGCTTCTTGATTTTCTCAAAGTTCTTCAGGATGATATCATATAATACAGCTTAAGTATTTTGGATCTCCATGACCATCAGTCTTGTCTCTCCATACTGTGCTTCATCCAATTCATGAACCAGCTGTCAGTAGTCACCCACATGTGGCTGCTTTGCTATTTTAGCCACTGCATCACCCCTTTCAGAGAAGTACTTTGAGATCTGAGTTTGGAAGCCATCCAACTTAGTTCTGAGTGTAGTCATCAGATCAAATACCTTCTCCTGAACAGCTACTCCAAAGTTGTTTCCGTCCTCAATTCAGGGCACCTGTAGGCGCATGGAAACCATATTTAGCTGTTCTTTCACATCTTTGATCTCAGGCTTCAACCACCCCAGAAGGGCCCCAGTTTTTTCACTGCAGCTTACAGGCCCACAAGGAGGACCTTTATCTTCATCTTCCTCTTTTTTCATTCTTGTCATCCTTCTCTTGTTGTTTCTGACCCTCTTCCTTCTCTTTTTCTTTGGCTGGGTCAGGGATTGGGATATCCAGGGGAGCCTCAAATCAAATTAGGAGACTCAAATCAGCCTCATTCAGAGATGGATCCTTCAAGAACTCATCCAGCTCTGAAATCTAAGCAGGGAAATAAGTTCCAAGTAGTATCTCTGCCTCAGTACATAGCTCCTTTCTGAACAAATCTACCTTGGCTTGGGCTTCCGGTCTGACACTGAAGGTGGCCAGGCCAGGGGGGTTAAGGGGCCAGACAGAACAGTGAGACAGGAGCAAGGGGGGAAGGGAAGAATAATACTTTAAATGTATAAAAATACATAGGATGACAAAGTAAACCAATTATATTGAAATAAAGATCTATTTTTCCCCTTACAAGTTCACTGACCCCCAAAAATCAATCCCCTGCTCTAATGGTAGTAAAGTTCAGTCTGTCTAAATGAATTTCTAATTAATTTGAGGAGGAGAAAATTGTGATACTTTGGACATAGTAGAGGTCACAAGAAATTGTATCAGTTCTAGGAGGTCCTACTTCCATTCCCACTTCCTCCATATGAGGGAAGAGTGGAAAGGGGAAAGGAGATCATGACAAAGCCAGGAGCAATCAGTACTCACATAATGACATTTGGAAAGAATGTCATTGCCAAAAAGGAAGCAGGAGGCTTTCTGATTGACTCAGGGCATGAGACTGGCTTTCCAAAGTTACCAAAAGGTTAAATTCATTGAACAGGCGCATCCAAAAACCAAGGGGAATTATTCTGACAAGGAAGACCACTGGGTAGGCAAGCCAGAAGGGATTTTGGCAATTCTTTTTTCAGGAAATTATGGCAGAATCCAAATAGGGCAGATCCTGATCTAAGACTAAGGAACTATCAGATCTAGAATATAAGCAGGAAATATATTCTGGTCCTGTTATTTTTGTCAAACGCTAAGGTACACACTTTCATATTATCCACAAATGTATCCTTCACTTGAAAATAAATCATATCCTATGCTCCACCAATCACAGTTTCATGAAGTTAAGAGGACTGGAAGGAAGGAATATAGATTTGGAATCTGAGAATGTGAAAGGTAATGGGTAGGTTGGAGTGGAAGAACTAGCTTCAGACTGTATCAAAGCCTGAGATGGTGTTTGGTTAGAGCACTGACCTAGGACTGAAAAAGAACAAGAACAGAACGTTTCCAGGTAGTTCTCCCTAATTTCCAGACAGATTCAGTTTTTATCTATGCCCATGGGGAAGCTGGTGAAAACAGCAGTATCCCAAAGCATTTTCTTCCAGTCACTCTTTGATAACTTCTTATCATATTTCATTCAGAGAAGTGTGATCAAAAAATGGTATGGGAGCTGGAGATAGCATGGGATAAATGTCTATAGAAGAAGGAAGAAATTCTTACTAGGTGATATTTATCATACTTTGTATTCCAGGTAAATCATTTGTCTACAGAGACAGTGAGTCCTTGGATATATAAATAAGCAGCACCAATTTCTTGGTGTTTTTCATCTCCAGATAACCGTGAACATTCTTGTCATTAGAACACTGGCCCAAATTAACTGAAATGGTCAGCATATAAACTAAAGGAATGATGTAATTCCTTGAGTAGTGCACTGGTTATAAATAGATTTTTAAAAATTACTCCGGAGTTGATGTCAGGTCTCATCCAGAATAACAGAAACTTAAATTTCAAAGGGTTCTTGGAAACCACATGCTCCAACCCATACTTACACAAGAATTTACATTCTCTACAACTCCCTGAAAGGATCTTTAAATAATAGCCATTTATAGTGGCTACTGGACTTTCTCTTCTTTTTCCAAGAGAAGAAAAGTCAGCACAGCTCTTGTTCAAATAATTTACCAACACAAAACTCTTCCCTCCATTCCATTCCCTGAGATGTGACCCTGGAATATTCACACCCGTTCTGGGCTTTGAAGCTGACCCTAGAGCTAAGAAACCCTAACTCTGGCTACTGATCCTCAGGTCAAGGCTCTCTTCCTAAATTTGATCTGACTTCCTGAACCACAAGAAGTTGTTGTTGTATTTTTCCTTCATTTTCGAAAAGGAGAATGGCACCAGGGAAATGATGACAAGACTTGCAGTTGACTTTGATTTGAGGGAGGGAGTCAAAGGGACTGGTGAGCAAAGTCACCAGTCTCTCTTCCAGAGCCATCTGGAGCCAGTGACCAGATATTCATCAGGATGACTGGAGATGCAATGGGAAGATACAATGGGAGACCCTGGCCCTTTTAGGTTCTCATTTTGAGTGAGGTAAGGCCCATTCAGTGAATAGACCTCTTTAAAAAGTGAGTCAAGGTATGACCCCTTTAATTAAAAAAAGGAAAAAAAATCAAGTTGGGAAGGGAAGACCCTCAGGCTTGCTGTTCCAAAGAGAAACAGTTACCATTGACATTCACTCTAAACCAAGAGGGCCCCAAATTCATACTTTAAGAGGAGCTTGGGCAGGGACCTATTGTGGTCCAATCTGTGAGTTTCAGAAGACTACTCTCAGTGAAAGACTCAAACAGGTACTGAAATGGTCTAATCCTCTCTTGATTAAAATCTACACTGACAGGTGATTTTTAAGAACTGGAGCCTGAGAATTCTAATCTTGTGGCCTGGAATCTATATCAAGTTCTTCCTCTTAACACTTAGGTCTGTGTCTTGTCAGTTTCATGGCACCAACACTTGGCTTTCATCCACTTTCCAGTGGTTGCTAGTTGACCTAGACCTCCCAGGATTGTTTCAAGGAGAGAACTATGTGAATGTTGAAGTGCTTTATAAATGTGAGTTATTATCACTCAACAGGTATCAAAGGTAAACTCTTAGTGTTCTGAGAGGAATTCCCTTGAACTGATTATAGTTATGGACACTACTGATAAGAACAGTCTGCCTTAATTCACAGAAAGAAAGGGTGTTCTGTATGCAGTTCCAGGCATAAAATTTGTTTTAAATTCAGAGATGCTATTACACTGAATAAGTTTGTGCCAGTTGTCTTGTGAACACAGTCATGATTTAATACAGTTTTCTGCAAGCTTTTAGCCATCAACTTCTGAAATGTAAATAAGGATTTTTTTCCCCTCTATTACATAAATAGAAAAATTCCTATAAGCCATTTCTAATCTCATTAAATATTTGTGAATTACTTTGTAGGACTAAATGGTAACATAATCAGCACCAAATGCTGAACTTTAAACTTTTGTAGCATTACAGCTTATTATCTAGTTATAGAATTATCACCAAGCATACAATATCTGTTTATCACTTGACAAATGCTGGTGACTTGTGAGAGATCTTCATCTCTCCTTAATCTTAGTGTACTCCATCTGAGATTACTTCCAACTTATCTTGTTTGTACATGGTTGTTTGCATATTGTCTCCCTATTAGTTCCTCTAGAGAGGAGGCTAATTTTTTTTTTTTTTTGCCTTTCTTTATATGTCTAGCACATAGCACACTGACTAACTTCATAGGAATTTAATACTAGTTAACTGACTGACTCACAGTGTCTCCAGGCTCTAAGACCAGAACCCAATGCTAATTAGCTTCTGCATTAAAGAGACAACTTATTGTACAAAAGACTGGGTCTGGAGATTAAAAAAAAAAAACTGGGTTTGAATGACTCTAATTAGTTGCATGACCATGGACAATTCACTTAATCTCTTAGCCTCAATTTTCTCCTCTGTAAAATGGGGAGAGGCAGCTTAATGTAAAGGATCTAGAGCAACCTTGAGAGATTGGGAAACTTGGCTTCTATTCTTTCCTGTGATAGATACTTGACGTAAGTCCTTGGACAAGTCATTTAACCTCTCAATTCCCAAAGTGGCAGGGCTAGTGCCAATCTGAATTTGCAGAGGGAAATTCCTCTCTAGGAGTTCTTTATGAGAAAGAAAAAGAAGAAAGAGGAGAAAGAAAGGGAGGAAGAAAAAGGAAAGAAATAAACTCCTTGGTTTTTAAAGCCTTTCACAACTTTGTCCCAATTTATCTTTGCAGTTTCATATATTACACCCCTTCTTACACTCTGCAGTCCAGGTAAATTAGCCTCTCTGTTCCTCAAGCATGGAGCTCTATCTTCCATCTTCCTTCCTTTGCACTGACTGCTCACTATATCTAGAATGCACTCACTTCTCATTCCTGCCTCATGAAATCCTTCATTTCCTTCAAGATGCAGCTCAATCTCCAACTTCTACCAAAGCCTTTTCTGTTCCCACCAAATATTAGCAACCTCCCTCTAAATTTGATTTATTTAACTACCTTGTATTTATTTTATATTAATATTAGCCAATATTAATGCCAAATATATCTCATATCTTTTAGTTGATAAAATTAATATGATGTAATCTTCATATGTTAAGAATATCTGTGTCTATATGTTTATACATACATATATTCTATGTGCATTCATATATAACTATATCTCCTGATAGAATATGAGTTCCTTAAAACATTATTTCATTCTTGCCTTATATCCTCAGTGCCTAGAAAAGTACCTGGTACATAGCATGTACTAAATACATATGTGTTAATGGCTCATTAAGATTGAATGATGTTGCCAATTTATTAAAATATGAAAAATGGCTACAGAACGTTTAACTGGGTTCTTAGAGTTGGGGTATAAAGAACTATTTTTTCAAAAGGCTGAAAATTTCAACTACTATGAAGATTAGGAGACTCTGTGCAATGTATCAAGCAAACAATACCTCTATGCCACCGTCACATCTATGTTCCAGGCATAGACTAATCATTCTCCCTAGAGATGAACAGGCTAAAGGAAGACCTTTCCACATTCTAGGTTGCTGGCATCAATGAAGTGTTGCCACCCCCCAAAAAATAGCTTTCAAAAGGGATCTGAGATAAAGGAACAGAGACTTGATGCTTCTCAGGAGTTTGGAGAGTAGAAGAGTATTACAAAGAAAAGGAAGGGATACAGTCAAAAACAGATTTGAGACTCTTCCTGAAAAGAACTAACTAGCTCCTCTGAGGAGGAAATGGCTACTCATCCTCTGAGAATGGAGAACAATGATGCCGTACAGCAGGCCACAAAAGCAAAATTGTAGTGATTCATGGCTCCCTGCTCAGGAGGAATGACTCAGTCATTTGTTGATCTGATGACAGTGGTGAGGTCTTCTATCCCCCTAGGGCAAGTATTCAAAACATAACAAAGAACTTGCCAAAATGGAAGATAGCAAATTAATTCTGGTGATTCCTGTGGGTATAAATGATTCTGCTGGAAGAATTCTGAAAGAAATATTGTCAAGAATTATAAAGTCTTGGGAAAGATAGTGAAGATCATAGGGGATTGGGATGTATTTTCCTTAGTGTTGTCTACTGAAGGCAAGGAATGAAGAAAAAACATAAAGAAAATGAATAGTTTACTAAAATGGTAGTGTCTGAGAAAGAGATTTCCACTTCTGAACTTTGGAGTAATTGATAGAGATCTCAGATTCCTGGTCAGCAATGAAGTACCATAACAAAGACCAGTAGTAGTGGAATTAAGAGGTGTCTTGAAAATCTGACTAAAAGTGACTTAAACTAAGACTATCAAAAAGTCTATAATGATGGTGAACTTGACCTTGATGTGTAGAAAAAGTCTAGGACAAATAATGAAAGAGGTGGTTGGTGAATACCCAGAAAAGAAAATGGTGATTATAAAGAGCCAGAATGATTTTGTCAGGAGCAAATAATACCAGATTAATCTTATTTACCTTTTGGACAGAGTCACTAGCCTGATAGAAAAAAAAATGCTATCAATATAATTTATTCAGATTTCAGGAGAAAATAATAATGCATTTGATGATGATGATGATGATGATGATTATAGCTAACCTTTAGCAATTTAAAATCTGTAAAGCATTTTACAAATATTATTTCATTTGAGCCTCACAACAACCCTGGGAGGTAAGTGCCATTATTATCTCCATTTTACAGATGAGGAAACTGAGGCAGCAGTTAAGTGATATGCCCAGGATCACACAGATAGGGTCTGAAGCTAGATTTCAACTCAGGTCTTCATGACTTCAGATCAAATACTCTATCACTTTACCACATACCTGCCTCAAATATCTCACACTATTTCTCTGGACAAGATGCAGAAATGTGGACTAGATGATAAAACAATTAAATGGATTCAGGACTGATTAGATGGCTTGACTTAAAGAGCAGTCGTTAATGGTTCAAAGTGAAATTAACAGGAGGTCTCTAGTAGACTGTCTCTGACATCTCTGCTTGGTTGTATGCCATTTAACATTTTTATTAATCACTTGGATAAAGGCATAAGTGGCATGCTCATCAGCTTTACTAATGACATTAAGCTGAGGGGTATTTGACACTGCACGACAGTCAGGATCCGAAAAGATTTTGACCAGCTAGATCATTAGGACAATTCTAATAAGGGAAAATTCAACAGAGATACCTGTGAAATCTTATATCTGATGCCAAAAATAATATACAAGTAACTCGATGAGGAAAGAATGGTTAGGCAGCAATTTGCTTTGGATTTTAGTGAACTGCAAATTCACTGAGTCAGCACTCTACTGCAGCAATCAAAAAATGAGAAAGAAGAAAAAGAAGGGGAAAGAGAAGGAGGAGGAGGAAGATGGAGATGAGGAAGAGGATAATGAAAAGGAGGAGAAAGAAAATGAGGAGGAAGAGGAGGAAAAGGAAGAGATCTTCTTGTGATGCATTGAGAGACATAACTTCTAGTAATAAGGAAGTCATAGTCCTACTATATCATGTACTAATCAGATCTCATCTAAAGTGTCCTGTTCAGTGCCAGGCACCACAGTTTAATAAGGATATTTAGAAACTACAGAACATTTAAAAGAAGGAAACCAGTATTGTGAAGGACTCTATGTCTTACGAAGATCAGTTAAAGCAATTGGCCTGGGGAAGATAAGACAGGGAGAGTTAAAGGAAAGGGAGAATATGATAGACATTAAGTACTTGAAAGAACATTTGTGGACTGGTTTAGACATTCTGTTTGGCCCCAGGAGAGAAACCTAGGAGCAAGGGGTGGAAGATGTAGAGAAGAGTTTTGACATGATGTCAGGAAAAACTTCCAACAATTAGAACTGCCCCAAAGTACCATAGGCGGCCTTAAGAGATGATATGTCCCCCTTCTTTGGATCTCTTCAAGCAGCAGCTTACCGGGGATGTTGGCATATTTCACCAGACAGTTTCTGGTCCCTTCTAATGCTCAAATTCTGTAATTCCATGATATGCAATACATTTATTCTGATTTATTATAGTAAATTTCTACAGAATTTAGTATAATATTTGTATTCAAGGATAATAATGCACATTTTTAGAGTAAGCATTTTCCCATTGAGTCATCAAATTTGTTTTGATATATTTTATCTTTATTTATTCACATATATTATTTCTATGCAAATATGTATAGTTATACACTAATTTATAAATATTTTAAACTTATGACTTAAAACAGCAAACCAGGTATACCACCTATAATATACCTTTTAAAGGAAATTTATTATCAGGGATAAGGTAATGAATTCCAAATCACTAGAATGGCTACTTTGCTGTAATTTCCTAGGACTGTCTTTAAAGCTCACTCCAGTGCTGCAATCCCATTAGGGGCTTTGTCCTAGAGTTAGGTATAGTCATGCTCATCTCCTTTCTTGTGCTGCTTTCCTCCACCACTATGCCAGCACCTGAGTGGAGAAGACAATCTACATGCTGCCCATTTGGGGAAACCAAAGTACAATACTGGTGTTTGTCAATCTCAGGTCACCTTATGGTGTATTCTCAATGCTTTCATCCTAATACTAATTGACTTTGGCCCACATGATTGAATTCCCAATAATTTCTCAAGCCTAGCATACTCTGCCAATGGTCTCTTAAGGAACAGAAAGGAGAAATCCTAATATTTATTAAAGATTCATAAGGGGAGCAGCTAGGTGGCACAGTGAATAGAGCACTGGTCCTGGAGTCAGGAGGCCCTGAGTTCAATTCTGGCCTCAAACACTTAACACTTAATAGCCGTGTGACCTTGAGCAGGTCACTTAACCCCAATTGCCCTGCCTTCTCTCCAAAAAGCAAAAAAAAAAAAAAAGATCCATATGTAGGTGGTTGGATAATGCAATATGTCTAATATTATACCATCATTTGCATCTGAAAGAAAATTTACTCAACAAACATTTATTGAGCATCTACTATAATCCTGAGCACTATGGCACCTCCAAAGATAAATAAACTGTAATCTCTGAACTTAGGAAGGTTCTCAGTTTCCTTGCCTATAGAATGAAGATTTAAACTAGGTAACTAAGATCTCCTATGACTTCAACAATCTATAAATCTATAAACTTTTATGACATATGAATCTGCTAACAATCTATAAATCTATGAATAATAGAATCTCCCTTAAAATAGGACCACTTGGTCCATTATTTACTTGAACTAATGTATGACTTATACTCTCCAATAGAAAGATACACACACGACACATCTGTAAGCAAATTAAGAAAAGTAAATCAAAAATAGAAAAGAAAAAAGAAAATAGGGAGAGAAAATAGAAGGCATAGGTTTTTTGTTTGCCAGTCTAATCAGGATTTCCTTTAGGCTCCTCTTTGGTCCTCATTTATTTTGTAATTTATAGGAAATGAGGGCTGGGCTATAGGCTATCAATGAACTGAATGCTGGTTAGTGATGTTTACCTGTAAAACATTAGCCAGGTTAAAACAAGGTTCCCAAGCCCCAGTGAATGTCAACGAAGCTGGGTGTTTTTCTTAGTACTGCTTATTGAGCCAATATTGTATTTCTTGAAGATAGCACCTTAGGGACAGTTAAAGGGAGCAGTGGATAGAGAAGTGAACCTGGTCAGGAAGACCTGAGTTGAACTTCAGCCTTAGACACTTACTAGCTGTGTGAGTCTGGGAAAATCACTTCACCTCTGTTTGTTTCAGGTTCCTTATCTGAAAAATGGGGGGTAATAAGAGTACCTACCTCACAGGGTTTCATGAGGACTAAATAAGATAAAAATTGTAAAGTGTTTAATATGGTGTCTGGCATACAGCAAACACTACATAAATGTTAGCTATTATTGGTATTATGTCTGTGAAATTGTCTAATCAACAAAACATTTAAGACTTATTTACCTAGCAAATATGTGTGTTTAATATCTCATACTATGTCTAGAGTCTGAAGAATATATAAGATCTCAAGTGTTTTTTCAGTCCTTCCTCTGTACTCAAGAACTTCACTTCATTGTTCTGGGCATATAGATGATATATCTTTAGTGATGTTAGAACAAGAGTCATAAATGAAATCTGAAAATCAATACAATGTGTCACATGCATTTCAGTCAAGAAGCAGTATTTATACACTAGACAGTAAGCTTCATGGAAGTAGGGGCAGTGTTAGTCTGTATGTCTCTATGTATCCTACCTAGTGCTTTGTGTATAACAGGTAGTCTATAAATATTTACTGACTGGATGAATGAATGAATGAGGGAATCATTAGATCTTTCAAAATCATTCATGATACCATAATGGCTTTTGAATAAATCAAGTGTGAATTAACTAATATAGTACAATCTGACACCATCCTTAAGTTCTTTTTTAACTGCTGTACCAGCATATCTAAAGTACTCTTAGAAGTCTTAGGTGATACATTTTAAGCAGGATCTTGACAAACTGCAGAAACACAGTTGGTTTATAAAGATTTCTTAACTACTGGAAGATGAACCACCATATGTGATTGATGAGGATTATTTGAAAGACTGTAGAAAACAGGAAAGGTACCATAAGATTGGGAAAGGAAAATATTGACCCAGATTTCAAAGACAAAAAGAGGACAAAGTCCAAAAACTATAGACCAGTGAACTTGATATTGATTTCTAGGAAAATTCAGAATGGTTAAAAAATACTTGATGGACATCTAGAAAAGGGATTGATGATACAAAAATCCAGAATGGTCTCATCAAGAACAGGTCATGCCAAACTAACTTTATTTGATTTTTTTGTCAGAATAACTAAACTGAAAAATATTATAATTATATTTTAAGCTTTTCATTAAAAAGTCTCAGACTTGCAGATAAGCTAGAGACACATAGACTAGATAATATAATTAGACTATTTCAGGGTTAGTTGAATGTCTGGATTCAAAGAGTAGTCGCTAATGCTTTAATATCAATATGGCAGAAAGTTGTTTTTTTTTTTCCTCTCAGAGGATTAACCAGGGATTTGTCCTTGGTCCTACCATCTTTAACATTTTAATCAATGAATTGGATAAAGGTTGAGATAGTGAACTAATTTAATTTACAGTTGACACAAAGCTGGGAGGGGAAAGTAACCCTGAATGACAGAATCAAAATCCAAAAGATGTTGACAGAGTAGCACACTGGGATAAATCTAATAAAATGAAATTCAATAGAGAAAAATGGTAAAGCTTATATTTGGGTCCAAAAAATCAGATTCACAAAGATGAAAGAGGCATGATTAGAGAGTAGTTTGTCTGAAAAAGATCTGATGGATTTACTGGACTGCAATCTCAATATGAATAATCACTGTTATATGGCAATCAAAAAAAGGTATTGCAATCTTTGGCTTCATTGAGAACCCAAATTTCCTGAAATATAGTCACTGTGTAATCTTAGACAAGATTTGGAGTATTATATTAAGTTCTAGGTAGAACATTTTAAAAAGGACACTAATAAACTGAAGAGCTTTCAAAAAAGGACAATCAGGATGATAAAGGTTTTTTGAGTCCACATCATATGAGGATCACCTAAAGGAACTGGGAATATGTGGCCTGAAGAAGACTCAATGATGAAATTACAATTGTTATCAAGTGTGTAAAGAATGATATGTAGAACAGAAATCGGATGTATTATTTGGCCATGGTCAAGGAAGGACTGGGTGAAAGTTGTAAGGAATAAAATTTAGAATGACTGTCATGAAAATCTCTCTATAAGAGCCTGCATTTTATCAATATGTGGTGGGCTACTCATTGAACCCCTCATTGAATATGATTATTATAGAAGCTGAATGACCCCTTGTCAAGTAGGCAATGTAGTGATGAGTCCTTTCAGCTATGGATTGAATTAAATATCTGATAAGGATCCTTTGAGTTCTTAAATTCTGTGATTCTGATAATACAGAGATATAAGATTATGCAAATTATGGACATAAAAGAAAAAACCTGGGGATGTTTAGACAAGAAAACAGAAAATTGGGGGGTGGAGGTGGGCAGGGCAGCCTTGATGATTTTATTCAGATATTTGTTTACCTGCCATGTCAAAGAGCAATGAGACATGTTCTACTTAATTCTGAATAGCAGAGTTAGGAGCAAGGGGCAGAAATTGTGAGAAATGGGTCATAGTTCAAAATAAAGAAGAACCTTCTAACAACTAAAATTGTCCTAAAGTGGAATATGCTGCCTTTTCTTGCAGTTATTATTTTTTCCAACTCCTAGAGCAATGTCTTGCATATAATAGATGCTTTAGTAAAAATTAGTTGAACTGAATTTTTAAATAAGCATCAATAAAAATGGTTCCCAAATCCTCAACCCTTCCACCCCTACCTATATTTTCATATCAACAACTATTCAAAATTTCCATTTAAATATCCTGCTGTTGAATCCAGATGAATAGGTCTAAAATAATAACTCAGCTATTGCTTCCCTGCCAAACCAGCTGACCTTTCTGTCAATGGCACTGTCATTCTTCCAGTCAACCCATTCTCAGCACTACAGTCATCTTTTACACTTACTTTTCTTGGTTATATCAACAAGTTTTCTGCAAACACACTTCTGAATCCAATACTTCTTACCATTTTATGAGCTAATAGTGATCAAAATCTTCAGCATCCTTTTCTATAAGATTCTAAAATTTTATATTCTTAACATGTAAAATTCCTTGAATATCATATTCCCTTTCTGGACAAGAAAATCAAATATTTGCTAGCTACGGCCACTTATATGATTTTTGGATTCTTTATTGTGTCAACTGGTTTACAATTGGTCAAAATTTCCAATTCTCTTAGTTTCAGAGAAGTTGCCAATCAGTCTTGATATAGAGGAAGTTCCTCAGTAGGAGCTTGCTATACTAAGTAAGTCATATGTCTGATTTAAAAAAGAATTCTCTGAAATTATGATACTCTGTGTCACTCTATTTTTATCTTTTCACCTTTTTTCAGTTTTAATAATTTGTTGAAATTGGTCAGATTGAGTTTGTTTTTATTATAGCATGTATCTAGAGTTTTTAACCTTTTCTTTTCATTTGAGATTAATTTTTATTTTTGCTCTAACTAATCAATGACCTGATTATATATAGTTGATTAAGAAATGGTGCTGGCAGCAATTAGAAGTAATTTTCTTTCTGTTGACTGTATTCAGAACCATTCTTGTGATATTATTTGGTATAAGCCATGTTCAGCAAACTCTAACCTTTTTTTTAACAAGTGCTTTATTAATTTCTGGTTTACATCATTCATTTCCTCCAGATTTTGAGTTACAATTTTCCCCCATTTTTCCCCCTACCCACCACCCCAGAATAGCAGTCCCACAAAATATGCCCTCATCCAATCTTCTCTCTCTCATATCTTCTCCCATACCCCTTTCGACTTTACCATTAGGGCAAGGTGAGTCTCTGTGTCCCAATGCCTGAACATCTTATCTCGCAATTACATGCAAAATATTATTAATAATAGTATATATATATATATATATATTTGAAACATTTAATTTTAAAACCTCGAATTTCAGATCCATTCCCTTCCTCCCTTGTCACCCATTCCCTCTGGGAAGATAAGCAATTCAGTATGTGTTGTACATGTATAGCTATACAAAACATTATCATAGTAGATACATTGTACAAGGCTGCTTATAATTCTCTCCCACCCATCCCACCCCCCACCTGGTCCATTCCCTACTTTAATCCTGTCCCTCTTCGAAATTAGGTACTTCCAACCCCCTCTCCCCCCAGAATGCCCTCCCCTCCATCATCCCACCTCTCATCCCCCTTACCCCTACTCTCCAGCAGGGTGAGATATCCCATTAGTATGTATGTCATTCTCTCCCTGAGCCAGATTCAATGAGAATATGGTTTTGCCTTTTGGCCTTCCTGTTCTTCCCCTCCCCTGCAGCCACTTCCTCTTGCTTCTTCTACATGAGATAGTTTACCCTACCCTGTCTCTCCCCATCTCCTCTTCCCACTTTCCTCTCTCACCTCCTAACTTCACCCCTGAAATATCATCCCTTCCCAACAAATTCAACCTGTGCCCTCTATCCATGTATAACTGTAAACATATATATATACACATTCACATATGTATTCATATGCCCATATACTCTCCTTCCATTATTTTCATACTGAGAAAGGTTTCATCAGTCATAGTTATTGTTTTTCCATATAGGAATGTAAACAGGTCAGCTTTGATAAGTTCCTTTTGATTTCTTTTCCAGGATTACCTTCTCAGGCATCTCTTGCTTCTTATGTCTGGATGTCAAATTTTCTATTCAACCCTGGTTTTTTCCTCAAGAATGCTTGAAAGTCCTCTATTCCACTGAATGATCATATTTTCCCCTGAAACAAAATACTCAGTTTTGCTGGGTAGGTGACCCTTGGCTTCAATCTCAGCCCTTTTGCCCTCTGGAATATCATATTCCATGCCCTTCGATCCCTCAGTATAGAAGCTGCCAGGTCATTGAAATTGTTTCTTCCTGGCTGCTTGTAGTATTCTCTCCTTGATCTGGGAATTCTGGAACCTGGCTATAATATTCCTAGGAGTTTTCTTTTTGGGATCTTTTTCAGGAGGTGACCTGTGGATTCTTTCAACCTCTATTTTGCCCTCTGGGTCTAAAACATCAGGGTGATTTTCCTTGAGAATTTCTTGAAGGGTGATTTCTAGATTCTTTCTTTGATCATGGCTTTCAGGTAGTCCAATAATTTTTAAATTCTCTCCTGGATCTATTTTCCAGGTTAGTGGTTTTTCCCATGAGATATTTCACATTTCCTTCTATTCTTTCATTTGTTTGGATCTGTTTAACAGCATCTTGATTTCTCATAAAGTCATTAGCTTCCACTTGCTCCAGTCTAACTCTGAAGGAATGAATCTCCTCAGTGAGCTTTTGAGATTCTTTTTCCATCTGGCAAATTTGGCTTTTTAAGGCATTCTTCTCCTCATTGCCCTTTTGGGCCTCCTTTGCCATTTGAGTTAGTCTATTGTTAGGGTGTTATTTTCCTCAGTCAGGCTGTTGACTCTCATTTCATACTTTTCCTGCATCCTTCTCATTTCTCTTCCCAATATGTCCTCCACTTCTCTTATCTGCTTCTTAAGGTCCTCTATGGCCTGTAACCTGCTCATATTTTCCTTTGGGGCTTTTGGAGCAGGATTTCTGACCTCATAGTCCTTCTCCTGTTCCCTGCTTCTATCCTCTTTGTCCCCAAAATAGGAGTCTAATGTTGCATTTTTCTGTTTATTTTGTTTCCTTTGCCTAGGCATGTTGCCTCTTAATTACTTGACTTTTAGGCTTGTTGCCACAGTAGGACTCTGCCACCAGACAGGGAAGCTTCTGTCTGGTTCTGGCAAGTTGGATACCCACCCCAGACCTCCCCCCAGATCACAATCCAGATCCAAGCAGGTTAAAGCAAGAGTGATTAATCTCCAAGACTGATGGCTGGATCTCCATATGGTTCGCAGGCCAGGAGCTGATGCTGCCACTGAAGCTGCAAAATGGCGAGTGTACTGTGTTTCCTCAGTGGCTTCTAGCCCCTAGGGGAGGAAGCCAATGCGTTCCACAAATACTGGTCCCAAAGTCCATAGGGCACTAACCTCTTACTCTGTCCTAGGCATGTCTGTGTTGACAATTCTGTCATTGCCATAGCTGCTGGCGTTCTAGGGTCCCTCCAGCCGGCTGCTGGCCTGGCCGCCCTGGGGCTAAAACCGCAGCTCACAGGGACCTGGGCTCAGCTCTCTGAGCGCTGGGCTGTTGGCTCCTAGAGCTCTGGGCTGGCCCTCCCTGCAGGGCTGCTGGGCTGTCCTCAGTGGGAGGTTAGCTTCTCTGTGTTGTTCTGTGGGTGCTGGGGTTCCAGAAGTTGTTCAGAGTCCCCTTTTACATAGTTTGTAAGTGGTGTGGGGGGAGAGTACCTTGGAAATGAAGTTTCTACTCTGACATCTTGGCTCCACCCCTCTAACCTTCTTCTTAAAGAGAGTACTCATGATACATCAGTGGGAGTCTCCTATGTAGACTACAAGTCTTTTATCTCTTTTATTTCTTCTAAAAAACATTTTCTAAATGATTTTTACTATCCTCCCCATCTACTTTTGTACTGAAATAACTTCATTTTAAAGTTTAAGTTGAACATATCCCATTGCTTGCAAAAACTATTGTTGAATAAATTCTAATTATGTTCATGGTGATCTTGTTGAAAACACTTAATAAGTATACTGCAATATGAGAAGATTAAGTATCCTATGTTTATTCCCTTTGGACACATGAAAAATCCAAGTCCACCAATTTCTTTACCAGTCTCTCTAAGAAGAATTTCTAAACTATTACTCCTTTTAGCTTCAAATTCTTTTGGTCTTCCAGCTTTATTTATAGTATGAATGTCAAAATACATATGTTTCAGATCCTGAAGGAATATGTCTAGTTGTAGACCTGGACAAGGATCTTATATTTAAAGTAAAATCAGCTGAGTTAATGTTTTCAATCTAAAAACTGTAGAATTCTTGGAACACTTTTCCTTTACCAGCACTACCACCACCATTCTGCCAACAACACTACAAAAAGGGAAGTGGACCTTACAAGTCTAAGAGCCATTTTTCAATTTTCTTTTTTTATTTTTATGGATTAACATTGTTCTCTTTGACTTTAACTTGGCTGATCCTTGAAAAACATAGCATGTCATAGTTGGCCATATCTAAAGCCTTTCCTTCTTGTAGAACATTGAAGAGGTTTTGTTCTGGTGCTATCCAGATGCTCATGCTTCTCCTTAATACTTTAGTAAAGCATCACAATAGGACTTTGTAGAAGACACATGTACCGTACGTAAATGTTATAACTTTTCATTCAAAAAATAAAATATAATAACAATATATTTAATGGTATAAATGTCTTACCATGTATTAACTTTTCCTTGGCAAAAATTTCTTTCTGCATCTCTCATTTTGGAAAAATAAGAGTTAAATTAATAATTCATATATATCATGACATCATAAGATCTCAGGGTGATCATATGAATATTGGTGACGATGGCATTGTTGTATGAAAAAAGATTACCTTGAAATCAGGAAAAGCTGAGTTAAAGTCTCACCTCTGACACACTGGCTACATTACCCTGTCATTTAACTTCTCATTGACCTAATTAGTTCTCGAAGTCAAACTTGCAAGGCAGGCAAATAAGTAGAGAGAGTATTTATTGAGATTTCCATATACCAATAAAGATACAGATCTAGTCCCTGCACCCATCCCAGCCTCAAAGAGTTATAGTGAACATCATTTGTGTTGGTCATTTACTGATCAAATGGCAGCCAATAATGATCAATACTCAATAGTATAACAAAATCAACTGAGTTAACTGTATTTTAGGCTAAAACCATGTAATGGTAATGGAATTTAAAGATCTCCTTGTATTGGCTTGGTTTTTGGGTTAAGTGTTAAAACCCAGAGCTTGTGAATCCCACTTGTGGGATGGACTTGTTGACATGAAGAGAGGGGGCTGAACTGTGAGGAGCTAGTGCCGTGCATAGAGAGGCCCAAACAGAGAGAGGACAGAAGAACTTCTGGGAGCATCATCTTGGAGGCAGAGAGAGAGAATTGCCAGGGGCCAGAGCTGTTGAGAGAGAGGGAGAACTGCCAGCTGAAGCCACCAGGACTGCTGAGGGCCACTTGGAGCTGTCCAGGACTTTTGAGAACTGCCACCAAGAGCTGCCAAGAACTGAGGAGGCATGACTGTGGTGCCAGTATTGTTTCTGTCTGTTTTGATGTTATTTTGCCAGATTTGTCTGCTAGTAAAGGACAGTGCTGTTGTTGTAGAGGTCCTGGAACCTTGCTTTTGGTTCAGAAGCCCTGAAGAAGGATTTTCTTGTATGTGTACAGAAATCCTGGAGGAGGGTCTTGCTGATGTTTTCAGGGGACCTGAGACTGTTCTACAGGCAGAAAGTGAATTGATGAGGACACTGTCGATGTATATTGTGGCTTTGTTAAGCTTTGTCTTCCCAGGAACAGAGATTGCTGAGAATTTGCCTCAAGTTAAGATGAAGAAAAGACTTCTTGGGTATTGAATGCTGTGATGATATTGTAACCTAGTTGTGGCTTAGGGGTAGATGGCCTTTCTGCTCTCCATTGCTGTAATGGTAATGTAATTTGAATTTGAAGATCCCTTTGTGTTGGCAAAGGTAGCAGGTACTCAGCACTTAGTAACTGATCAAGCTTCTGTTGGGGAAACAGAAGGCATGAACTCCTGTTGCCTGTTGCTGACATAACAGGAAGGAGTTGGCTGAAACAGGAAGTTAATGCTGTGTGTATATAAGGAAAAGCCCCAGGAAGGGACAGTCAGAATTTCTTGGGACCAGCATCTGGTAGCAGAGCAGCTACAGAAGAGAGAATCGAGAACTTAGTCAGAATTTCCTGAGAACTTGTGGTAGAAGAGCTTCTTCTGAACAGGAGTCCAAGAGCCCAGGATCCCAGGTGACAGAGGAGCCCAGGATCCCAGGAGAAAACTGAGGAAACAGAAGACTGAGGAAGCATGACCAGGATGCTGAGACTTTGTCTGTTTGTGTCTTGATTGAGCCTTGGGTTCCCTGGAGCAGAAATTGGGAAGGATTTGAGATGGACTAGACCCTGTGAATGTCAGTGTAAAGCAGGATCTACCCAAAGAGCTGGACAAGGAAGTGGGAGCTGTCTGCCATTGAACCTAAATGACAGTCTGGTGAATCCAGGTAGAATCTGGGACCATGGAAGGGGATCCAGGGAATCTGAGAACCAGCCCCAAGTCAAGATGAAAAGAGCTCTCCCTGGGTACTAAGTAATGATGAAGTTGTAGTTTACTAGTGACCTAGGGGTGGAGGGTTTTTATATGATACTTAGTAATTGATTGCTGAGTTAATCAAGTGTGCCCCAAGAGTGGAAGATTTTGACTATTGTACTTTAAGATGATTGTTCTTTGTTCTAAATACTGTGACCACTTTGGTGAAAACTATGTGGCCATTTTAATGATAAGCTATTGTGAATACTATATTGTGATAAGTTGTAATACTGTGAATGCTGTACCTTGATTTTCTGTGAATGTTTTGCTCTGATTTGTTATTGAATAAATAGAGTATTCACTATGCTGTGTAATCAGAACCTTAAAAGCTGTTCACAGTAGCCTTCTTATGGAAAGCTGCTCGTGCATGGCATTACAACTGTCCCTTTGAGAAGGTGCTTGGTGGCACCATGTCTTATGAAGATATTGGATGATAATTGTTATTCAGTTGTGATCCAGGGGTGGAGTTCTTTGATTTTTGTGCTTTGTGACAGACCAAATGAATGTACTTTGTTTATGATTGGAAACTAATCTCCAGTTTATTAGAGATAAGACTTTGTGATTGACTACATGAATGTACTGCCCAGGGGTGGATTACTTGGACCTTAGTACTTTGTGACTGAATTGAGGACTTACTAAATTATTGAGTTACACATGATAAATGCTGTATTTTGATTTTCTGTGAATGTTTTGCCTTAATTTGTCACTAAATAAATGCAGTTTGCTATCCTCCTACTCCAAACATGGAAGTTGCTTGTGCTTGACATTACATTCATTATATTAATATATATAATTATATATAATCATTATATTTATTTAAATAAAAAATATAATGACAAAACACTTCTGAACAAAGTAGAGAAAAGACTGAGGTTTTTGCAGTGAATGCAAAAGAAAGTCATAGCTTCAAGGCCAACTTTAAGAAGCTACACACTTCAAGAAGTGAGCCAAACTGGATGGTTTTCCAGTTTCCAAAATGCCATTTTGGACTCTCTTCTCAGTTGACTGAATCTCTACAGCTGTTTAAAAATTTTCTTTTTTTATTTTCTCCTGATTTTGCCAAATCCTCTTTAAACATTGCCTGTGCACAGTGAAGCTTTTTCAAACAAATCAGAGCTTTTTACACCCCTGAAGCAGCTGTGATGACTTTTCCTTTCCACAGAGGGACTAAGAGATGGAAGCTATAGAGAGTGTGCCTATGGGATTCTTCATACTTAAAAATGAAATGTCTTTATAAGCTTATTCATATAAACAAATTAAGGGGAAATGACCAAAGCCATGAAAAGTAATTTACTGTCTTCACCAACATAATTGCATAAATGGACTCTGTCTACTCCTATGGGGAGGAAAGATGAAAATAAATATCACTAATTCTCCAAAATCACACATCGTTGGAAAATTATACTTATGTTCCCAGCCAAGGTTCCAGGCATATTTTTCTATGGTTCATGGTGGTATCTAATTATATAATTCCAGAAACCTTTCCTAAGAGTCCATGAGGATTTGAAAGTATCAAATGGTAACGCACAAAGTAATTAACAATTAAGGCTGTTGATAATTATGACAAACTCGCTGAATATTGATAATGCGGTAGTCATGTTTCCACTAACTTGCATTCAAATCCAACCAAAATTCATAAAAATCAATTTTCATTTGTTCTGTCATTTTCCTTTGATGATCTCAGTTTTTTTCTCTACAATGCACAAGTATCTAGAAAGCTAAAAGGAAACATTATTTTAATTTGATGACCTAATATAACCTAATTTTAAATTATTAGACTAATACTAGTTGTATTGGCCATCACTTTTTTTTTTTTATCAGACCCGCGATTTCATTGGAATAGAGGACCCCTGGGTAAAAGTTTCCCTCTACTAATACTAACTGGCATCTCTTCTTCTACTTATAGTTTTAGAATTTGCCCAGGAGACTGAGAGTTGCTCAGTCCCACTGAGCCTATATATTGCAAAGACTGGACTTGAACTAAGGTCTTCCTAATTTTGAAGCTAACTCACTGGACACTATTCCACACTATCTCTTTACTGTTGGTCATCAGCAAGGAACAAACTTGGAAAACATTCAAGAAAGAAATACTGATGAATTATCATATTTACTAGAGTCTGTTGAGAATTTCAGTATTCTATATGCTTATGATAAAGTTCTAGATTGCTACTATCAGCTTCTTAAATGAACCAAAACTCAAGAGGCTCAGAAAGTGAACACTGCCAGCATAATCATTGGTTTTTCTTGCAGTTTCTCTGTTTCTTTTTGTCCCTTGTTGAGAGAAACCCAGAATGTTATCTGCTATTATATTCATTTAGATTTCATTTCAATGATATATATTATATAGTAATAGCTGAAACTTAGGTACAACTGTAAGTTTTCTAAATTTCAACATAAATTATCACATTTGATGTTCATATTGATCTCCATAAGACCAATAAGGAAACTAACACTGAGAGGCATTAAACTGACTAACCCATGGTCACGCTGCTACTAAATGTCAGAAGCAGGATTTGAAACTAGGTCTCCCTTTACTCCAATTCCAAGACTCTTTTCACTAAATCATGCTGACAGTTACCACAATTATTTATATGATTTTCCTAAGAAACCTTTGCATTCCTACCACCTTGCTCAAAGTAGGCATTTAATAAATGTTCAATGAACAGAATTTAATGTAATGTGTAAGGCATTGAAGTAGGCAGTAGATATACCATCAGCTAAATAAAGTATATTCCCTAATAATAACTACACATACACAGAGCCTAACTATAGTGTAAACTCTTGAGGGTAGGAAATATTCTATTTCTTTATATTCCCCACAAGACCTAAAACAGTGCCTTGAATATACTAAATGCTTAGCAAATGTTTGTTGTTTGACATAACAGGGTTATCCCTAAATATAGGGTACTCTGTATTCCATATAGGCCTATGTGATAATTACTTCAAAAGTGAGCATTTGTGTACCCTAAATAAAGACTGACCCAATCTCACATATTGTAATCATCATCATCATCATCATCATCATCATCATCATCATCATCATCATCATCATCATCTAACTGATATTATATAATGTCTAAAGTTTACAAAGTATTTTATGCATATTTTCTTATTTGTGTACTCTTATGCCTCTTACAGATAAGGAAACCAAAATCCAAAGACTTTGTCATTTTTCTATGGTCACAAATCTACAAGGTGTCAGCAGTAAAATTTGAATCAATACCTTACTATCTCTAAGTTGAGCACACTATCCACCCTGCTGCCTCTTGGAAGATAGGGCTACAAAAAATGCATTAATTTAATGTATTTCAGTCATGAAGTATAGAAAGAGCTCTGGACTTGGATTGAGAAGATGATGAAAATTCCAGTCCCTAGTTAGGCCATTTACTAGTTATGTAAATCTAAGCTTGTCATTAACTTCTGCTTCTCAATGTCTTCCTCAGAAAAAAAAATGAAGATATCTGCATTATCTACCCTAGAAGAATGTGGTGAGGAATGCATTTTGTAAACTATCAAGCTCTACATAAATATGACCTATTATGGTGACATATATAAGTATAAGTGCAAAATTAATAATGATTATAATGCAACTTTTCTTGATTTAAATGACTTCAAAGTCATTGATTATGTCATTAAAATTCATGTGCCTTGCAGAACTATATTCAATAATTATATGGTTTATAAGCATTATACTCTGCTGAAATCTGCAGGTTTTTTTCTTTGCATAAAAAAGTTATCAAAATAATTATAGTCTAAAGAAAAACATTTGCCTTACTTCTTTTGTACTAGCTTACATCCATTAGACACAGGATATTTCTCAATAAAGTCGACTTTCCTTCATTGTCATGTGTCTATGAAGCTGTTCACCATGCCTTGAAACATCGCTCTAACACATGTGATTTAGCAACTCATGGAAAGGAGAGTTTTCTGACATCAAAAATATTTATACTGATAAAAAAGTAATATTGGGTTATTATAGGGTTTCCCTGAATCTTGTGTCCCAGTCAGTTGGCTATATCTTACTTATACCTACATTTGTTAAATAATAGTAATAATGAGAGAGTAATGATAGCTAAAATTTATAGAAAGCCTTAAGTTAACTATACTAACTTGCATATGTAATCCTATTTAATGCACACAGCTCTTTGAGGTAGGTTTTATTATTATCCTCATTTTTGTAAATGAGGAAATTTAAGCCACATAAGGGTGAATTATCAAGTATCACACAGATGATTGTCTGATGAAGGAACCAAAATCATGTCCTCCCAGATAAATGAATAATTCTCACTACATTGTTAATTTCAAAAATTGCCAAATGCCCTCTCTTTTGAACACAATTAGATCTTCTCTCCACAAATTAACACACAGAAATGTCATAGATAACATTGAGATTTGGTAAATACTAATTCTTAGAAAGTGGTAATTAAAGGGTGTATACTATTCAAAAGTAACAGATTAAATGAAAAGGGTAGTGTAATAATATCATATGAGGAGAAAATCACCTTTATGAAAATCCATGAACCTGAGGGTATGATTAAAAAAAACACCTCAAAAACAAAACAATATGGTTAAAGATCAAAGACTGGAGAAGCAGACACAGTTTCATAGTGGGAGCAAAGCATGGACCACCAAATAAGCAGAAATAAATGGATAAATATTTACAGCTAGATTCTGATTAATGCAGAGAGAGTGAATCCCTTGAAGTGGTTACATTACTTGAATTTGCACTATTCAAAATTACAAATTGAAGTAAAATATGGTCAATTGGTTCTAATCCAATGGATGAAATCTGAATAATTCTAACACTTTATGGGATCCATTACTTACACTAGTTGGTCTGAAATAGACATGAAAGCTGCCACAGAGGCAATATTTAGTCTAGATAGGGTTCAATTGTCCAAAGTAATGATGATGTTCTGCTGAAATCAGGGCAGTTGGTACAGTCTTAATTTGTCTTTGCGATTATTTTATCTTTGAGAAGGTTAAAAAATGTAGTGATGAGAATTCTTCAAAGAATCTGGTTAGTGGACATAGAGATGAAAAAAATCTTACAAATCAATGATCAATATAAGAAAAAGAATTCCAGACAGTTTGAGGGCTGTCCTATATGTTATATTTTAAAGGATTCAGATATAGATTAGGATTTGAAGTCTTTTATAATCTAACTACAATTTACCTTTCCATGCTTATTTTATATCAATCCTCTTCACATACTCTACATGCCAGATGACATGGGTGGCTCACTGTTTCTCAAACTCAACACTATGTCACCAAACTTTGTAATGGCTATTACCTCAGTTCTGCCCTTAAAATCCCTGATTTCTTTCAAGACTTGGCTGATGTAACATTTCCGATGGGAAGTTTTTTCCTGTCTATGCTAGTTATTACTTATCTCTACCTTCTCAAATCATGTTTATAAATTATATATTTCCATGTTTTCCATATCTCCCCACTCCCCAGAACAGAAGTTTGTTTAGGATAGGGATTATTGTTCATTTCTTTGTTTTTAATTTTTTTTAATGTATAGCATCTAGCATGATACCTTGAAAATAGTAGGTGATAAGTAAATGTTTACTCAATTAGACTGGACCCTGAAAAAAATCATTTCCTAATTACCTACTATGTTTAAGGCACTATGTTAAGGTATGCATATAAAGATCTAAAAAAAAAAAACACAACTGTTTGAGATGGAAGACTTTCAAGAAAGGAATTCTAAGGAATTAAAACAGAAATGATTCTATTGAAGAAAAATAAGATGTGCCTAAAACAATAGATGTGATTACACAGAAAACTTATCTACCTGCTTAGATTTTTAAAAGGATATGTATAATGTATGAAAGTGAGGACCAGCAACTGAGATTGAGTACAGCACAGTGTCCCAGGCCTACAAGAATAGTGTCAAGAAACCGGGAATGAACTGAAACCTGAAATATATGCTAAGGAAAGCAAAAATCCTTATGAGTGTGTGTGGGGGTTTTGGCTATGTCGAAGACATGAAAATCAAAGAAGGAATGTGTCTACTCCTTAAGGAAGCACAAAATGAAAATACTGAATAGGGAATTGAAGTCTAAAACAAGTGAGCATATAATACAGCTAGTAATATATGGCACTTTAAGGTTTGCAAAGAACTTTACAAATATTGTCTCAGGCTATCCTCAAAACAACCCTGGGAATAGGTGCTTTATTATCCCCATTTTAACAGATGAAGAAGCTGAGGTACACAAAAGTTAAGTGGCTGACTTAGGGTGAAACAAGTAATAAGTATCTAAGGCCAAATTTGAATTCAGGGCATTCTAATTCCATTTCCAACAAGCTATTGACTATGCCACCTAACTCTACTTGGCTGTTCTAAAAGAGTCCAATCATTTGACCTGATAAACTACATCAAAGTAGTGAAAGAATTTTCACATCTACCTATTGCTATCTTTGAGGATCTGATAATTTAAAAATGAAACAGTGCCACTGGCCTAGAAAAAGATAAATGTTATTCACCTTTTTTATTTTTATTTATTTCTATTTTTATTTTTTTTGCTTTTTGGAGGGCAATTGGGGTTAAGTGACTTGCCCAAAGTCACATGGCTAGTAATTGTGTCAAGTGTCTGAGGCCCGATTTGAACTCAGGTCCTCCTGACTCCAGAGCTGGTGCTCTATTCACTGTGCCACCTAGCCACCCTATTCACCTCATTTTTTTAGTATCAATTCAAGAAAGACACTATAAACCACCAAGCAACGAGCTTGACTATTTCTCTGATAAGAACAGATTCTCTCCTCTGCTGTCACATCATTGTGAGTGGGTCTGCCCATACTAACTCTGCTACACCAGTGAGGAAGTCCATGGTCTTTGGCACACAAAATAATTAATTGCAGATGAAACAAGATCTGCATAAAACCATTCATTTTTTTCCACCCTACTATGAAATCCGCTATGTTCCTTATGGCCATAATGACTTTATACTTCTCTTCCAGTGAAAAAAGAATATGCTTTGACACTAAGACATTAAAAGCTTAATACGAAATGGTCTTTGCATTAAAAGAAATAAAAGATATTCTAGAAAGTTCAGTGCTTACCTTGCTCTCAAAAAGTAGAACTTTAATCATTTTGGTATAGGTGGGCTGATTTTTTAAAATATGAGAGAGGAAAAAAGTATTCATGTTACACAAGACAGGAAATATGAATCTGAAAATGCTGTCCTGGTAAATCTAATATCAATAGGAAAATAATAAAACAGACATAAAGAGATGAAATCTGTCAAAATCTGGAGGATAATGGAATCAGGAGTGATAAGCAGCAAATCATGCCAGACACAATTGATAGCTCTTTTCAGCAGAAAGACAAAATTAGAGCATGAAAGAAATCAAGAAGATGTTGCATATTTGGACTATCACAACATATTGAAAATAATATCTGAAAACTTTAAATCCAAATTGTAGTCAAATGATTTGATATGAATACTTTCCAAGTGGGAGGCTTTTGTGATACAGCATAAAGAATGTTGGAGGGGGATGGGACTTCCAGGAGCCAAGATGGTGGAGTAGCACCAAAAAACAAATCCTGGAACATCGGAACCAGCAAAAGGGCAGGTAAAATAATTTTTGAACCCAAAAAACTTGGAAAATCAGTAGGAAAGCTCTGCCTCACTTAGGTTAAAGGGGAAAGCAGTCCTAGACAGAAAGCATCCCACAAGCCCTACCTCAACAAACAAGCTGGAGATCCTGAGCCCCAGTGCAATGGAGCAGGCCAACACCAACACCATGACCCCCAGGTGCTTCAGCATAGCCAGGGGTATGGGCAGACTCTAGCTTTGAAAACCACTACATCCTTCAGTTTAGGCCCAGGTAAGCAGGCAGCCTCCAACCCCAGACCTCCATGTGGGGAGGGAACATCAGGGGAGGTCATAGACAAAAGCAAAATACTGGTGAGGAGTGAAAGGGTGAAAGGGGAAAGAGGGAAAGAGAGAGAGAGAGAGAGAGAGAGAGAGAGAGAGAGAGAGAGAGAGAGAGAGAACAAACAGAAGGAAAAAATAGAATGGAGGGAAATACACAGTTAATGATCATAATAGTGAATGTGAATGGGATGAACTCCCCCATAAAATGGAAGTGGACAGCAGTGGATAATATTGTAGGATTCTGATTTCCTACAACATGTTGTTTATAAGAAACACACTTGAAGAAGAGTAAAAGTAAAGGAGTGGAGACAAAGGAAGGTGGTCCAGCAATATCAGATCTCAAACTATATTATAAAGCAGCAATCACCAAAACTATCCAGTACCGGCTAAGAAATAGGGTAGTGGATCAGTGAAAGAGTTTAGGTATATAAGATTCAGTAGTCAATCATTATAGTAAGCTAGTATTTGATAAAACCAAAGTCTTTGAAATAAGATCATACTATTTGACAAAAATTGGGGGGAAAATGGAAAATAACAATATGCAAACTAGGTATAGACCAACATTTAACACTGTATACCAAGATAAAATCAAAATGAGTGGATGATTTAGACACAAAGGATGACAACATAAGTAAATTACAAGAGAAAGGAATAATCTACCTATCATGTCTATGGGAAAGGGAAGAAATAATGACCAAACAAGATATAGAGAGAAATATGAAATGTAGAATAGATAACTTTGATCATATTAAAATAAAAAGCTTTTGTACAAACAAAACCGATGCAACAAAGATTAAAAGAAAAGCAGAAAGCTGAGAAACAATCTTTATAGCAAGTATCTCTGTTAAAGGTTTATTTCTCAAATATATAGAGAAATGATTCAAATTTATAAGAATATAAGCCATTCCCCAGTTAATAAATGCCAAAGGATATGAACAAGGCAGTTTTCAGATGGAGAAATCAAGACTATCTATAGGCATAAGAAGAAATGCTCTAAATCACTTTTTTTTTTTTTTGCTTTTTGGAGGACAATTGGGGTTAAGTGACTTGCCCACGGTCACATGGATAGTGTTTGTTTTCTAAGTGTCTGAGGCCAGATTTGAACTCAGGTCCTCCTGACTCCAAGGCTGGTGCTCTATTCACTGCACCACCTAGCCACCCCAATAGGTGAACACCCTTCCTTTGAGCCGGAATCGAACCAGCAACCTAAGGATGACCACAGGTTTGAGCTCTACAGTCCTACGCTCTACCAGCTGAGCTATGAAGGGGGGAACTATAAATCATTTTTGACCAGAGAAATGCCAATTAAAACAACTCTGAGGTACCACATCTACCTATCAGATTGGTTAATGTGACAAAAAAGGAAAATGATAAATGTTGGAGAGGATGTGGGGAAAATTGGGACACTAATACATTGTGGGTGGAGTTGCAAACTGATCCAACCATTCTGGAGAACAATTTGGAACTATGCCCCAGAGGTAACCAAATTATGCATTCTTTTTTATTTACCAATAATACTACTTGGTCTGTATCCCAAAGAGATCATAAAACAGGGAAAAGGACTTACATGTGCAAAAATATAGCAGCCTTTTTCATGGTGGCAAAATATTGGAAATTTAGGGGATGTCCATCAGTTGGGGGACAGCTATGGCATATGAATGTAATGGAACACTACTGTCCAATAAGAAATGATGAACAGGCAGATTTCAGAAAAACCTGGAAAGATGCATTAGAAAAACTGATGCAAAGTAAAATGAGAACCTGGAAAATAGCAATACTGTGTGATGACCAATTATGAATGACTCCATTCTTCTCAGCAACACAATAATGCGAGACAAATACAAAGGACTCACAAAGGAAAATGTTATCTACATCCAGATAAAGAACTGATGGACTCTGAATGTAGATTGAAACATTTTTTTCACTTTATTCTTTTTCATGTTTTTTTCCCTTTTGATCTGTTTCTTTCACAACTGTGAATAACATGGAAATATGTTTTACATGATGGCACGTGCATAACCTATATCAAATTTTCTATCATTTTCAGAAGAGGGGAGGGAGGGAAGGAGGGAGAAAAATTTGGAACTCAAAATCTTGTAAAAATTAATCCTAAAAAGTTGCCCTGACATGTAATTGGGAAAGAAATAAAATATTTTTAAAAGAACGTTGAAGGATTATTAATTAAGTATTCTTAATTCTTCTACACCTTGTTTTCCTCATTTATAAAATGGAGGTGATACTTTTATACTACCTACCTCACAATTCTAATGTGATGAAAGATGAGTGTTAACATAATTGTCACATACAAATTGGATGTGAAGGGGTGGGGAAGGATGGAGACTTTTACATACCTCAACTGTATCAAAGAATTAAATCCTAAAAACAGAGCACCACAGTCTATTTCTGAAATCTTATTGACCTTTAAAGATCCAAGGTTACTGTGACATCCAAAATACTAACATATACACTTGTTCTAATTCTAATAACATAATGGAGTATCCCAGAATGAAAGTCTTAACACAAGCCACTCCAAACCCTGGAAGAATAGGCGAAAATACTGAATATAAGAAAAAAAATTAGCAGTATATTCAAACCTTATCTAAAATTTTAACTGAAAATGCAGAAAAAGATCAACTGAGAGAAATCCTAACTCCCAGATGAGTCATGATTTAATTTTAACTTGTAGGAATAAGAAAAAATCCCTGACTTCAAACCAAAACACCAAGGGTATTTTTTTTTTAACAAATCAAATTGGTTTTGAATTCCTCATTGCCCATAACCAACACAATCCCTGAAAACAGTTGCAGTTTAAGTTAAAATGATGATTGATGATGGGAAAGGAGGAAGTTGTCACTTTCCCTAATTCAGGCATTTTATGGAGGAGGCACCAATCTAAGATAAGATTGTTAAACAACTTGATGTCACCTGCAGTGAATTTAGAATGTCTACAGAAACAGCTCATTGGAGTCACTTTCTATACAGCAGGGTGCTGTGAGAAGGATCCCTGAAAGCAATCAAACCTCTCCTTTCTCAATTCCTAGGTGAGTTCTGCCCAAAAAAACTCCCATATCTTAGCAGATAGCAGATCCTCATCCAGCGGTTTTGATTTAGTCCTCAAAGCTCGAGTTTTCCACATTATAAAATGGCACTTCAAATTATAAGAGCAATTAAGGTGGCACAATTGATAGAGCGCTGGGTCCAGAGTCAGGAAAACCTGAGTTCAAATCAATCCTCAGACACTTATTATATGTGTGACCCTCATCAAGTCATTTAACCCTGTTTGCCTCAGTTTCCTCATTTGTAAAATGAGAAGGAAATGGCAAACCACTCCAACGTCTTTGCCAAAGAAACCCCAAATGGGTACGCAAAGAATTGGATGTGACTGAACAACAACTTCAGATATAAGCACTGCAAAAAATTTCAGCTTTGTCCATTATTGTTGCCAACAGCAAGTTGAGGCTGTGGCTTGTAGCTTGTTTTCAGATGACCATATTAGTGAGGTGTATGCATGGCTTCACAACTTGGGAAAATTATACATCTTCCTGCAGCTGTACAGCAAACAATATTGCCCTTTTCATCTGGAAATAACTGTAAGAAAGAAGATAAGCCACTATTTTGTCCTGGTTCTAAATATCCTGGACCCTTCCTAGTCATTTATTGAGTTATCATAGAACTCTGCCTCTGAGAAGTGGAGTGCAAGGGGAGCTTACATTTGTATCCATATGTTGTTCTACAGAACTCCAACTTGCAGGATCCATTGACTGAGCTCTCATTAACTAAGCCTCTAAGTCTGCATGGTTTCTTATGGCCAGGTCCTTATTTTCAAGTATGAGGGAAACAGATCTGTTCATGAATGTCCTAGAGAAAGTGAAGCTCCTTTGCTGTTCTATGAGCATCTGCCTGTACTTGTATGGGGTTGGAAAGTTTTAGAGGCAGGCTATAAGTAACTTATTTATCAAGGTTTGGCAATTGCTGATAAGAATTTCTTCAACTTAACACATAAGATTTGTCTGAAGCTATTTTCCCAGTCCCTTGCCCTATTAATTCAATGTACTTCAAAAAGTACTTATTAAGCTGCTACTTGGTTATAGGACCTTGTCCTAGTTGCTAAAATACAAAAACAAAAAGATTCCCTGAACCCTAAGAACTTACCTTCAAAAGATACTATGGGCAATGATGGGCACCATTAAGATAACAACTGCTACTATAATGCTATTTATAAGAATATAGTAATGTTCAACCCTGAATCCCAGCAGTGAAGATAAAGGGACTGTCTTTCATGTTGGAAGTATCCCAGAAACCACTTTCTAGAGCTTATGCCTCTTCCCTGAGATTTTGCTGGGAACATTAGAACATCTCATTCCTTTCTGTTCCACATTTCAGCTTTATTTCTTGCTACTTATCAGTTTCTCCTCATTCTTGGTCCAGGAACTCAGAATAATTCAGAATTTCTTTCCTATAGGCTTGATCCAGAAAGTCCTCTTTAGTATTATGACCCAAGCTTTCCTACTTTACTGAGTAGTAGGAGAAAGCCAAGTTTCTTCCTGATATGGTGATTTTATCCCTTGCTGATCCTCCAGTGTTACAACCATACATCAGCTCCTCTTCTTTCTAATAGGTTTGGTCCAGGCTTTGTCAAACTTGTCTCCTGGGACTAGACATTAAGAGAGCAACTAGGGAAGACAATATACCTCACAGTGATATTGCCTCTTTTTGCAAAGTTGCCTGTTTCACCTTTCTGTGTGATCCAAATGATGATGTTAGCTGCAAGGCAAATGTGGTGGAAACTCAAATAATCAGGCAGTGAATGAAGCCAAAGAGGACAATTCACATGAGGAACAGTTCATTTCCCCAATCCAAGCTAAGGTAATGGCAAATCATTTTAATTAATCTTGCATAAAATGTCAATGTCTAAATGAGTTCAAAGGATTTTTACTCAACCCACAATACATCACAAATACCACTGTGCAGCAGGACCAGTGTTACAGTCTTAAATCTAAGAGACACACAGATAAGAAGACAGGTGTATGCATAAAAATAAATAAATAATAGTGGAAACCAATTGCAGCAAATTCATTTTTCTCCCAAAAGAAAATTTTATTATTATTTTTTTATTGTAAAAGACTACTTATATTTCCCTCCCACCTATCTCATCTCCCACCTGGTCCATTCCCTACTTTGATCCTGTCCCTCTTTGATAGTGGGTACTTCCAACCTCCCCTCTCCCCAGAATGCCCTCCCCTCCATCATCCCCCCTCTCATCCCCCTTTCCCCTACTCAGGAGAGTGAGTGAGGGTAAGATATTCCATTTAGTAAGTATGTGATTCTCTCCCTGAGCCAACTTCAGTGAGAATATGCTTTTGCCTTTTTGCCTTCCTGTTATTCCCCTCCACTACTTCCCCTTGCCTCTTCTATATGAGATAGTTTACCCTACCCTGTCTCTCTCCATCTCCTCTTGCCACTTTCCTCTCTCAACTCTTGACTTCACCCCTTAAGAATAATCCCTTTCTTGGGGCAGCTAGGTGGCACAGTGAGCAGAGCACTGGCCCTGGAGCCAGAAGGACCCAAGCTCGGATCCAGCCCCAGACACCCAACACACAAACAAAAAACCCAGCCTCGTGAACCTGGGCAAGTCACCCAACCCCAATTGCCCTCCAAAAAAAAAAAAAGAATCATCCCTTCCCATCAAATTCAACCTGTGTCCTCTATCCATGTATACCTGTGAACATATGCCATATACCCTTCTTCAATTATTTTCATAATGAGAAAGGTTTCATCAAACACAGTTATTGTTTTTCCATGTAGGAATGTAAATAGTCCAACTTTGCTAAGTTCCTTTTGATTTCTTTTCCTTGATTACCTTCTCAAGCATCTCTTGCTTCTTGCGTCTGAATGTCAAATTTTCTATTCAACTCTGGTTTTTTCTTCAAGAATGCTTGAAAGTCCTCTATTCCACTGAATGACCGTATTTTCCCCTAAAACAAAATACTCAGTTTTGCTGGGTAGGTGACCCTTGGGTTCATTCCCAGATCTTTTGCCCTCTGAAATATCATATTCCATGCCCTTCCATCCCTCAGTGTAGAAGCTGCCAGGTCCTGGGCTATTCTGATTGTGTTTCCACAATATTGAAATTGTTTCTTCCTGGCTGCTTGGAGTATTTTCTCCTTGATCTGGGAGCTCTGGAGCCTGGCTATAATATTCCTGGGAGTTTTCTTTTTGGGATCTTTTTCAGGAGGCAATCGGTGGATTCTTTCAACCTCTATTTCCCCCACTGGGTCTAAAACATCAGGGCAATTTTCCTTGAGAATTTCTTGAAGGATGATTTCTAGGTTCTTTCTTTGATCATGGCTTTCAGGTAGTCCAATAATTTTTAAATTATCTCTCCCGGATCTATTTTCCAGGTCAATGGTTTTTCCCATGAGATATTTCACATTGCCTTCTATTCTTTCATTTGTTGGATCTGTTTAATAGTATCTTGATTTCTCATAAAGTCACTAGCTTCCATTTGCTCCAGTCTAACTCTGAAGGAATGAATCTCCTCAGTGAGCTTTTGAGATTCTTTTCCCATCTGGCAAATTCGACTTTTTAAGGCATTCTTCTCCTCATTGCCTTTCTGAGCCTCTTTTGCCATTTGAGTTAGTCTACTTTTTAAGGTGTTATTTTCCTCAGGCTGTTGACTGTCATTTCATACTTTTCTTGCATCTTTTTCATTTCTCTTCCCAAATTTTCCCCCACTTCTCTTATCTGCTTCTTAAGGTCCTCTATGGCCTATAGCCAGCTTGTATTTTCATTTGGGGCTTTTGGTGTAGGAGTTCTGACCTCACAGTCCTCCTCTATGCTTTGAGCCTCTTTGCCCCTAAAATAGGAGTCCAATGTTGAACTTTTCTGTTTATTTTGTTTCATTTGCCTAGGCATGTTGCCACTTAATTACTTGATTTTGGGGCTTGTTGCCACAGTAGGACTCTGCCACCAGACAGGAGAGCTTCTGCCCAAACATGGGGTCTTCACAACTTCTGCCAGTTGGGTGGCCTCTGTAAAGCCTCCACCCACTCTGGCAAATTGGATACCCACCCCAAACTTCCCCCCCAGACCACAATCCAGATCTAGGCAGTTTAAAGCAAGAGCGATTAACCCCCAGACTGATTGCTGGATCTCCCTACAGTTCGCAGACCAGGAGCTAGAGCCACTACTGAAGCTGCAAAATGGCTTCTGTGCCGCAGTTTCTTCAGCAGCTTTTCGCCCCCAGGGGAGGAAGCCACTCGTTCCCCAAATACTGGTCCCAAAGAACATAGGGCACTAACCTCTCACTTTGTCCTAGGCATATCTGTGCTGATAATTCTGGAATCGCCACAATTGCTGGTGTTCTGGGGTCCCTCCAGCCAGCTGAAGGCCTGGCCACCCTGGGGATAAAACCAGGGACCTGGGCTCGGCTTTGCGCGCTGCACTGTTGGTTCCCGGCGAACTGTGCTGCTTGCTCTCAGAGCGCTGCTCTGGCCGCTCCCTGCAGGGCTGCTGGGCTGTCCTCAGCAGGAGGTTAGCTTCTCTGTGTCGTTCTGTGGGTGCTGTGGCTCCAGAAGTTGTTTGGAGTCCCCTTTCACATTGTTTGAAATTTGTGTGGGGCAGAGCACATTGGAAATGGTGTTTCTACTCTGCCATCTTGGCTCCGCCCCTGAAAATTTTATTTTTAAAAGAAACATGACTACAACAAAAGTGATCATAATTTATTGAAAGATTGAAAGATCTACCTTTTTTTTCTTGAAGAACTGAATTTTACTCTTTCAGATTGAATTATAACTAAATTGTCTTGCTTGTCATGATTCTCATAGTTCATCACACTGGAAATCATCCCCACCTGCAATGAAAAATATACTTGGCTACCTTTCATCCTAAACAATCAGATATAATTAATATGGTAGTCATAGTTAATGTGATATTTTCATATATAAGATTAACTGGCAGACAGATACAAGACTCTAAGGTGATTGATTCCAAATAATGAGCGTCTGACAAAGGAGATATCATCTGGTTTTTTCTTTAAATATTTGACAGAATATAGAGATTAGCAGTAAAATTTTGTAGGTTACTATTGCCTCCCAGATAATCCCTAAAGTGGATATCTTTAAATTTCATGTCTAAAGTACCTTCTCCATTTTTCACATTAGTCTCCATGGTAGTCAAATATTTAAGCCTGGCAAATGGGTATTATTAGTGAAGTGTTCCTTATTATTCAATTATCAATGGTTGAGTGAACTCTCAAAGAGTGCTGAAATATGGTTTTGATAACTATGTAGAAGTTCACCAAACATTTTGAAATAGAAATATTATAAGATCTTGATTTCTAGAATTACTTTATATTATACATCCCTTTTTCTTTTTGAATGACTCTACTAGATTGTATAGGAATAGGGCATTAAAAAGTTGATATCTCATAGGGTTTCTGATTTGTTTTGTTTTGCTTTTTGGAGGGCAACTGGGGTTAAATGACATGTCCAATGTCACATGGATAGTAAATGTGTCAAGTGTCTGAGGCCAGATTTGAACTCAGGTCCTCCTAACTCCAGGGCTGGTGCAGATTTGTTTTATTTTGTTTTTTAAAAAAATTAAATTTATTCTCTTCTTTAGGCTATAGAGAAAGACTAGAAAATGTGAGGCATTCAATTCAAAAGATGCTCATTGAGTGCCTCCACAGCATGGCTATCACCCCATCTACTTCCCAGCAGCCTTTTTTCACAGTATTTCTCATAAGAATAACTAACCATTATATAGTACTTTAAAGTTTATGAAGTGTTTTGAATAAATTATCTCAGTTCAGCCTCACAACAACCCTATGAGTTATATATTCATTCCAGTCAGGCATTATCAGCTCCATTTTATGGATGAGAAAACTGAGGCACAAAAAAATGTCACTTGCCCATAGTTACATAGCCAGTAAATAATAGAAGCAAGACTTGATCCCAGAGTTTCCAGAGGAGAACAGGAATGTTAAAAGACTTTAATATCTAGCCATATGAGAATTAGTTGAGGGAAAGCTTAACCTGAAGATTTCTTTCTTTTTTTTTTTTTTTAAAGCAATTGGGGTTAAGTAACTTGCTCAAGGTTACACGGCTAGTCATTATTTTATGCGTGGGTGCTCATTTTCTGAGGCTGGATCTGATCTCGGGTCATCCCAACTCCGAGGCCGGCGCTCTTACTCACTGTGCCACCTAGCCGCCCCTTTAGGGCAATTGGGGTTAAGTAACTTGCCCAAGGTTACAGTTACACGGCTAGGTTTTTGTTTGTGTGGATTAAGTGTCAGAGGCCGGCTCCGAACTCAGATCCTTCTGACTCCAGGGCCGGCGCTCTATTCACTGCGCCACCTAGCCGCCCCTAACCTGAAGATTTCTAGTGATATTTTGGCTACCTTCAGTTATTTGAAGCATAGTCATTGAAAGAAAGATTCCACTTAAACTGCTTGGCCTCAGAAGAACTAGAATGTAATCTGAGTCCCAAAGTCCATTGGAGGAGAGGTTGGAGATCAATGAATTTTATCGTGGAAGGGGTCGGATGGAGTTGTCCAAAGCAGGAGACAATGAGAGTGTCAGATTTTTGGAGTATCTTCAAGTCTCCTCAGAGTTATGAATTTTGGATTGATGTCAGGAAAAAGTTCCCTAGTGCTTTCTCATAGAAAAATGGGCTGCCTTGAGAAGTAGTAAAATTGTCCTTCACTGAGTTCTATGATCAATTTGACGACTTGTCAAATATGCTTTAAGGGGTATTCTCATTTGGGTATGGATTGAACTAACTGGTCTCTGTGATCCCTTCCAAATGGAAGATTGTATGATTCTGTAAAAAGTCAAATCTATATTCTCTTTGAATTTGTCTGTCGTTTTAGTTAAGACAAATGAGGGGCCAGGGACAGTCCCCATCTGGGAGTACAAGTTAGTGTTAGCAATGAAATCATGGAATGAAATGAACTGTACTGAAAGCTTTTAGGCCTATATGATCTTGTTGGAAAAGATGACAATGAAGGGTTATCTTGGTCAAAAGGATCAACTTATAGAATTTGCTTCTAAATACTGTACAGACCAAAACAGGTGAATGGAAAAACTAATGATATATAGCACTTTAAGGTTTGTGACGTAAGTGCTTTACAAATAATATCTCATTTTATCATCATAACCTTGTTGGGAAATAGGTGCTGTAATCATCTCCATTTTTACAGATGGAGAAACTGAGGCATACACCAAGTGACTTACTCAAGGTCACACATCTAATAAATCTCTGAGAGCAAATTTGAACTCAGAACTTTCCTTACTCCAAGTCCAGAGCTCTATCTATTATACTACCAAAGTAATTTGACTTCCAAGACTTTGAGACCTAAAACTAGAGTTAGCTTTTAGATTCAAATAAGAAAGAGTCTTATTTATTTATTTTCTTTATCTGGAATTTAGCTGAGGCTAAGATAGGCTTTTCAAACCTTTGGCCAAGAAGGCTGAAAGTAACCTGTGGGGGGAAACAAAAGGTATGCCTGCCTAGTCTTTGGTTTTGTGTGTCCTATTCATTGATACCAGAGGGCTGAATTCCATGGCCAAGGATGCTTAGTTGAATTACTATAAAGGCCTAGGCCATAAAGAAGGAATTTGTATATGCAAGAATGAAAGAGTGTAGGAACATATTTATCCTTTATCTAATGAAGGACCAGGATTAAACCATGCGAAGTGGCATAAAATATTGTACTGTTGACTTTATACAGCTGTCACAGTGCTCCCTTCCCCACTGTATGTTCTCTTGCAGAACCTAATAATATATAATGATACTATAAGTGCAGAAAGGAATGATGAAATATTGTCAGGTGCAGGGCGCTAATAGCACAGGAGAAACTCTGGGGTTTTTCCACAGGACCACTATTTCTCAGCAATGAGAAACAATGGCAGATTTGAAACCGAGCAGAGCACCAAAAGTTGATTCAATTAGTAATCTGGGGTACTGATGGACTAAATGGGTAAGAAAGATAACTGGCACTACCACCTGTACTCAAAGATTCACTCTCTACCTTCCATCACTGCAAACAAAGGCAGCTAGAATAGGAATTCAGTCTCTTCCCACTCCAATCTATTCTCCACATAGCTGTCAAAGTGATTTTCTTAAAGGACAATTCTGAACATGTGTGCCTATTTTCTTTCCTACTCTGATGAAATAAATTCCAGTGACTCCCGGTACTTCAAGGATTAGAATAATCTCTGGAAACATTTAAAGCTCCATACAACAAGGTTTCTTCCTACCTTTCTCTTCTTCTTACACATGACTCCCCTCCATCCTATTCCTCATACATGGTTCACTAGACTGGAGTCAGGAATACCTGAGTTCAAATCTGGCCTCAGAAACTTACTGGCTAGAACAGTCACTTAGTCCCTCAAGGCCTCAGTTTCCTCATTTGTTAAATGAGGGTAGCAGGGAGGCAAATTTGATGGTTTCTAAGGTCCTGCCTTGTTGGAAATCTATTATCATATGCCCCTATAGGGTTCTTATCTCCCATCTACAGTATTTGCATTGGCTATCTGTTATGCTTGAAATATTTTTCCTTACCTCTACCTCTCAACATCCTTAGTTTCCTTCTAGAATTAGCTCAAATACTAATTTTTTGGTATTGGAGGCCTCCAAATGTTAGTCTTCCCTTCCAAGTTTATCTGGGGTCAGTTCTATATGTGTAAATGTTGTCTCACCTGTTAGGGTGTAAGGTCCTAAAGGGCATGGACTGCTTTTTGGACTGCTTTTGTCTTTGTATCATAAAAAAATTAATAAAATGCCACACAGTTAAGTACTTAATAAATGCTTGTTAAAATAGGGGATATTTGGGAGTATAAGGAAGAATGACTGGTATATGTGGCAAGATGTCATTGTTGTGATGTTTTCTAGAGGACAAAGGAGAGGTAATGGTCATGGTAAGTGTACTTTCAGCTTGTTCTGATTTTTTGTTGTTTTGATTTTTTTGTATGAGAACAGAGGGAATGCAATGCAGGTATATATGGAGACCTGGGAGCACTCATTGCCATAGGGCTTGTCATAGAGTTCTTTGGCCTATGTGGTTACCATGCTGTATGAAGTTGTGTACATGGGCATAGGATGTATTGCCCTGTTGATAGTATCTCATATATAGACAATACTACCATAGGCAAACAACAATGGCAGCTCTCAGATCAGATTATGTCTAACATAATCTATTTATATAATGTATACAACTGAGCTCACCGACAGATTTCTGTTTCTAAAAGAAGAGTGCCATGGGTGGGATACAACTGGCAATCTAACAACCACATGGAGGATGCTGAGGTCTCATAGAAAGAAAGACTGCTGGATCTGGAGTCAGAGATCCTAGATTTGGATGTTGAATCTCCTACTTATTACTTGTGTGATCTTGGTCAAGTCACATAATTTTAACTGACTTCACTTCTCATAAATAAAATGATAGGTTTGGAATAAATTATCTGTATGGTCACTTCTAGATTCAAATCTAAGACCTGATTTTTTTGGTAGAAGAAAACAATATTATCTGTACTGTTGCAAGCAGCCTAGCACCCCATGCATGTTACCACAGAGCAGTGTGGGAGGTTTTAAGCAAAGCATTGAAATGACTAGAGTATTTTATCAGGAAGAAAACTTGGAAACAACACACAAGAGGGAATAGAAGAGGCAGAGACTACAGACAGCGAGACCAAATATAAACTGATTGTGGCATGGGAAAATGATGATTCAAGAGTCTCACAAACAAAAAGAAGGATGCCATTACTTTCCTACTGGGAAAGCAAGAATAAACAGAGGAAAGTGTCAGTGTAGTTTAGTGAAAAGGACATTGAAGAGGTAGACAAAGGATTTGGGTTCTAGTTCTTGCTCCACAGTACCTGGGGATTCTAAAATCTTATCTCCTTATTTATGAATGTGTTTCCTTCCCCTTTAGATTTAAGTAGTATCAGGTGGGGATATTTTCATTGTCTTTGTACCCCCACTACCTACTTTAGAGCCTGGCCCATAGTAGGAACTTAAACAAATGCTTGATTGATTAATTGGTGGGTTGGGGAGGGGTTCTAAATTCAAAGTTCCAAGGAGATGTATGTAAGCCAGTTTCAATTTGCCTCCTTCTTATCTTAGAAGAATATGTTATTAGAACACACGGATAAGGCATGCTTAATTGTCTAGATGCATGGTGAGTCAGTGAGCCCTGTAGTTGAATGGTTCTCAGGAGGAGGTTCATGATACCAACACTTTGTTGGGTATGGGTAATTAAACATGGATAGGAGAGAGAGAGAAAGAAAGAGAGAAAGAGAGAGAGGAAAAGAAAGAAAGAAAGAAAGGAAGGAAGGAAGGAAGGAAGGAAGGAAGGAAGGAAGGAAGGAAGGAAGGAAGGAGGAAAGAAAGAAAGAAAGAAAGAAAGAAAGAAAGAAAGAAAGAAAGAAAGAAAGAAAGAAAGAAAGAAAGAGAGAGAGAGAGAGAGAAAGGAAGGAAGGAAGGAAGGAAGGAAGGAAGGAAGGAAGGAAGGAAGGAGAAAAGAAAGAAAGAAAGAGAGAAAGAGAAGGAAAGAAAGAAAGAAAGAGAAAGAAGGAAAGGAAGGAAGAAAGGAAAGAAGGAAAGAGAGAGAAAAAAGAAAGGAAGAAAGAGAAAGAAAGGAAGGAGAGAGAGAGAAAGGAAAGAAAAACAAAGAAAGATTATAAGGTAGGAATAATAGAAATGCACTGGAGCAGTCCACATTATGAATAACAAAAAAGAAAATATTTAACCTCACTCAGAAACATTACATGCAGTTGACAAGTTTTCAGTAAAATTAGACTGTGTATATAAAAAAATGGGAAAAATACATACTTGAGGTATTGTTTTGTATAGTACTACAGTAAAAATTCACCAAAAAATTATCAATTCTTTTCTTGTCTTTCTAGATCATAGACTAAACCTTGGGGATGGTCTGGGAGGAATTCCATGGAATCTGTAAAAAAATCATCATTTGGTAACTGGACAAATCAAAGTGCTCTCAAAGTAGTGACAAAATATCTAAAATGTCAAACAGAAAAACCCAGGACTAAAATGATCACACACTGGCTTCTCTTACATTATTCATTCACTTCCCTAAATATAAATGCCAGATCATATGTCCTCAGCTTGGCTAACTCAGGGAAAAGAGATGGCAAATGAGCTTATCAGATTTAAAAAAGAAAAGAGAAGGAAGAAAAGGAAAAATAGGCAAAGACAGGTGGGGGCAGAGGGAAGAAAGGCCAGGGAGAATTTTCTTTTCTCTTTCCTATTCAGTCATCCCCCTGCCTTAAAACAGTCACTTGAAGCTATTCTCAAGGCTTGCAGACCAGTTATGTTTGACCTTTAGTTAAAGACCACCACTACCAAGCAGCTGGTTATTTTCGACTCTCTTGGGCAGCTACAGAAACAGGTTTCACTATATTCTTTCCTCTGTTCTGTTTGAGAATCTAAAAACCTGTTCTATTTGAAAGAAACCAGCCTGAAAATGCCAAGTCAAGCAATAACAATACATATTTCATAATTTTGCTGTGGAAAAAACATGCATAGAAGAAAAATGAAGAGAATAAAATAGTCTGTTTATCTAAAAACTATGTTTTCTTATGCTAAGCACCATGTTTATAGAGCCAATACATCATGTCCACCAATAAGTGGTAGTGAAGCATGCTTCTTCCACACAGTTTGACACTGAGAATGGGTCTTTTTATTGGCAGTGGGTAATTTATAGTCATGTAGTGGTGTCTGGAGTACATAAGAAGTGTTCCATGCAATGATTAGTTTTTCCAGCCTTATATATGTAGAAAATGCAGTCTAAGGCGAGTTTTGGAGCAAAGAAGGAAGGAAATAAGTTGCATTTTGTTTGGTAAACCTCAGGAAATAACTATGCATCATTAAGATTAAGAGTAATTATAAACTTATTACCAGGGAGAAACACCCATTTTTTAAAATAACTATACTCCTCTATCCCTCCTCATCTCTGACCCTCTAACCAAATTCTTCTATACTTCCCCCTGGTGTCTAGAGGGGGAAAAATAAATCTAAATTTTTCAAAAATAAAAACTCCATGGGAAAAAGAACATTGCTAACAGTATACAGACCAGACCAAACCAGACTAAAAATACTGTCACCTATTCCTATTTATTGATACTAGTGTCTATAATAAAGTTGTATGATAAAGACCAACAAGTTTTGATGTAACAGTTTGTATACTTTTGATATCACTTTGAGAGGAGTTATTGTTAATAGCTGATATCTTGGGGAGATTCAGAACTCTCCCCTTCTTTCAAAGTCCTGATTTTCTGGGCAGCTAGGTGACTCAATGAATAGAGTCAGGAGGACCTGAGTTCAAAGTCCTTATTTTAAAGTCTCTTCAAGGACATTACTGATAACATTTTCAATCTTGGTCAGACCCCACCCAACCTTACAAGGAATTTAATTTAAGGTAGGGAAGTTTGGATGGAGACAGATGCTTTTGTCTATATGATAGCCCAAGTATGCAGGTAGTCTGAATAGAGATAACTTCTTTGTCCAAACATGACATGTCCCTAGCAGGCCTTCATTGCTTCAAAGGGTACATAAAATGTGAGTCTATCACCATGATTGTCCTTAGTCTAAGAGAGATGGCCAAATGACCATCCTTTTATTAATAGCCCCCTGGCCTTGTTAATAAAATGATGAAATTACCCAGAAACTATGGCTCTTAAGCCTTTTTAATCATCACAATTGGTGGTGTTAAGTCATTTTTCAGTCTTCTCTGACTCTTTGTTGAATACTATTTGGTATTTCCTTTGCAAAGATGCTAGAATGGTTTGCCGATTCCATCTTCAGGTGATTTTACAGATGAAGGAACTGAGGTAAATAGGGTTAAATGACTTGCCCAGGGTTACATAGCTAATAAGTGACTGAGGCTGGATTTTTTGAACATAGGAAAATTACTCTTCTTGACTCTAGGCCCAGCACTCTATCCATTGCGCCACCCAGATGCCATTATATTACTTTGAAGAAACCAAAGGATTAAATTTTAGTTTTCTCATCATATAAAGAAATAATATGATCTGATCAGTAGAGGTTTGGACTTGGAATCAGGAGACCTGTGTCACATAACTAGTAAGTGTCAGACATAGGATTTGAATCTGGGCCTCTTGACTCTACTTTCAGAGCTCTGTCCACCATAGTATTCTACCCCTTAATTTCTATTTCTGTAAAAAGAAGAAAATTATAATAGTGTTACCTCCCATAGTTGTTGCAAGTAAATTATTTAAATTGTTATAATAGTGTGAATTATTACAGTTATATATGTGTTTCCTCTGCTCCAACCTGATCCCTTTGGATATATATATATATATATATATATATTTGCTTTTTGGAGAGGGGGAGGGCAGGACAATTGGGGTTAAGTGACTTGCCCAAGGTCATTCAGCTAGTAAGTGTTAAATGTCTGAGGCCAGATTTGAACTCAGGTTCTCCTGACTCCAGGGCCAGTGCTCTAGTCACTGCACCACCTAGATGTTCCAATCCCTTGAGATATTTTGAAATATATTATGTACCAAGCACTTTCATTCAATTCCTACTCTGATGCCCTATTGTGGTATCAAAAGGGCCCTGGCTTCTGAAAAGCTATGGAGATGAATCATACATTCACTTTAGCACTTGACAAGTTAAAAAGGTTTCAAATATGTGCCTGGAAATGGCCTGCATGTCTGTCATTCAAGTACTAGTCTTTCTAAATCCCTAGAGGCTCATTACCAGGAAGTTGGCCAGATTTCTGGTAATATAGCTGATTGAGTGGACGTATCTAATTTCAGTTCATCTTAGTAACCTCAAAAAAGCAATAAATATGCCAAAGAATTTAGTGAGAAAATAACAAAAAGGAAAGGAAAACAAAAAGGAAAAAGGAAAGAAATGTGATATAAAAAAAAACAACTCAAAGAAAAAAGAACAGTAAAAAAAAAAAATCATGCTCTACTTTCTTGACAAGCTAGACTTCTTCCTGTTCCTCACAGTGATACTACAACTCTCATTTCCATGCCTTTGCACAGGCTTTCCACAATGCCAGGAATGAAATTCCTCCTTACCTCTAACTCTTAAAATTCTTGAATTTAATTTAATATCCAATTCAAAGACATTTCCTGAGATTCCTTGACTAATTCTTCTAGACAGCAGTCTCCCCCTCTGAAAGAAAAAAAATGTATTTTTGACATATATATATATGTTACTTCCCCAAGAGACTGTTAAATTCCTTGATGGCAGGGGTTGTTTCATGACTGTCTTTGTATCTCTAGTGACTAGCACAGAGTAGGTACTAACAATTACTTTCTGATTAATTGATAAGAAACTGAATAAATGAAGAAAGCAAATTTTAAAAATATACGCTAGTATGACATGAGATAAAAGGAAGAAAGGAGAAATATCCAGGAAGGATAATACTTCAATAATTAAAAGGAGGCCCTCAGAAGAGTGAATGGAAATATAAGAGCCTTCAAAATAGTTTTCAAGTTCAACATCAGAAAATAGAGCTCTTAGAAATACAAAAGAATTAATAACAAAATGAGAAAATCAACTATTTAGAAGAAACCACAGAAAAACTTTTTGGAAAAGACTCTTAAAAAGAAAATAGAAAATCCAGGATAAAAAATGAAATAATGGAATAAAAAACATGTCAAAATAAAATATTACTGAAAGTAAAAATAGAAAATGTCATCACAATCAAAAGACAGAAAATTTTGAAGAACATTTGAGGTTTCTAAAAATCAAAGATATTGACACTGAAGAAAGAACTTAGAATGACAGATACAGGAAGTAATGGCTCCTAACAAAATAATAAATAAAAAATTCAGAATATTGCTGAATATTCTAGGAAACACAAGAAAAGTATCTATCAGCATTATGGGGCCAAAGTATTACTTTAAAAAAATCTATGGGACATCAGCAGAGAGGAATTCAAAATTCAACTCATCCAGAAAAGTGACTGTCATAGTCCAAACCTTCAAATTCAAGAATGGATGTTATAAGCAGCCAGTAAAAATCAATTCACATACCTAAAAGCACTAATTTGAATTATGCTGGATTATTTGTAAATAAGTAGAAATTAAAGGAAAAAAAGACTGGAATGTAATAAGTAAAAAAAGAAAGAAAATTGACTTATAACCCAAAATAATATCTCACAGACAGGAGCATACCATTTAACAGTAAAATATGATTAACAGGATCACAGTCTTACAGTCATTCTTTCTTAAGAAACCAGAAAGTTTCCATCTATTCATGAAATATTTACCACTACAACTCATGGAAACTGTGTGCTAAAATGTGGATGGGTTACAATCTACATCTGTGTAGGAGATACCCATACTATAGAAATTAAAACTCTTTGGAAATATTCAAGTATATACATAAATGTAAATAACATCAGGGCAGCTAGGTGGCCCAGTGATTAGAGCACTGGCCCTGGAGTCAGGAGGACCTGAGTTCAAATCCAGCCTGAGACACTCGACACTAGCTATGTGGCCTTGGGCAAGTCACTTAACCCCAATTGACTTGGATTTCCCCCTCCAAAAAAATATGAATGCAATCTAACAATCCCAAATATGTAAATATGGATTGTTTTTGTTATTAATACTTCCGGGGAAAGAATTCTTTTCTCCACATTTTCCAAGCCAATAATATCTGTTACTATTTTGGGGTTGTTTTTTTGGTTTGGTCCAATAGAATGCATTTAAACATACCTGTGTTTGCACTTCCTCAGAATGCTCTTTATTTCATGAGAACTAGCAGGCACATAAACATTTAGGAGGATTTCTAGATCAAACCAAACATGTAAATACATTCAAAATACCTTCTATGACTTGAGAATATAATTTTCAACACCAACTCTAAAAATACAGATATATACATATATATACAAATTCCTACAAAGAGGATAAAACAAGATTACAAATCCATCACACCTTTCCTAGGCACCAACATGTCTGTCACAAGGTCTTACTGCCTAATAGCTCCAAAACTTACACATCAGAACCAAAATAGAGGTGGAATGAAAAAATGAGGCTAGATTCTGGAACCAAACTATGAATATAAATATGAGGAAGAAGAAAGAACATATGAAAGAGATTGCATAATTTTTCCCATTAGTTTAAGTCTAATCCATCCACATGTAAATGAGCTCAACAAAAAACACCTTCTTTACTATCATCTCTATACCCTGCTCCTTTGTTCCCTCTGGAGTCTGGAAGCAAAACTACAGTTTTTGTATTCCAAGCTTATCCAAAATAAAATAGCTGTCATTCTGATTTTTGCCCAAAAATTAATGAGGAACTACCCTATCTTTAAACAAACAATTATCCTCTTCATTTCATCTTGCTTTAAAATAATATTTTGTCAAATATTTTTCTAGGCCTTGACCCAGGAATACCATTTCTAGGGCTGTATCCCAAAGAAGTCATAAAAACAGGAAAAGGACCCATATGTACAAAAATATTTATAGTAGCTCTTTTTGTGTTGGCCAAGCTCTGGAAATTAAGGGGATGCTCATCTATTGGGGAATGGCCAAACAAGTTGTGGTATATGAATATAATAGAATACTATTGTGCTATAGGAAATGATGAGCAGGAAAACTTTAGAAAACCCTGGAAAGTGGGGCAGAGCCAAGATGGCTACATAGAAGCAGGAAAACTCCCTGAGCTCCCCCCATAATCACCTCAAATACCTATAAAATATGACTCTAAACAGACTTCAGAATTACACAACCCACAAAGTGACAGAGAGAAAAAAGTCTCCTTCTAAAGGCAGCCTAGCAGGCTGGCAGGAAGGGTCCACTGCAACATGCTGGGAGCAGAGTCCAGCCCGTGTAAGTGGTTTTAGCCTCAGGGTAGCCCCAACCAACCATGCTGGAGGGACTTTGGGAGAGTGGATCACCAGTAGCTGTGGCAGAACTATCAACCCATAAATGCCAAAGGAAAAGTAAAAGGTCAGTGTGGACATTGGGAACAGGGGGATTGAGAGTGTGGTCTAACCTCTACCTCTGGAGGGAGAAGTGACTGAGGTGCAGCCACCTTGTGGCTACTTCAGAGCTCCCGGCCTGCAGACTGTAGGGGGACCAAGAGACCATTCTGAGGCATAATCACTCTTGCTTTAACCTGCTTGGATCTGAATTGCTGTCTTGGGTAGAGGTCCTGGGGTGTGTGACCAGGTGCCAGAGCTAGTGGAGGCTTCAGAGAGGGAAGCCAACTAATAGCTCTGGCAGCTGTGAAAACCCCAGCACTTTCGGACAAAGCTCTCCTCCCTGGAAGAAGAGATCTACTGTGGCAAAAAGCTCAAAAGTCAAGTAATTGAGTGGCAACATGAGCAAGCAAACGAAGCAAATCAAGCACGGCAATCCAACTTTGAATTCCTTTTTTGGGGACAAAAAGGATCAAAACATAAAATGGCAGGAAATCAATGAAGTCAGAACTCCTGCACCAAAGGCTTCCAAGAAAAATATGAACTGCTTACAGGCCATAGAGGAGCTTAAGAAGGATTTTGGGGGCGGAGCCAAGATGGCGGAGTAGAAACAGCTCATTCAAGCCACTCTGCCCCCAGATTTCCCGCAAACTATGTAAAAGGGGACTCTGAACAACTTCTGGAGCCCCAGCACCCACAGAACGACACAGAGAAGCTAACCTCCCACTGAGGACAGCCCAGCAGCCCTGCAGGAAGGACCAGCGCAGCAGTCTGGGAGCCAGCAGCACACAACGCGCAGAGCGCAGGAAGCGGAGCTGAGTGGAACCCAGGTCCTCTTGAGCCGAGGTTTTACCCCAGGGCAGCAGGGCCAGCAGCCAGCTGGAGGAACCCCAGAACACCAGCAGCCGTGGCGACTCCAGAATTATCAACATAGACATGCCCAGGAAAAAGTAAGAGGTTAGTGTTCTATGGACTTTGGGACCTGTATTTGGGGAAATGCGTCAGCTCCCTCCCCTGGGGGCTAGAAGCCGCTGAGGAGACACTCCATTTGGTAGTTTTCAGAGGCAGCTCCGGCTCCCAGCCTGCAATTAATTGTAGGGAGATCCAGCGATCAGTCTTGGGGGGGTAATCGCTCTTGCTTTAACCTACCTGGATCTGGATTGTGATCTAGGGTGGAAGTCGTGGGTGGGTTTACAGCTTGCCAGAAACAGAAGTTGTCCCTCACACGTTCGGGACGAAAATTCCTCTATCTGGCCTTAAAGCCATAGTGTGGCAACAAGCCCAAAAGTCAAGTAATTAAGTGGCAACATGCCAAGGCAAAGGAAACAGAAAAATGCAACCCTAGACTCCTATTTTGGGGGCACAGAGCAGGAAAAGGACTGTGAGGTCAGAAGTCCTGCTCCAAAAGCCACAGGGGAAAACATGAGTGGGTTGCAGGCCATAGAGGACCTTAAGAAGGACTTTAAAAATCAAATAAGAGAAGTGGAGGAAAAATTGGAAAGAGAAATGAGAAGGATGCAGGAAAAGTATGAAATGAGGGTCAACAGCCTGACTGAGGAAAACAACACCTTAAAAAATAGACTAACTCAAATGGTAAAGGAGGCCCAAAAGGGCAATGAGGAGAAGAATGCCTTAAAAAGTCGAATTTGACAGATGGAAAAAGAATCTCAAAAGTTCACTGAGGAGATTCATTCCTTCAGAGTTAGACTGGAGCAAATGGAAGCTAATGACTTTATGAGAAATCAAGATGTTGTTAAGCAGATCCAAACAAATGAAAGATTAGAAGGCAATGTGAAATATCTCATGGGAAAAACCACTGACTTGGAAAACAGATCCAGGAGAGACAATTTAAAAATTATTGGACTACCTGAAAGCCATAATCAAAGAAAGAACCTAGAAATCACCCTTCAAGAAATTCTCAAGGAAAACTGCCCTGATGTTTTAGATCCAGAGGGCAAAATAGAGGTTGAAAGAATCCACCCGATCACCTCCTGAAAAAGATCCCAAAAAGAAAACTCCCAGAAATATTATAGCCAGGTTCCAGAATCCCCAGATCAAGGAGAAAATACTACAAGCGGCCAGGAAGAAACAATTTCAATATTATGGAAACACAATCAGAATAACCAAGGACCTGGCAGCTTCTACACTGAGGGATCTAAGGGCATGGAATATGATATTCCAGAGGGCAAAAGAACTGGGAATGAACCCAAGGGTCACCTACCCAGCAAAACTGAGTATTTTGTTTCAGGGAAAATATGGTCATTCAGTGGAATAGAGGACTTTCAAGCATTCTTGAGGAAAAAACCAGAGTTGAATAGAAAATTTGACATCCAGACACAAGAAGCAAGACATGCCTGAGAAGGTAATCAGGGAAAAGAAATCAAAAGGAACTTATCAAAGTTGAACTATTTACACTCCTATATGGAAAAACAATAACTGTGAGGGATGATATCTTTCTCACTATGAAAATAATGGAAGAAGGGTGTGTGATCATATGAATACATATGTGAATGTGTGTGTATATGGATAGAGGGCATAGGTTGAATTTGTTGGGAAGGGAGAATACTCAAGGGATAAAATTATGAGGTGAGAGAGGAAAGTGGCAAGAGGAGATGGGGAAAGACAGGGTAAGGTAAACTATCTCATGTAGAAGAAGCAAGGGGAAGTGGTTGCAAGGGAGGGGGAGAGTAGGAAGGGGAAAAAAAGGCAAATCCACATTCTCATTGAATTTGGTTCAGGGAGAGAATGACATACATACTAAATGGGATATCTCAACCTGCAGCAGAACAGGGGGAAGGGGGATGAGAGGAGGGATGATTGATGGGGGGGCATCCTTGGGGGGAGGGGAGGTTAGAAGTACCCACTATAGAAGAGGGACAGGATCATGTAGAGAATGGACCAGGTGGGGGGTGGGATGAGTGGGAGGGAATTATAAGCAGCCTTGTACAATATATCTACTATGATAATGTTTTGTATAGCTAGACATGTACAACATATACTGAATTACTTATCTCCCCAGAGGGAATGGGTGACAAGGAAGGAAGGAAATGGATCTAAAATTCGAGGTCTTAACATTAAATGTTTCAAATATATATAAATACTATTATTAATACTCGTTTGCTTATAATTGGGAGATAAGATGTGCAGGCATTGGGACACAAAGATTCACCTTCCTCTAATGGAAAAGTCGAAGGGTGTATGGGAGAAGGTATGGGAGAGAGCAGATTGGAGGAAGCGATATCTTGTGGGACTGCTATTCTGGGAGGTTAGGTAGGGGAATAACGGGGGGAAAATGATTGTAACTCAAAATCTGGCGGAAATGAACGATGTAAAACAGAAGTTAATAAAGCATTTGTTTAAAAAAAAAAGAAGGATTTTGAAAACCAAATAAGAGAAGAGGGAGAAATATTGGGAAGAGAAATGAGAATGATGCAAGAAAATCATGAAAAGAGAGTCAACAACCTGACTGAAGGAAATAACACCTCAAAAAATAGACTAACTCAAATGGCAAAAGAAGCCCAAAAAGCCAATGAGGAGAAGAATGCCTTAAAAAGCTGAATTCGCCAGATGGAAAAAGAATCTCAAAAGCTCACTGAAGAGAATAATTCCTTCAGAATTAAATTGGAGCAAATGGAAGCTAGTGACTTTATGAGAAATCAAGATACTATTAAACAGATCCAAACAAATGAAAAAATAGAAGGCAACATGAAATATTTCATTGGAAAAACCACTAACCTGGAAAATAGATCCAGCAGAGATAATTTAAAAATTATTGGACTACCTGAAAGCCATGATCAAAAAAAGAACCTAGAAATCATACTTCAAGAAATTCTCAAGGAAAATTGCCCTGATGTTTTAGAACCAGAGGGCAAACTAGAGAATGAAAAAATTCACTGATCATCTCTTGAAAAAGATCCAAAAAAGAAAACTCCTAGGAATATTATAGCCAGGTTCCAGAATTCCCAGATCAAGGAGAAAATATTACAAGCAGCCAAGAAGAAACAATTTGAAAATTGTGGAAACACAATCAGGATAACACAGGATCTGGCAGCTTTTACATTGAGGGATTGAAGGGCTTGGAATAAGATATTCTAGAGGTCAAAGGAGCTGGGATTAAAACCAAGAATCACCTGCCCAACAAAACTGAGTATCATGTTTTAGGGGGAAATATGGTCATTCAATGAAATAGAGGACTTTCAAGCTTTCTTAATGAAAAAAACAGAGTTGAATAGAAAATTTGACATTCAGATACAAGAAGCAAGAGAAGCATGAGAAGATAAACAGAGAACAGAAATCATAAGGAACTTAGTGAACTATTTACATTCCTACATGAAAAAACAATAATTGTAACTTATGAAACTTTTCTTAGTATGAGGATATTTGAAGGGAATATAAATGGGTATATGTGTGTGTGTGTGTGTACATACATATATATGTCTATAGAGTATGGTATATGGGCATATGAATACAAATGTGAGTGTGTGTATATATGTATACACTACATGTATACATAAACAGAGGGCAGAGGATCAATTGAATAGGAAGGGATTATACTTAAAATGTGAAATTGAGAGGTGACAGAGGAATATACTGAGAGGAGATAGGGAGAGACAGAATGGGGTAAATTATCTCATATAGAAGAGGCAAAGGGAAACTGTTACAATGGAGAGGAAGAACAGGAAGGAAAAAAGGAATGGGTCAACCTCACCCTGGTTGAATCTGGCTTAGGGAGGGAATGACATACATATTAAATAGGGTATCTCACCCTACAGGAGAGTAGGGGGGGAAGGGGATGAGAGGGGGGATGATGGAGGGGAAGGCAGGTTGGGGGGGGTAGTTAGAAGCACACACTTTTGAAAAGGGACAGGGTCAAAATAGAGAATAGAACAAGTGGGAGGCAAGACAGGATGGAGGGAAGTCTTTCACAATATAGTCAGTCTTTCACAATATATCCACTATGGAAATGTTTTGTGTAGCTACACACATACAACCTATACTGAATGGCTTACCTTCCCAGTAAGGGTGGGTGACGAGGGAGGAAGAGAAAGAATCTGGAACTCAAAGTTTTAAAATTAAATGTTTAAGAATATATTGTTGTTGTTTTTGTTGTTGTTGTTGTTGTTGTTGTTTTACATGCAACTGGGAAATAAGATATATAGGCACTGGGGGATAGATATCCATCTTGCCCTACTGGAAAGTCAGAGGGGGTTGGGGAAGGATATAGAAGAGACAAGATTGGGGAGGGGGTATACAGTGGGATCACTGTTTTGGGGAGATGGTACCGGAAAGACAGTTTGAAAATTTGTAACTCAAAATCTTGTGGAAATGAATAATATAAAGTAAAAATAAACATGAAATTTAATTAAAAAACAGAAAACCCTGGAAAGACTTATATGACCTGATGCTAAGTGAAATGAGTAGAACCAGGAAGACATTATACAATAACAATCACATTTTGCAATGACTGATTTTGATAGGTTTAGCCCTTCTCAGCAATGTAAGGACTTAACTACAAAAAAACTCATGATGGAAAATTCCATCCACATCCAGAAAAAGCAACATGGAGTCTAAAAGCATACTATTAGCTCTCTTTTTTATTTTGTTTTGTTCTGTTCTTTCTCGTGGTCCCTCCCATTCATAATATTTCTTCTATATCACATGACTAATGTGAAAATATGTTTAATAAAAACATATATGTAAAGCCTATATCGGATTGCCTATATTCTTGGGGAGGGGGAAGGGAAGGGAGGCTGAAAAAATTCAAAACTTATGGAAGTGAATGTTGAAAACTAAAAATAAATTAATTTATAAAAATATGTTTTCTAGGGGAAGAAGATAATAACAACAATAATAGTAATAATCATTATTGCTATAGCACTAACTTTATATAGGTACTGAACTAAGCATTTTACAATTACCATATCATTTGATCCTAACAATAATCCTGAGATGGGTGCTGTTTTTATCCCCATTTTATAGATAAGGAAACTGAGGCAAACAGGTTAAATGGCTTGCCTGGGGTCACATAGATGGAAGAATCTGAGATCAGATTTAAACTCAGATCTTCCTGACTCCTGTCAGACTCAGGTCTGCCATTCTATCTATTACACCACCCAGCCACCTCAAAGACAATGTTTTTAGAGCCTTCAGGGGTCAGCAAGGTACGGCATATTGTTACATACTGGAATCAGTAAATGTGTAGATTCCTAATAACTTTACATTTTTTAAGCTTCATTAGTGAGCACTGCACCAAGAGTCAAAAAGATCTGAGTTCAAATGTGGCAAGCCACTTAACCTTTATTTGTCTTAATCCATTGGAGAAGGAAAGACAAACTACTCCAAGATCCCTGCCCAGAAAAAAACAAAAACAAAAAAAACAAAAAAACATGAACAATATCATCCACAAAGTCAAAAAGAGTCAGATACAAATGAACAATGACTTGCATCATTTACAATAACATTTATATTATTTGATATCATTTATGTCAATTTCTCAAAGGTCAAAACTTAATGATAAACATTTGTTGATTGATTGATTGATTGATTGATTGGTACAAAGCAATTAACAAGGAAGATCTTATTCAATGTAAATAACTTAGTCAACCCTCTTGATACATCAGTTTCTAGTATATCATTTTTTTATTCATTCTAATTCAAACTGTAAAGGAGAAGAGAATGGGTTTCTAGTAAGAGACAGTGAAAAAAGAACAACATGTGGCATGTATGGGTGACACAGGATAGAGAAGAATAGAGAACAGGATTTTAAAAATACAATGTGGCTTTAAATACTAGAGTAAGGATTTGGAATTTTTTTTATTCTTCCAAGTAGTAGGAAACCAAATAAGGTACTTAAGAAAAAGAGTAATAAAAGAACATGAGTAAAGTATCACATTAATATTTTAGTTATCATGAAGTACTGAAATAATTGAGGAAATAATTATATGAGGATGGCAAGAAGGATCTTTCTGTTTTGCTCTTTTCCTGTTTTTTTTCTTTTTTAATTCTTAATAGTCTAATGAGAACAAACATCTGTCTGATACATTGTTATGCATAAAAATTCAATAGTGTAAAAAGATCTGTGATTTCAACAACGTATTTACTCCACCAATACACATCAAAATCTCCCCCACACTTTAGTAGTCTGTCTTCATGAGTTATTATGGAAGAAAAATATAATTCCTTGGTGATGAACCATTCTGAACATAGTTAGACTTGCACTTACATGACAGATGCACACTCTAATGCCAAAGCTGTATTTGAAGCTTGATAAGACTGGACAGAACTTGTCCTCCCAAGCTGTACTTTTTGCAGATCTATAATCATCTTCATGCCTTGAAATTATCTGCATTAAACATTAGTAGATATCTTTTTATTAAAAAATCTACTTCTACTATTATTGAGCCATCTTTCAGGAGGATTAATTCTTTCCAAAGCACCTACAACACAAGTTTTGGTCTTGAATTGATCAGGAAAGGACCAAAAAGTAAGCTTCACAATGTAGAAATCCTTGGCTATGTTTTTAAAGAGGTAGTATATCTTCCTTTGGGAAGAGTGCAGCATAATGCTTTTTAAACAATCATTCAAAAAGCACTTATAAAGTGCTTACTATGCACAAGTACACTCTGCATACAAAGTCAAAACCATACAATACCTGCCTTCATGGAGTTTACATTCTATTGGAATTGGGGAGAGTGGGGATACAACATTTAAATATTTAAATATACAATACAGGCTGTCCCAAAATTTTTAATGCAACTTTAAGGTTTTAGAGTTTAGAACTACACTAAGAATTATAAGATACCCTGTATAATTTGAGGAGAGAAGATTAACAACTAGTGGGATCACCTTCCTGTAGGAGGTGACACTTGAATTGAACACTGAAAGAAGGCATAGATTCCTAGAGATGAAGGTTGGGAAGGAGAGTACATAAGTAAAGCCACTTTTTTTAAAGATGGCTACCCTCAGTAGTCAGTGATGATTGTTCTTAATCTTAATTCCAAGCACAGAGAAACATCTGGAAAAAAATGGGCATAAAAGCATGGAATAAATGTTGATTTGGGAGAATAGCAAATTAACCACTGATTCAAATGCAGAGTATGGAAAGTGAAGTAACATGAAATATCTATACTGATTCTGAAACAACAGTGTAAAGAATTTTAAATAAGGAATTTGAATTTTATCTTAGAAGCAATAGGGAGCCATTGAAGATCCTTGATCAATGTAGTGAAGTTGTCAGACCTGGGTTTTAATATTATTTTGGCAGTTCTGTAGAGCAGTAGTCCTAGATTTTTTTTAGTCTTAGTACCCCTTTATTGTTCTTGTTATTTAGTCCCCTGTTTGCTTCATTTCTTTACCTGTAAAATAAGCTGGAGAAGGAAATAATAAACCACTTCAGTACCTTGCCAAGAAAACCCCAAATGGGGTTGTGAAGAGTTGGATATGACAGAAACAATTCAACAACAACAAAAATCCCTTTAAACTATGGAGGACCCTTCCCAAAGAGCTTTTGTTTATATGCGTTTTTCTCTCTTGATATTACTATAATAGAAATTAAAACATCTTAGTATTATAAAAATACTGTTGATCTTACAGACTCACTAAAAAACTCTTGGGGACAGGCAGATATCCCCAGACCTACCCCCACCCTACCTTGACCAGTAGGATATGGTGGGGCAGGGTAGGATGGGATAGGATACAACTCGATACAATGGGATATAATGGGATAGCTTAGAAAGGGAAGAGGCTTGAAGAAGGAAAATCAATTAAAAGGCTCCTATAATACTCCAGGCAAAATGTGGTAAGACTCTGTACAAGAGTAGTATCTATGTGAGTGGAGAGAAAGGGATGGATATGAGAGATATTGTGGAGGAATAATCAATAAAACATAGCAGCTGATTAAATATAGAGACTGAAGGAGAATAAAGAATAAAGGTGACTTGAAGTCTGTAACTTCATTGTTTTTTAATGGAAACAGAAGTTTGAAAAGAAAACTATTTTGGGAGAGGTGGTGGATAAGTTCTATTTTAGACAAGTTGAGATGTGTAATGAACATTCAGCTAGAGATTTTTAACAGGGAATTAATGATACAGGACTGGACTTCTGGGGAGAAACTAAAGAGAGATATAGATTTCAGAGTCTTCTATACAGAGATGATCATTAGACCCAGAGTGGATTAAACTCCAAAGAAACAACAGGACCCAGGACAGAGCCTTGTAGTACAGTAAGCCTTGTAGGGTTGAGGAATGGGATAGGGATAATGATCCATTGAAAGAGACTAAGGAATAACTAGAGAGGTAGGAGATCAAAAAAGAAGAATGTCATTAATACCAAAAGAAGACAAGATATAAGAGGAGACGAGAGATGAGGGTGCTCAGATGAGGGGTCAAAAGCTAAAGAAAAGTGAAGAAGCATGAGAACTCAGAGGAAGTCATCTGATTTCGCTACGATGAGAGCATTGATTACATTGAAAAGGGAAGTTTTACTTGAATGGTGGGATTGAGGACCTATTACAAAGAGGTGGCAATTTCTACTATAGTATAGCTCCATGACCTGTAAGAAAGAGCTCTATAAAAAGACCAGGAAATAGGTAATATTGCTAAGGGTAAGTACACAACATGAAAGGTTGTTCAAAGAAATAAATGTGGAAAAAGTCAATAGAAAAACAGGAGTCCAAATGCATGACAGCATACAATATTCCTCCTGACATTTTCCTGGCCTCAACCATCACCCCTTGTGGTGCAATAGTTTTCAATTCAATCTTTTGAGGAATTTAGCCATAATAGCTATCTAGTTTTACAATGGAAACAAAAGGGCAAATGTGGTTCCTTTATAAAATTCATGCAATTTAGAATTTGCTGAAATGCATCTATTTGATAAAGTGAGGCACACCAGTAGTCAGAGTCAAAACTAAATTGGGATAAGAGGGACTTGATCCGATTTGATTATTGCCCAAGGAGAGGAAACTTGCCCTTGAGAGGGACATTCAAAGGCTTTCCTGTGCTTAACAGATGATTGTATTCCTTTAAGGAAGAAGGCAGGGATAAACAGTGAAGTAGCAGGATGATTAGAAGGGAAATGGAAGCAGTTTTTCTGTCTCCTCAGTTACTTGGGTAAAGATAGGGACCTAAGCTCCGACCCGACCTTGGAGTGGGGAGGGTCGCCCATGACATAACCCTTCACGATCTGGCTACCTCAAAGTAAGTCTCACCATCAGTGGGGTAGAATAGCCTTGGGAAAAGAGGCAGACTGAGCATTGTCCCCAATTTTATTTATCAAACATCAGGAAAGAGCTATGTGAATTATTGAGATTAATAGTCTTATCACTTATTACCAGAGACAATCCTCTTTCTTAAAATAACCAGGTTCCTCTACTCTTCTTCACCTCTGTCTTTCCAATCAATTCCCCCACTTCCCTAGCCAGGACACCTGGTTTGTATAACTAGTAAGCATCAGTCAAGACAAGGAGGAAGGAAGAAAATAAATATTTATTAAATGTCTATATACTGCAAACTTTAAAAATGTTATCTTATTTGATCCTCACAGTAACCTTGGAAGGAGGGTGCTCTTGTTCCCATTTTATAGATGAGGTAACTAAAGCAGAGATTAAGTGACTTGTGCAGGCTCACTCAATCTGGAAGAGTCTGATGCCATATTTGAAAACTGGTCTTAGTGACTCAGGCCCAGCACTCTGGCCACCATGCCACCTACATGCCTAACTTCTTAGCTCTCTATAATCTACCTTGTTTTGTGCAACAGGCTGGGTAGAGTGTTCCCCCTTGATGACTCTGATCTGCTTCAATGGTCATGATGAATTTTTTCCTAAGAACACTTTTTTTTTTCCAGAGTGACCATTTAAGCAACCATCCAGTTGACAGACTAGGGCAGCTAAGTTTAACCCAGTTTTTATTTTTTTTGTTTAAATTTACAGCTGGCAAATCTACTGGCAAATCTCAGTAGAGCAGAAGAAAATGAATGAAGAGGGTATTATGTCACTGGAATATGTCCCAGAAGGCTTTACAATTCTTTGGATTACTTGTTTATAAAAAGCCAGTCAATCAACACCAATCTGAGTCAAAATATTTCTCAATGTAGAACACATTTTTGCATTTTTGTTTCTTTTATAAAGGTCACAGATTTCATCTAAAATGCTATACTATTACAAGGGATTAGCAGTGGTAAAAAGCCATTACCTACTGAGATCTGATGAAGCTTATTATGGGCAAGGCCTGATTATACCTAATAGTTCACCTGGAATTTTTTCTTGGTCAACCTCTTTATTGATACTCTTTTTCAAATAATATTTAAAATAATTCTGTGGCACTTTCTTCATCTTTTTTTGATCATTTGAAGAATTCAAAGATGAACAAATTAAATAAAAATGAATGTTATTTTATTTATAACTTTCTACCTTAACTAATACAGAGTTTACACCTTACTTTATACCTTACCTACTACCATGAGTGAACATACTTCATAAATTCAGCATTAGGCAGCTAGGTGGTATAATGGATAAAGCACTTAACCTGGAGTCAGGATACACCTAAGTTCAAAGTCTACCTTAGATACTAGTATGTGACCTTGAACAAATCACTTAGTCTCTTTTTGCCTCAGTTTCCTCAATTGTAAAACTGAGATATTAATAGCACCTACCTCCCAGGGTTTTTGTGAGCATCCAATGAGATATTAGTAAAGCACCATATAGATAACAGGCAATACATAAATAACAGATTATTATTATTAACTTTGGAGTAGAAGAAAATCTCTGTAGAACTCTTATTTATTTTAAAATACAAAACAGGAGCTTGAGGAGCTTAATTTTATTAAGCAACATTTAAAAGCAAAGGAGAATAACAAACAGGCAGATTTCAGAAAATCCTGGAATGTCTTATACAAACTGATGCAAAGTGAAATGAGCAGAACCAGGAAAACATTGTACACAGTATCAGCAACATTGTATGAAGTTCGACTATGAGTAACTCAGTTCTTCTCAGCAACATAATGACCCAAGACAAGTACAAAGAACTCAGAAAGGAAAATATTACCGGTATCCAGATAAACACTTGATGGACTCTGAATACAGAGGAAAGCATATTTTTTCCACTTTATTCTTTCTCGTGTTTTTTTTATCCATTTCTTCTTTCACAACTGTGACTAATATGGAAATATGCTTTACATGATAGCACATGTATAAACTCTATCAAACTGCCTACCATTTTCAGAAGAGGGGAGGGGAGTGAGGGAGAAAAATTTGGAACTCAAAATCTTGTAAAAATGAATGCTAAAAATTTTCTTGACATGTAACTGGGGAAAAAAATTTAAACTATTAAAAAAGCAAAGGAGCCTTCAAGATACATAAAATTATAGCACACATGCCATTTATACATGGTGGTATATAAATCAAGTCCTGCACACATATACTTCTTTTTCTTGTGAATGGAATCAGAATTTCCTGACACTTCCAGTAAATACACACTTAACTCTATAAGACTAGTGCTATGGAAGACTGCTAATCAAATTGCCTACAATAAGAAACTGGATCAATGTAAGACCTACAGAAGAATACCCTTCCCATCTCTCTATTCTTCAGCAATTGCCTTTTCTAAGCATAGGCAACATCATCATCACCAAAGAAGAAAGAAGGATGCTACCTGGAGGAAACAAAAGGTGAGCTGTCAGAACCCAGAAGCAGGAAAATCCTCTGTATAATAAATGAACCATCTATTCCCTGGCTACAAAAAGCATAGTAGCTACAGCCCAGGGAAAAGTGACAAAGCTACTGTCTGCCTCTCCTCCCTCCCTGTTCAGTGCTAGAGTTTTCTAAGGAGTTGAATGTCATATTTAAAAACACTTTGCATCTCAGAATTCCTGTTTGTGTGAATATTGTTTACCAGTTGGGCTCTGGCAGCCTGAGTTCCTGTTTTTGTCCCTGACATCGGTTTATCTGACTCATTCTGGATAAATCCTAATTTCTCAGTAGCCTGAGTTCCCCTCCTGGAATTTAGAATTGCTTCAGAAAAAATGTAGAGATTTCAAAAAAGTAATGCATTTCAAAACTTAGTGAGACTTGGAGCAAATGGCAGCTTGTGAATTCAAAGTATCTGTATATTTATAACACTAAGGTGTTACCACATCCTGACTGGAATCTTCAGATGTCCTTAAGAATTAAACCTGGGAAGAAAGTGATTTAGACCAGAGTTATATAGTGTCTCATTGGGAACACAGAGCAACCATCCCTGAATGCCTGGTCTAGTGAAAATGAAGTAACAAATTATTCAAATCACAGTGGGTAGCAGGGAAAATCTTTTTTTCTAAATGGATTCTAGTCAGTCCATCAGTAAATAAGTACTTGGGGTGTATGGGGTGCTCAGGGAGGACTATCACCTCTGGTGTGAGGACCTGCCAAGCCCTTTTCAGGGCTGCTCATCCACCTGTCACCCACATCTCACCTGTGGCTCCAGGAAGCTGTAGCAAACACAGCAGTCAAACCCCAGTAAAACTGTCTTGACAGATGGGACAAACTAGGTTGAGAATAACAGATAGGCCTCAAAACTGTCAGTAAGTAGAGGGATATCTAACCCAAACATGGGAAGATATTCCTGATGGAATGGGAATATGAGAACAATTTGTTCCCATGGCCATGAAGCCAACTAAAGCAGGCACTGTACAATGCTCAGATCTTGATCAGACATTAAAGATACCAAGGTCATCTGCTGTTTCCTGGGCTATCACCAGTCATGTTGACTTTTGTCTTGTCACTGAACTTGAAGGACTCTGGAAGAGAGAGTGAGGCTGAAGATTTTGTGTTGCTCAATTTCATTTAAATTCAATTCATATGAAAATCAAGGTATCATCCTGAGATGTTACCAGTCCTCTTCAAAAATGAAGGATGTACAACAAATAAGCATTTATTAAATACTTAATATATACCAGACATTGTGTTAAACACAAGGGATAAAAATGGGGAAAAAGAAACCACTCCCTGCCCTCAAGGAGTTCAAGTTCTAATAAGGAAAAAATATCACATTTCAAACTGTATAAAACTTTTTACCTACTCTAGAAGTAAGAATATAGTGACATGATGACTTTGAGGCTGTTCTGGTGAGAAAAGGAAATTCAGCAGAATAATGATGGCCATGTACTTTGTTTGATTGGGTTTTGAATGCTCCTTTCTTCAGACTTAGACATTTAACTCTGTGAGAAAAGAAAATAATCTATGTTTCAATTAGAATTCCAGGGGCTCTTGAAGGCTCCAGTGGATTAATCATATGCTGGCTTTTGGGGGGAAAGATTTACTTAAAATCAAATTGATCTGTTGTTCTCATATCATCACTGGTAATCCATATTTACGCTGCTTTAGGGTGCCTGATGAGTAATAAATTGTCACCACCGCTTCAGTCTGCCCAAGTCTAAAGTCACACTTGAAATGAGTTTAATATTTAGAGCCCCCTTCACAAAGTACTGTTGCTTGCAGACAGTCATAAACTTTTCAACAACAAAAACACCACAGTAGATTCAAGATTTCATGGTAGCCAGGCCCAGTTATAAATTTTCTTTCCAGCACTTGGGGGGAAAGAAAACAAGAATGTTTCTCCAAACAAAAGCAAAATCAAAATAAAATGAGTTCGGGGGAGGAAGAAGTGAGGAAAAGTAGAGAAATCAAGTTACCACTGAAAGAAAATACTTCCATCCATGGGTTTTTCATACTCGGTGGTGGTTCTTACCAGCATGTGATAGACCATGTTCTGTAGAGCTTCATCGTGCCCCCCACCCCCTCAACCTTTCCAAAGGTGTGCTCTATAATGGAACTAGATATTGTGTTTGGGAATCAGGTTCCCCATCTTTCAAATGAAAGACAAAAACTCATAGACCACTGATGTTTAGATACAGAGCCTTTCATTTAAAGAACCCATGGATCTGGTAGTTTCTTCCTGCCAGTAGAGTTGAACTCCTAATTTGATGCACAAAATGAGCATTTTGGATCGTGTGGGGTTAATCCAGTGTGCCAGCCAAGTCAAGGAAAAGACTCTGACTCCCAGATGCCACTGCTAGCAAAATTAATCTTGGAGTTTAGCATCTGGATCCTTCAACTGCCAAGTTTGCCCCAGTAGGTCCATTTCATCACTGGGGCAGATTAAAAGGGAATGAAGGACTGAAGCAAGTTCTGCACCGCCAGCAACAAGAGGAAGAGAAACAAAGTAATCCACAAAATAGGAGTCTGGGATTGCTTATGTGTTGGAAACAACGAACTTTTCTCCCCAAGCAGCATCAAGCCTCACTAGCCTGATATGTCTTTCTTTTTGTTGTTGGAAAACACTATGAAAGTTGGGTGTTGCTGGATGGTGCACACTGGATAGGTCTAAGCTACCTTCAGGGTACCACCTGTCAAGTTTTCACCTAAACAGAAAGGATTCTTAAATGTGTTTTTTGGTTTCTGGCTGTTGGCAACATTTGTCAGGGCATGGTTTTTCTTCCCTTTTTGATTTGAACTTAACAAGAGAAGAAATAAAACTTTCTTTTTAAAAAAATCCATTTATTCTCTTGATCTTAAGGATTAGCTTAAATTCTAGGGCTCTGTTTTTCTTCCTAGTGGCAAAGCTTAAAATTTGTTTAAATCAAACTTTTAAAATAGTATTTAAATCATTAGCAACCCAATTATATTGTTGGTGAGTTGCCCAATGCTGGCAGAAACATTGAATCTTACCTCTACTGCTCCAGTGGGAAAGGAAAGGGCCCAGAAAGTAGGAGGGAAGGCCAATAGAATTGTCCTGATTTAGAGGGCAGAAATCTCAAAAAAAAAAATAATGAGGTCCCTGGGGAGATGGGTTCTGATGTAGGAAATTGAATACAATTCCAAAGCTTCCATAAGATGTGTTTTCCTTTTTACTGAGAGATAAAGGTTTCTGTTGAGGTTGAGGGTGAGGAAGAAGGAAGGGAGGGGAAGCGATCAATGCACAATGGAGGGAGCGAGATATTCTGTGGTTTAGTTAGGATATAGCTCAGAGTTTCTTTTTAGAAGAACATTAAAGAATTTAAAGAATAAAACAGTCTATGCTCCCAGGGAATCAATGAGCAAGAATATGAACCTCTTTATAGTAAGTTAGTCATTAAGAAGAAAATTAATTTTTATTAGTAGTCAACAGCCAAAAAAGTAAACAACCAAGTCTTGTCCCTTAAACTGGATCCTGGTATTTAAAGTAATGTTTTGCCAAATAGCTGATTAGACATCTAAAATTATTGGAACTTTATCTGTTGGAAAGGTATTTCTAGCCTTCCCTTCCTTAACACTCCAACTGCCTGTCGCGGGAGTTCAGGGCCTCAAGATTTCTCTGAACAATTACATTAGGCATGCAACTGGTCTCTCTACCGTACTTGTTTTTTCCTTTGACCAATCCCTCCTGGCTCAGTTGTCTCACACACTACCAGATCTTCTTAAAAGATACCTCTGATTGTCACTGTACTAATCAAAAACCTCCAATGGTAATTATTGAAGTTAAATGCTTATTGATTGAATTAAGTCTAAGCTTCTCAACCTTGTATTCAAGCTTCTCTCACTAATCCACTACATGCATTGAACAGGACAGTCAAATCAGACTGTTCAGCCTTCCCCAAGTATGTCCCATACTTTCACACATTTTCATCTTTTCTCATTCTGTTCCTTTAATCAGCAATACACTGTACCACCTCCCACCTCCCCTATACAAATCTTCGCTTCTTATACTTTGGGAGCATGCTTCAGCTGCCTCCACTGCTTCAGTCCCTTCTACTATTGCTAAATGTATTCCAGAGCCTCTACTTCTTAGCTCCTTTTATTTGATCTTCGCCCATTACAAGTAAGCTCCTTGTGCAGATCAAAGCAGACTTTTTTTCACTTGCTTTTTTTTTTTTTTTGCAATATGGCCATTATGGAAATATGTTTTGCATGACTTCACATGTATAATTGATATCATATTGCTTGCCTTCTCAATATGTAGAAGAGGGGCGAGAGGGAGAGAGAAATCAGAACTCAATTTTTTTATGTTAAAAATGAATGAATTAATTAAAAAGTGAAATTTGTAAAAAATAAAATCCACAAAAACAGAAGTAAGCTCCTTGAGGGTAGGGGTTGTTGTTGGTTGTTTTTTGTTTGTTTTTTTTTTTTGTTTTGTTTTGTTTGGTGCTTTTTTTGTTTGTTTTGGTTTTGCTTTTTGGTTGCATTTGGCCCCTCCTTGCTTAGGACAGTGCCTCACACCTAGCAAGTACTAATAAATGTCTACTGACTTATTGATTTGGCTTGACTTCTCATCCTTTAAGAACCATCTTAAACACTCTTTTATCCTTAAAAATCTTTGCTTATACCCCTGCTGTGATGTTACATTTCCCTCCTCTGAATCCCTGTGGCAATGTATACCTCTCTTAAGGCATTTGTCTCTAGCCGTATTTGTGTAAAAGTGTTACAATGCCAACACTCCTCCCCATCACTTGCCCTTTAAGGGCAGAGACCATGTCTTCTTCATCTCTGTAGCTCTCATAGTGCCTAGCAAAATGCCAAAACATATTGAGTATTCAATGAATATTTGCTGAAATCAATTATTTCATCAAGTGGGATTGTTTGTTTTCTGAAGAGAAACACACACACACACACACACACACACACACACACAAGCAAATCTCACATGACCTTTAAAAAAGTGATTTGGATTCAGGGCATAATGGTAAATAGTTGATAAATTGCCATGTCCAAACGTTCAAAATGAGCTACACGACTCAACCTAAGTTCTAAACCATCATGGTTCTAAAACATCACGGTTAATATGAATTCATCATTAAAGAATTACAGAAACAAATAATCCCACTCAAAGATGCCTCTTCTGCATACTGATCTACCCAAATCTAAGTTATATCTACCATTTTAAGATAGACTATTAATGTTTCCATTAAAAAATCTTGATAATAGCTGATATTTACATAGCACCTTAAGGTTCACAAAGCCTTTATATATATGTTACTTCACTGTATCCTCATAGATACTCTGTAAAGTAGTTGCTATTGTTACCCTACTTTTCCAGATGCTTAACTTGAGACTGACAAATGTGAATTCAATGACTTACCCAAGGTTTTACAGTAAACTTCTGATGCTTGATTCAAAAATCAGACCTCCTAGACTCCAAATCCATCATCTATCCCCTTTACCACCTAGTTGCCTAATGCTTAACAATGCAAAAAAAAAAAGAGTTGGAGTAAGATAAATAATAATGAAACAAACCTACATTTTAACACTGGGTGAAGTAAAAAATGTGTTTAAGAGATAGTATCTGTAATGGACATATACACTGATCTAGGAAAGGAAGTTGGTAACAGATAATCAGGGGTCCCACTTCAGTTCAAAAGGTGATCAAATGGTTGTATTTAAACATTCCTTTCTGAATTTTGCAATGCTTGCTTATAAAAATCAAGGATAAAAAATCAACTAATAAAAAGTGTAGGTTGAATCCTGCTCCATCTTTAAATGATCAGTATTTGACTAAAATTGTTCCTAGAGCAATAGCAGAATCTTTTAGAGGGTTAGATGTCTACAAGAAGAGCAGACTCCCTTTGCAACAAGATGTCAAAATGAAAAAGAAAAAGCACTTAAAAATTTTTTTTTGACGGGAGGTGGCATATGCCAGCTAAGTCAAATCAAAACCACTATTTCCTCTGAGACCCTATTAGAGGAAGTCCAGGACCCAAGCACAAGACCCTTGGGTATAGAAATGCCCTCTAGACCAGTAGTTCTGCTTCAAGACCAGGCCTGCAGCCACCAATCCACAAAGCAACTTCTGTGGAGAAGAGGACCAGCTGTACAACACAGCAGAAGTATTAAAGTATGCTGAGAGAGAGACAAGAGTCAGTTTGTGACAATCACACTATTTCAATCACTACATCCCCTGGGACATATCAAGAAACAGCCCAGGCATGGAACCTGAACCCAAGAGGCTCAAGAATAGTAGCACCCCTCAGACAAGCAATCTTGCTTCCAGTCCACTCATTATTGAAGGGAACAAACACTATAGGGAGTCCTACTTTATCACTGCTACCACCAACAACTGCCAATCAGCTATCTCCAACTGACAAGTAAGTCCAAGGGCCACACATCCATTGTCATCATCCTGGGAAGTAACATCTGTGGAGATATAACCTGGCAACTGCTTTTGAGAGTATGAAGACCCTCCCCCCCCCAAAAAAGTTATTGCTGCCAAGACCCTTGGCCCTATCTAGTGGCTCAATGGCTGAAATTAAGGATTTTGTTTATGGAAAAGATATGAAGATGGCATATTGCCATTTGCCTTAATGTTGAATCCAAAGAATGATGACATCTTTCCACCTCCCTTGCAGCTGAAATGTTCTATATGTGCTATATCTCCCATTATTAGCATGTGTACTTTTACAGAGTGGGAACTCTTACTTTTCTTTTCTTTTTCTTTCTTTTTTTTTTTTTTTTTGCTCTTTGGAGGGCTATTGGGGTTAAGTAACTTGCCCAAGGTCACACGGCTAGGTTTTTGTTTGTGTATGTTAACTGTTTGAGACCAGATCTGAACTCATGTCCTTCTGACTTCAGGGCCAGCGCTCTACTCACTGCGCCATCTAGCTGCCCCTTACTTTTCTTTTTGAGGCAGCTAAGTGGCACAGTGAATAGAATACTGAATCTAGACTCAGAAAGACTAGAGTTCCAATCCAACTTCAAGCATTTAGTATTTTTGTGTCTGGGTAAGTCACTTAACCTCCGTTTGCCTCAATTTCTTCTATTGTAAAATGAAGGTAATATCAGTATCTAGGCTATTGTAAGGATCAAATGAGAAAATATTTGTAAAGCATTTGGTTTAGTGCATGGCATATAGTAGGCACCATATAGATGTTTATTCCCTTCCCACCCCAATCTGCATCCCCAGGGCTTTGCACATAACAAAAGACTGAATACATGTTTTGCATTCATTATTCATTTCACTTAGAGCTGGAAGACCTTGGTCTGACACAAATCATCTCTGAGCCTTGGTTTTCTCATCTGCAAAATGAGAAAGATAGTACTTGCCCTCTTCCTGTCACAAAGTAGTTGTGAGGCTTAAAGGGGACGATATAGGTGAAAGCCTTTGAACACTGTGTGTGGCATATCATATAAATATATAGTATTAATAGAAGTATTACCATTGCATATTGTTTTTCAAAAAGGAATAGAATTGCTCCATTGTTTCATTTTTCATGAATATAGGAAAAAAAATCCTCTGGAAGCTTCATCACAAGTCACTCGAAAGCTTGTTAAAATCCTTTGTCTTTAGCACCATCTAGACTCCAACATGATGCTGAAATCGCAAAGACATGATCTCCCAGCAACAGTACAAACTGCATAAAGAATGCGATATACTTACATGACAACAAGGAATGCCACCATCGACAAGCATTAGAGGCAAATGGGATTTCGGAAGGAAAGTATTTGTCTCTTGCTTCAACGATAATCAAATCAGTAGCATTTCTAACAGAAATGCAAATTTGTTCCTCTGATCAAAATGAAATGTTTCCTTTGAAAACAAGTTGGGGAGAGCTGGGTTGAAGCTATGCTAGCCATCTAAAGAAAAATGCATCAAGTAGAATTATTTTCCATAAAGAAGCAGGGATAATTATTCCAGGTTAGCAGTTCAGCAGCCAAAATATCAGTTCACAGCCTTGAAAGCAAATAAGTACAAGACCAAAGGTTCACCAAAAGACCACAATAACCAAGATCGAAAATAAATTTGATTCATTGCCATAGCATGTGCCTAACTCATTTCTGATAGCAGCAAACTAGTCTAACCTAGACCAGTATAAACTTCTATTATCTGAATCTGAATTTTTTTAGACTCAAACCAGAAATTTCATGCCCTTAGCTACTGGTTCCATTGCTATGGTAAGTGGTTTCCAGAGTTAGATCAAGTTTCCATGTTAAAAATGACATCCCTAGGATGATTTATAATGTACAATGATAATATCTTTATAAATATGGTATAAAGAATGCTATCAGAGAAGTCTCTGAATAGAAAATTGATGACTCAGTCACAAAGGGAGAGAAAGCGATAACTAATGCACAGTCCAAGTGCTATCCTGATATCCATAAAAGTAAAGAGAAAGCAAGGAATGGTCCCTATCCAGCAGATTGAGTACACTTGCTAGAATGAATGTAGTACATGCATGAGATATATGCAGGAAGACCAAGCATGCTTGGATTGAGATCAATATTGTTGGAGAGAATGTCCACTTTGATGACATCATTAATCTATTTGGTTTTCTATTGTTGGATGGTTTCCACATGTTCAAAAGAGATAAGGGTAAGGAGAGTAATGATTCACCCAAAGCAGAGGCTGACAACTTTTTAAGGAAAGAAGGCAATTTTTAAAAAAATGTTGTTAAAATATAACTTTTTGAGAAGTTGCATTTTATATCTCATGTTTCTATATGTATATATAGACACACACATACACATACACACTCACACACATCCCGAAAGTCTTAGTGTCATTTTAACCTATTAAAATATTGACTTAAATGGCACTAAGACTTTTGGGACACACTGTATGTATATACATATATACATGTCTGTATAACCATATACATATGTATGTATATAATATTGGTTTCAACTTGTAAGAAAGATTTGAATTTTTACAAATTAATACAACAGAAAAGAAATATCTAAATTATTTTGTCCATAAGAGCCTTGTTACATTGTATATGTACAGCTGAAAAACTGTTGGAAGGCCCTGAGATGCTCCTATAATTACCATCCATTAGAATATTAATACAATAAGCTTATCAAATTAGCTAAATTTAACTTTGAAAGCTAATCAACATCTAGCCCTGAAGGGAAGAAGTCTGGGGCAGTAGTGAGTTGAGGTAGGAAGATAATCACTCCCCTGTTGGTTCTGGGATAAAATGCAAATGTGTCTTTTTGATTATTTTGAACTCTTCACAATCTGGCTCTTTCCAGACTGATTTATCATTGCTTTCATTCATTCACTTTATGTTCTAGTCAAATTAGATGATGGGCTGTTACCCCATACACAATTTTCCATCCCTGACCTGTCTTCCTTTACAAAGGTGATTCGTCATCCCTGGAAGGATCCTCTTTCTCATCTCAGGGTCTTGAAATCTCTCACTCCATAAAAGGTGCACCTTAAATGCTATCTTCTAGACAAGACTTTTCTTGATCACTATCTTCAATCCCCTTTATACTGCTTCCCCTCATCCAAATTTATTTTGCATGTACTTTGTATTTACTTGTTTCCCACAGGAAAATACAAGCTTTTTGAAGGCAAGGACTATTTCAATTTCATTTTTGTTGGTATATTAACAGTATTTAGTATGGTGCCTAGCAAATAACAGGAACTCAATGAATGCTTGCTAAATCAAATCAAATTGAGTATTATCATAATAACAATTCCATTTCACCAATTGTCCTAACTTTGGAATAAAAATAACACAAAGTCTCATTTCAATGTATGCATAGATTGTATGGAGAGAAATACTTAAATATGTGGACTATTCCACATTTTTTAAAGCAATTGGGGTTAAGTAACTTGCTCAAGGTTACATGGCCAGGCATTATTTATGTGTGGGTGCTCATTTTCTGAGGCTGGGACCAATCCCAGGTCATCCTGATGCTGGGGCCAGCTCTCTTCCTCACTATGCCACCTAGCCACCCTGACTATTCCACATTTTAATGTTGATTCAATATCTTGATAATTTTTCTTAACAAGTCACAACTTTATTGATATGTAAAAAACTAAGAAGTCAATATATTTTAAGTATGGCATACAGTACTTATTTATTTTAAGTTACTGATAGCTAAAATACTAGGTGGGAAAAAAATCAATGTTTAAATTTGGGGGAAGGATATTGCATAATATTCATGATATATGTTCTTTTAAATACATAGGAGAGCTCACACCACTTGCAAACCATGTAAAAGGTGGACTCTGAACAACCTCTAGAGCTCCAGCACCCACAGAACAACACAGAGAAGCTAACCTCAGGCTGAGGACAGCCCAGCAGCCTGGCAGGAAACCACCAGCACAGCATGCTGGGAACCAACAGCACAGTGCTCTGGGAGCCAAGCCCAGGCCCACCTGAGTCATGGTTTTAGCCCCAGGGCAGCCGGGCCAGCAGCCAGCTGGAGCAACCCCAGAAAACCAGCAGCTGTGGCAATTCAAGAATTATCAACACAGATATGCCTAGGACAAAGTGAGAGGTTAGTACCTTATGGACTTTGGGACCAGTACTTGGGAACATGTCACTTTCTTCCCCTGGGGGCGAGAAGCCACTGAGGAGATGGGGCACAGACACCATTTTGCAGCTTCTGTTACAGCTTCAGCTCCTGGCCTGCGAACTGTAGGGGGATCCGGAGACCAGTCTTGGGGGGTAATCGCTCTTGCTCTAACCTCCCTGGATCTGGATCACAGTCTGGGTTGGAGGTCTTAGGGTGGGTATCCAGCTTGCCAGAGTATGTGGAGGCTTCACAGAGGCCTCTGGAAGTTGAGAAGACCCCAACATTTGGGACGGAAGCCCCCCTGTCTGGTGGCAGAGTCCTACTGTGGCAACAAGCCCAAAAGTCAAGTAATTAAGTGGCAACATGCCTAGGCAAAGGAAACAAAATAAACAAAAAAATGCAACATTAGACTCCTATTTTGGGGGCAAAGAGGATCGAAGCATGGAACAGTCAGAGAACTGTGAGGTCAGAAATCCTGCACCAAAAGCCCCAATTTAAAATATGAGTGGGTTACAGGCCATGGAGGACCTTAAGAAGGATTTTAAAAACCAAATAAGAGAAGTAGAGGAAAAACTGGGAAGAGAAATGAGAAGGATGCAGGAAAAGTATGAAATGATAGTCAACAGCCTGAGGAAAATAATACCTTAAAAAATAGACTAACTCAAATGGTAAAGGAGGCTCAAAGGGGCAATGAGGAAAAAAATGCCTTAAAAAGCCAAATTTGCCAGATGTAAAAAGAATCTCAAAAGCTCACTGAGGAGAATCACTCCTTCAGAATTAGACTGAAGCAAATGGAAGCTAGTGACTTTATGAGAAATAAAGATGCTGTTGAACAGATCCAAACAAATGAAAGAATAGAAGGCAATGTTAAATATCTCATGGGAAAAACCACTGACCTGGAAAATAGATCCAGGAGAGATAATTTAAAAATTATTGGACTACCTGAAAGCCATGATCAAAGAAAGAACCTAGAAATCACCCTTCAAGAAATTCTCAAGGAAAATTGCCCTGATGTTCTAGACTCAGGGGGCAAAATAGAGGTTGAAAGAATCCACAGGTCACCTCCTGAAAAAGATCCCAAAAAGAAAACTCCTAGGAATATTATAGCCAGGTTCCAGAATCCCCAGATCAAGAAGAAAATACTACAAGCAGCCAGGAAGAAACAATTTCAATATTGTGGAAACACAATCAGAATAGCCCAGGACCTTGCAGCTTCTACACTGAGGGATTGAAGGGCATGGAATATGATATTCCACAGGGCAAAGGACCTGGGATTAAAACCAAGAATCACATACCCAGCAAAACTGAGTATTTTGTTTCAGGGGAAAATATGGACATTCAGTGGAATAGAGGACTTTCAAGCATTCTTGAGGAAAAAACCAGAGTTGAATAGAAAATTTGACATTCAGACACAAGAAACAAGAGATGCTTGAGAAGGTAAACAGGGAAAAGAAATCAAAAGGAACTTATCAAAGTTGACCTATTTACATTCCTACATGGAAAAACAATAACTGTGACTGAAGAAACCTTTCTCAGTATGAAAATAATTGAAGAAGGGTATATGGGCATATGAATACATATGTGAATGTGTATATATGTTTACAGGTATACATGGATAGAGGGCACAGGTTGAATTTGGTGGGAAGGGATGATACTTAAGGGGTGAAGTTAAGAGGTGAGAGAGGAATGGGGCAAGAGGAGATGGGGAGAGACAGGGTGGGGTAAACTATCTCATGTAGAAGAGGCAAGGGGAAGTGGTTGCAGGGGAGTGGAAGAATAGGAAGGCAAAAAGGCAAAACCATATTCTCATTGAATTTGGCTCAGGGAAAGAATGAAATACATACTAAATGGGATATATCACCCTGCTGGAGAGTAGGGGTAAGGGGGATGAGAGGGAGGATGATGGAAGGGAGGGCATCCTGGGTGGAAGGGAGGTTGGAAGTACCCACTATTGAAAAGGGACAGGATCAAAGTAGAGAATGGACCAGGTGAGGGTTGGATGGGTGGGGGGGAAATATAAGCAGTCTTTTACATTATATCTACTATGGTAATGTTTTGCATAGCTATACATGTACAACACATACTGAATTGCTTATCTTCCCAGAGGGAGTGGGTGACAAGGGAGGAAGGGAATGGATCTGAAATTCGAAGTTTTAAAATTAAATGTTTCAAATTTATATAAATACTATTATTAATACTATTTTGCATGTACTTGGGAGATAAGATGTGCAGGCATTGGAGCATATAGATTCACCTTGCCCTAATGGTAAAGTCGAAAGGGGTATGGGAGAAGATTGGGAGAGAGCAGATTGGATGAGGGGATATCTTATGGGCCTGCTATTCTGGGGTGGTGGGTAGGGGAAAATGGGGAAAAAATTGTAACTCAAAATCTGGTGGAAGTGAATGATGTAAACCAGAAGTTAATAAAGCATTTGTTTAATTAGAAAATACATAGGAGGGAACAATCCCAAACAGATACAGGATAGTGTCAGATATCAGCTCTTCTGCTGAACAATTCCTCTCACACTCACATTTCAAACTCCTTATCTTGAACTCCCTTTATATTACTCCCTAGGTACCAGATCTTGGCTATATATGATGATTCAGTTCTTCTGTGTTTAATTCGTATTGAACATACCTCCATGTTAATGACATAGGTCATTCATTGGCTTTGATCCTTAACTCTTCCCTTGAATGTCTGGTTTTGACTATTAATTACCTAGCTCTTTCTCTTCAAGGAATTGCTTAGGTCTTGAGTTTAGATTGTATTTTTCAGATTTTATGTTCATTGCAACTTGGTCATAAAGATTCTGATATTAGCAGCATAAGAAAACTTGATTTGGGGGCGGCTAGGTGGCACAGTGAGTAAGAGCGCTGGCCTCAGAGTTGGGATGACCCAGGATCGAAACCGGCCTCAGAAAATGAGCACCCACACACAAAAATGACTAGCCGTGTAACCTTGAGCAAGTTACTTAACCCCAATTGCTCTAAAAAACAAAGAAACAAACAAACAAAACTTGATCTGCAAAGGGTAAGTAGGGTTGCAGAAAAATACTGAAATCTTTTGCCCATTTCACCATTAATGCATTGGATTTCCATGTATCCTTTACCATAGAACAGTTCCACAAGCAATATCATCACTTATTGCTATACTAGTGCCTGCATCACTAAATGCTAGAAAGTATTTTGAAATTTACTATCCATAAAAAAAGATTATTTTAAAATGGTTTTATAATACTTAGAACTAGAATTATGATGAAGTAAAAAAAAATCTATGACCTTGTAAATGGCAGCACTTCATCATACTAAGAGATCAAAAAGCTGAACCTCTCCTTAAGACCTATCCCATTACTTGAGACCCTGATACAGTCAAGTCCATCTCTGCCCAACAACTTTCCTAAGACTTTAACAAGCCAAGTGTAGGAACAGCACTTTGAGGCAGAGAAACAGAGCCTAATGACAGGCAAGACTATTTCAATTGGCTGCCAATCCAATTAGGGTTAAGGCATCACTAAATCACATTTCTAAGGGGCCTCTGAAATCTTCTAGTCTATATCTTACCTAAAGCATGAATCTCATTGACGATATTCTGAGCAATGGATCATTTATCCTTTGCTGGAAAACAATCCAGAGATGGAGAACTTTCCATACCCTTTGACAGTACAGTGCACTTTTGGGCCCCTTTAATTGTATTTGTTTGTTTTTTCTTATGTAGAGTCAAAGTCTACCTTTTAAAATCCTTTGCCCATTCATTTGTCCTAGTTATTCTTTACAGGGTCAAACAGAAGGGATCTAATAGTCTTCCACATGATAACCTGTCAGATACTTAAAGACAACTATTTTGTCCGCTTCAAGTTTTCTCTTCTTTAGGCTAAACATTTGAAGGTCCTTCAAATAACTTTCACATAGATATAGCTTCTAGTTCCCCTCACTATCCCATTCCCCTTTGTCTGGATGTGCTCCAGCTGGTCAGTATATTGTAAAGTATGATGCTTAGGAATGGACATACTTCTGTCAATGCCATCTGATATAATATTCTCTTTTTTAGCTACCACACCACACTTTTGGCTCATGTCAGCCTTTTAGTCCTCCAGAAATCCTAGGAGTTTATTTTTTTCCACATATACTGCTTTCTTAACACATTTCCATATCCTATACTTATATGGTGGACAATTTTTTGTTTTCTTTTGCTTCATCTCTTTTTCCCTAGAATATAACTTTGCTTCATTTCTTGTTAAATTCTATCTTCTTAGCTTTATCCCAATACCCATGGGGTCATAGAGGCAGAAATCTATGATCTGGAAAGGACCTGAGAGGTGAAAGGGTATGAGTGAAGGTTGGAATTCTTATTAGCAGGATATTATAATAATTAAAGATGTTGATATTATACAGAACTTATACAGGAATGATGGCAATAGGAATAGAGAGGCAAGGTTAGAGATGAGAATGAGGGCATGGTCAATGACAAAATATAAAGTTTAAAGGAATATGAGAATGGATTATTGTTAGTACTGGTGATGGAAAGTGAAGGACACACAAGTTTAGGAGGAAATAATAAGATTATTTTGGTCCCTGCAGGTGGTGATGGCCAGCTGGCCGTACAAGTCTAGAATTCTAGACAAGTCAGAAATGACTATATTAATTATAATTATCTTCAAAAGGTGATTTTGAAGCCTCAGGAGTAAATGAGATTTCCAAGAGAAAAAGTATAGAAGGAAAAGGACAGATTTTTCCACAATACTAACATTAACGTTTAAGGGAAAGGATAAAACAAAAAGAGGGAGTTGAGACAGGCCATAGAAGGAGACAAAGGAAAAAAGAGAACTAAGAAGGTATGGTATCTCTAAAGTCAAGGGAGAAGAGCTTACCAGAAGGAGGGAAAATCAACAGCATCAAAACTATAGAGAGGTCAAGGATAATGACACCTGAAATAAAGGAGAGTAGATCTCAGTGCTATGACGTGATATGTTGATGGGTTTTGATAGAGAAATTCATGAAGTCAGAATGACAGTGATTATAGAAAGTATTAGTAGCAAGAAAATAGGTGGTTTCAATTATAATAAAAGGTCCCAAAACAGAGTATTAGTGTATATCCACAGTCATGGTGATGTGACATGGATGATGAAAGCAAAGGAGACTAAGAAGAAGTAATAGGAAAGGAAATAGAAACAAGACAGAAGAGATTCCTAAAACCAAGAGTATATAGGAGGAGAAAGTAGTCAACCATGTTAAATACAGCAGAAAGGTCAAGAAAGATGATGCTCTTAACAGGCACAAATGACTGTTTACTGATGTGAAAGTCATATCAAAATCAGCTGCCTGTGTGCTGTTGGGAAACAGCAAGGGAGAGAAGGCAGTCAAGGGCAACACTGGTTTGGAACACAAACTCATTTCTATTTTAAAATAATATGAAGCAGAATATAATTAGTATCACCCCATGATTTCAAAAAAACAGTAGAAATGAAAATAAGTCCACATAGTTTGGCATAAGACCGAAATGAGCCATATCACCTCCATATCATCAATTAAATTGGCAAAATGACAAGAAGAAAATGAAACAGATTTATCAATATTTCTATAATGATCTATTTTCATCATGAGTGAACAGGGAACTACTGTCTTTGAACCAAACCACCTTGGTTCCTGATATGCTATACAAAATCCTAGGGGCAGCTAGGTGGTATACTGGATAGAGCACTGGACCTGGAGTCAGGAGGACCTGAGTTGAAATCTAGCCTTAGACACTTATTAGCTATGTGACCCTGGTCAAGTCATTTAACCCCTTTTTCCTCAGTTTTCTCATCTGTAAAATAAGGATGACAATAGCAACTATCTCCCAGGGTTGCTGTGATAATCAAATAAGATAATAATTGTAAAGTATTTAGCACAGTGCCAGGTACTGGTATATATCATATAAGTGTTGACTATTATTATTAATCAACCAAAAATATTCATTAAGCATTTACTTTAAGCAAAGCACTGCACTCAAAACACTGAGCAAAACTAAGTTGGGAAGAGTAGTCCAAAACAAATATATTATGAGGAAATCCAGGCTAGAGGAGACAAAACCTTGAAAGCATCAAGGCATCTTTACATTTTTCCCACAAAATTCTCACGAGAAAATTTGTCAAATACATACTGAGATACATGTAAGTTAGATTAATGGTATTCTTCAATCTATTCACTTAATAACTGTCCAAGTGAAAGATGCCCACTACCATCTAAAGAATTGGCAAGCCACCGATAAAGAGAAAAAGGGAAAGTATTTTTTATGTAACATTTATGTAACACCTACTATGAGCCAGACATGGTGCCAAGCGCCTTTTATAAATATAATTTCAAACAAAATTCATCTGGAAGAACAAATGGTTCAGAATATCTAAGGAACTGATGAAAAGAAATGTAAGGGAAGGTGGCCTACCTGCACCAGATCTTAAATTGTATTAAAACAACAATTATCAAAACAACTTGGTACTGGCTAAGAAGTAGGTATGAAATAGGTTAGGCATGCAGGATACAATAGTCCTAATCTACTATTTGATAAATCCAAAGATTCCAGCTTCTGGAATAAGAGCTCACTATTTAACAAAAACTGCTAGGGAAACTGGAAAATATTATGGCAGAAATTAGGCATAGACCAACATCTTACACCCTATGCTGAGATAAAGTCAAAATGGATACATGATTTAGATATAAAGGCTTGTGTTTGTCCTTCATTTGTGAAGAGGACCATGGCATCAGGGAAATGATGACACAACTTGCAGCTGACTTTGATTTGCTTGAGGGAGGGTTGTGCAAGGTCACCAGTCTCACTTTCTCCTCCAGAGCCATCTGGACCCAGTGACCTGATATTCTTCAGGATGACAATGGGATGACTCAGGATGCAATGGGAGACCTTTGCCCTTTTAGGTTAGGGTCTTTTCAGGTGCTCATTTAGAGGGAAGAAATGTCCATTCAGTGAATAGGCCTCTTTAAGAAGTGAGCCAAGGGATATAAAGGCTGATACCATAAGCAAACTGGGAGAGCAAGAAATAGTTTACCAGTCAGATCTATGGAGAAGGGAAGAATATATGACCAAACAAGAGATAGAGAACATTGTGAAAGGAGAAATAGAAGATTTTGATTACATTAAATTGAATAGCTTTTACACAAAGTCAATGCAACCAAGATTAGAATAGAGGAAAATACTGGGAAACAATTTTTGCAGCCAATGTCTCTGATATAGGCCTCATTTCTAAAATATATAGAGTCAAATTTATAAGAATGTAAGTCATTACCCAATTGATAAATGGTCAAAGGATATGAACAGGCAGTTTTCAGAGGAAGAAATTAAAGCTATATATAGTCATACCAAAAAAAAATTCTCTGTATCACTAATTAGAGAAATACAAATCAAAACAACTCTGAGGTATCATATCATAACTATCAGATTGGTTATAATGACAAAACAGGAAAATGATAAATATTAGAGAAGATGTGGGAAAAATGGAACACTAATGCATTGTTGGTAGAGTTGTGAACTGATCCAACCATTTTGGAGAGCAATTTGGAACTATGCCCAAAGAGCTATAGAACTGTGCATATGTAACCTTTGACCGAGCAATACCAAAGACATCATAAAAACAGGAAAAGGGCCCACATGTACAAAAATATTTATAGCAGCTCTTTTTGTGGTGGCCAAGAATTGGAAATTGAGAGGATGCCCATCAACTAGGGAATGACTAAACAAGTTATGGTATATTAATGTAATGGAATACTATTGTGCTATAAGAAATGATGAACAAGCAGACTTTAGAAAAACCTGGAAAGACTTACATGAACTGATGCTGAGTGAAGTGAGCAGAACCAGAAGAATATTGTACATAGTAACAGCCACATTGCATGATGACTGGCTTTGATAGACTTAGGGCTTCTCAGCAGTGCAAGGATCTAAGACAACTCGAAAAGACTCATGACGGAAAATGCTCTCCACATCCAGAGAAAAACGTCTGTAGTCTAAATTTAGGTGGAAGCATACTATTTGCTCTCTTTTCCTTTTGTTGTTTTGTTTTGTTTCTTCTTTTGCATGGTTTTTCCCATTGGTTCTAACTCTTCTTTACATCATGATTAACATGAAAATATGCTTAATAAGAATGTATGTGTAGACCTTATATCACACTGCATGCCATCTTGGGAAGGAGGGAAGAGAGTAAAGGGGAAAATTTTAAAACTCAAAATCTTATGGAAGTGAATGTTGAAAACTAAAAACAAATTAATTAATCATATAAAAAATAAATATAATTTCATTTAATCCTTACAACCACCCTGAGAGATAGATGCTATGATTATCCCCATTTTACAGATGGGGAAACTAAAGCAAACAAAGTTTAAGTGACTTACCCACGATTACCCAGTTAGGAAGTATCTGAGGTCACATTTGAACTCCTGAGTCCATGCCTAGTGCTCTATCCACTGTGCCTCTCTATAAGAAAACCTAGGAGAATTAAGGCAAAGGGAAAGGTTCTCAAAAAAGAGATGTTCATTAATTAAGAGTAGTTAGAAAAAGATAAAAACAGGAAATATACATGGATGCACAGTAGTAGTATAATGAGGAAAAAAAGTGAAATTCTGGACTTGGATTCAGGAGATCTAAGTTTGATTCCCAGCTCTAGCACTTTGACATCATTGGCATGTCACAATCTGTCTGAGCCTTGGTTTCCTCATCATTAAACAGGAATAATTATAAAAGAATAATAGTTCCATTTCTTACTCATAGAGATTTTATGAGGGAAGCACTTTGTAAATCTTAAGATCCTCTATAAATGTAAGTTGTTAGTAGCAGAATTAGTGGTACAAGAATTGATAATGAAAACAAGCCAAGTTAATGCTGGCATCCTGTCTACCAGGACATGTCCATCAACTGGAAATCCCCTTTGAACACATGCTTAGGCTATGTAGCCTGGGCAGGCCAGAGGATAGTCAAATGGAGATGAAATCCTCTACCCTAGCCAGCAACAAGATGCCAGATGACTTGAGGTCCCCTTTAAAGAGGCACTAGTAGAAGTATTTTCAGGAATAGCAGGGAAAACTACAGGAAATATTTTATTGATTATATCAGGGAATCTGGAAGAAGACAGAACAAATATTATATTGACCAGTCTAGTCAAGGTACCAGGAAGATCTCTTCACAAAGGAATACAGAAAGTAGGAGTTATACAAGTTTTGAGTTGCTCATTTGAGCAGTTCTGCAATCAGTAGTCTATGACTCAGTTAAGTCCTAACTCTAACTAGGAGTACGACCTATAAGAGGAATCCTACCCTTAACTGGGCAGGAATACTACCTAGTACTACTCCCACCTACTGGGAGTACAATTCTACAGATATAAAGTATTGAGCAGGAACTGGGAAATAGATGTTATCGTTTAGTTGTTTTCAGGCCTGTCTGACACTTTGTGGGTTTTCTTGGCAAAGGCAGTGGAGTAGTTTGTCATTTCCTTCTCCAGTTCATTTTACAGATGAGGAACTGAGGCAAACAGGGCTAAGTGGCTTGCCCAGGGTCACAGCTAGTAAATGTCAAAGACCAAATTTGAACACAGGAAGAAGCGTATTCCTGACTTTAGACCCAGTCCTCTATCCATTGTGCCACCTACCTGAAATAGATTAGTAGGACTGGAAAAGGAAGAAAAAAGATACCGCAAAGTACCTCCAAGAGGACCAGAAATGGTCTTTTACAATGACGTTAGATTTCTGTATTAAAATCAAACTATTTCCTATATAAGTTAGCATAATACCAATGCTTATCACCAGTAGATTGTAAGCTCTTTAAAGAAATGTACTGTTTTGTTTTTGTTTTTATTTGTAGCACCTAGGATGGTGACTGATATATATATAGTAGGCAAATGATAAATGTTTACTGAATTCTTAAGTAGCAAAATTAATATATATCACAGATGTCTGGTTATTAGTCTCCTGTTTCTCTTAGAAAATAACTGAGCACTTGTGAGTGCCCGGTAGGAATTAGAGAGCTTCTTAAGTTATAAATTATTTATTGCTTTATTTCTTTCTCCTTCTCTTCAATGGGATACTTTCAAATTGACAAAGAAACCTATTTACTATTAATTGATTACTACTCTAAATTCATTGAGATTGCTAAAGTAACAAGAATCCCACATTATTAGTACAGCTGAGATTAACCATACCTCATCACAGGAGACCAGGCAAGACAGGGCCGACCAGAGGTTCTCATCACTGACAACAGACTTCCAATTTTAAGAGAACATGTTTCGAAATTCAATGAGAACTTCTTGGTTGTCAGTAAGACAAGGTAGAACACAGTGTTTCATCTCTGTAACACAAAGAACAGGTTAAAAGGAGTATTCAGAGAAGCGAATAAATATCTTTTGTTAAAACCAAAAAATTATCCTTACTTGACTGACAAATGTATTAAAAATAGAAGGTGTTAGAAATAAACTTAAATTCCTATAAATCCTAGTTCCATAACCACAATGAACTATCTTAAAGCAAATGAAGTAAAATTTAGTAAAACCTATTATAACTTTGGCTTCATGAGGAACAAGAATAACTTTCACAATATAGGCTTTCTGGGATCCCCTTTTCCCCACAGCAATGACCTTGCTCCCAAACTATTCCCCCTAGACTATGCATAGGAAAGCAACTCTTATGGATATGAGAGTTAGCAATTTCCTCTACTGGTAAAACTATGGAAAACTGGATTTAAAAAGTCCTTGGCACTGTCAAATGGCTCAACCTCAGAAATAGATATGGTTTAAATCATGACTATAATATTAAAAAGGCTCTATAATGAACCATATGCTTTACCACCACATTCTAAAGACCATGAAGGTTTTTCCACAACTTTCACCTAAAGCCTCCTATGTATGTTGTCTTTCCCATTAGAAAGTGAGCTTCCTGAGAGCATGGTCCATCTTATTCTTCTCTTTGTATGTCCCAACACTCAGCACAGTGCTTCACACATAGTAAGCATGGACAAATGATTTTTCTTTGTTTCTTCCTTCTTTTATTTCATTCATTCTATATCTCTATGTACCAAAAGCACATGACTTGTCTATAAAAAAGCAAAGTACATAATAACAAAGTATAGCTATAGAAACTACTCTGCTTATAAATATTTTGACTTCTCAACAGATAGCTAGAAAGCTACAACCAGCTATAATAAAGATGACCAGAAGTATATAAAAAGAGCACAGCAACAGTTAATAATTACTCATGTTTAACCATTGGCCCTTAAGAATTACAAATCCTGGGGCGGCTAGGTGGCGCAGTGAGTAGAGCGTCGGCCCTGGAGTCAGAAGGACCTGAGTTCGGATCAGACCTCAGACACTTAACCCACACAAACAAAAACCTAGCCGTGTGACCTTGGGCAAGTTACTTAACCCCAATTGCCCTAAAAAGGGGTGGCTAGGCGGCGCAGTGAGTAAGAGCGCCGGCCTCGGAGTTGGGATGACCCGAGATCAAATCCGGCCTCAGAAAATGAGCACCCACACATAAATAATGACTAGCTGTGTAACCTTGAGCAAGTTACTTAACCCCAATTGCTTAAAAAAAAAAAAGAATTACAAATCCTTTATAAATGTGAATATCTTGGAAGATATACACATCTCATTTGATTTCATTCACTGTCTTATTGTCAAGGTCCCCATCCCCAGGACCACTTTTCAAATGTGCAAAAGAACTGGATGAGAAAGGATGCCCACTTTGATAAGAAGTCAAGGGACCCTCAGGATGTGACATTGTGTCCAAATCAGACCCTGGGGGATCTCAGGTGGGAAAAAATTCATACTCCTCCACTGTAGAAAAGATCTTACCCTAACTCTAGACTCTTTAATGCCTAAAAAAAAAAACCCTGAATTTAGGGTGAGGGTCAAATACAGAAGACCCAAGTTACCCATTTAGAGTACAGACCTTCAGGCTTCTCACCTGACCAGACTCCAGCCTAATTACTGCCTATGAATATGACCTGGCTCCATTCCAACCTGTCCAATCACAAATCCTGCTTCAGTACTGCAAGCAACCACAACTCTTCTTGATTCAGACCATCCACTCATGCCTCTAATCACTAGCTCTTAACAGCTATTACATAGAGCAGGTTTCTCACCTACTAGTTCAGCCTGTTTCTTGTTATTGCCTCACCTAGGACAAAGTACTTGCTTTCTCTATGCATTACAGTGGTTGAAGAGAATAATGAGTGACTTAGAACTCCTCTCACACCAAGTAAAAGAGTGTTTGTCATAAAGCTACTCCAGCTGCTACCGGCAAGGCCTATTGCTGTTTGCTTGTGAGTTCTCTCTCTGCTTCATGATCAGGACAAAATATAAAACTGCTATTGTATACAATGTCATTTCAGGCTAGTGGTCACATGGAGGGTTTATTGTTTACCAACCATCAGTAGCTTTTAAAAAAATGTTTAAAATTGAACTTTCATGAATGTACATATTCATGATACATCTCTTCTCACCCAGTTTAGTCATTAGTTATCTTCCACAGGTCATTTGACTATCCCACAAAACCTAAAATAGCACAAAGCCCAATTCAAACTCCATCAACCAATCAGCTGATCCCCAAGTACTTAGTAAGTACTAGGCATTAGGGATACAAATACAATGAATGAAAAAATTTCTATTTATAAGGAGTTCTAAATCACCAGAGTAAGTATATGCTTATATGCATTACCATGTCTCACTCTTTTTAGTATTCAATAGATTTTTGTTGACGAAAATGTTTTTAACATATAACTATATTCTTGAACTGAATATATTTTACATGTATGTTGCTTATATCAAAATATCAAAACATGCATATATGTTGTTTATATCATTACAAAATTCCATTTATATTGCTTTCACCATATCAAAGAAGGATATACTATAAAGCAGTGCTTCTTAAACTGTGGGTAGCAACCCTATATGGGACCAAGAAAACTTTGGCAACAGCAAACGGTTTCTGAATGTGTAATGACCGAAAATTAATTAAGAATCAGTCCATAATGAATCCAAGGTGTTTCTGGCAATGTTTGCCTATGTTGCATCACACAATTTCACTGCAGCCTTGGTTCTGAACACAAAACATGTGCACTTTACCTTGTGATAAAAGGGCACACAACTCCCACAAATACTGCCCAAATGATAAAAGGGGTCACCAATGGAAAAAGTTTAAGAAGCCCTTTTATAGAGTAGTAAAATGGTACGTATTCCGATTATAATATATCCAGCAAGAATCCAGAGGAAATATTAAATGAATGATGATATCAACATTTCTATTACTTCTTGAGGACATTAGGTTAAAAGCAGGTATGCCTATATGCAAATGAGCTAATAATTCTCAACGGGGTAGAGGGAATGATCTTAAATACAGTTGTTTGAAAATTAGATAGGGTAGACATTTAAAATCTGCTTATTTTAGACCAATTTTAGATAACAGACTGATGTGGATAGGATGTGTGTTTGATTATAAATGCAGTGAAATACACAGACTCAAACTGTTGGGCTCTTTTTTTTTCTCATTGTGATTTAGGAAGCAATAACTCAAATTAAAGAAGATGAAAGTATTAGGTTTCCTACAGCCAAAGAGAAAGTGATTAAGTAATGAATGATTCTATGGGCTCTTCATATGAATATCTATTATCTAGTAAAATTTATCATGTTATTTTATAGGCCTCTGTATTTAGAGATATTAATCAATGAAAAAATTGTGAAGAATTATGGAAATAGCTAAACAGGCTGGGTTTACATGAATGTAAAGGAATATTACTATGCTGTAAAAAATAATGTATACATGAACTTGTATAAAGTGAAGTAAAGAAAGTGAGGAAAGCAATAAATACAATTACTACAACAATATACATGGAAAGAATGATAACAAAACACTGGAAACTGAATGTCATGAAATGATAAGGATTAAGCTTGGCCTGAAAGATGAGATATGAGAAGGTATCTCCCTCCTTTTTTTGCTGAGGTAGGGGACTATGGGTGAGTAACAATACAAATGATGTTAGGCTCTTTGAATATGTGGTTAATTTTTCTCTTTTCCTCCATTTATTCTTCATTAGAAGAAACAGCGCTCTGGGAAGGGAGTAAGAAGAAGAAATATTGGGAAACTGAGGAGATGTAAAAAGTAAAAGTTATTGATGAAAATTACTTTTAAAAACAAAATAATGAGTCTATGTGATGTACTGGAAGAAAATGGTCAAATCCATTAGTATTGAAAAGAATGAGATATCACAATAGAATTGTTGAAATTATAATGCCTTTGAAAAGGAAGAAACATTTAATTCCTAAAAGGCTGATCAAAGATTTAGGAGTTGAAAAAAAAAGTATTATATGCTGAAAATGAATATAAAGAGAGATACAAACAAACAAAACCCATTCATTTAATTCTTTCAAAGATTTTTTAAATAACAAAGATACTTAAATGTTAATATGTATAAAAGTGCCATTTATATGCATATGGAAATGATTCATGTCAGAAAAATTCAAGTGAAAAATAAAAAGTTTTACAAATAAAAGGGCATGAATATTATAACCTCAAATGCCTGGAAACTTAACTCAGCTTGAAAGTCCATCTTAATGAGGAGAAAATAATGGAATTATTGCAAATTTAGCTTATAATGAAGAGCTGAATCAATTTCAAGTGTGGCAAGAGAAGGAAGAATTTCTTTAGGTTTGATAAAGTTTTGTATATAAAAGTGATTTTTTTGTTGTTCCATCCTTGAAATAATATCCAACTCTTCACTATCTCCTTTTGGGGTTTTCTTGGCAAAGATATTGGAGTGGTTTGCAATCTCTTTCTGCAGTTCATTTTACAGATGAGAAACTGAAGAAAACAGTGTTAAGTGACTTGTTCAGGGTCACCCCGTTAGTAAGTATCTGAGGTCAGATTTGAACTCAGGAAGATGAATCCTCCTGATTCCAGGCCTGTAACCGTATCTACTGCACCACCTAGCTTCCCATATAAAAGTGAACTGAAGCAATAAATTGAGGCATGATACAAAAACCCCATTCTGACTTCCTTCTCCCACCACCCTCCCCACTGCTGTACTTTCCAAATGGGATGGAAGGAGAGAGAGGGAGAAAAGCTTTAATTAACTAGAAAATAATTCTAACATGGTTTCATTTGGGCTTTGTTAATATGAATATTTGGGTTACAAAGTATGGGTCAATTTCTCATTGAGAATTTCATCATTTTGACATCAGATCTGAACATGGCCATCTCCTGTATTTCTATACATTGAAGGCAAAAACGTTTAAAAATTAGAAATATTCACATTTGCTACTTCACTTTGCCAGAAGAGAGACAGTAAAATCTTGCCTGACTAGAATACAAGAACTTTGTTGTTCACAGAAATACATAACATAAATAAAATTAAATAAAATCAGGAATGTAGGTTAATGTACAGGAGATCATCACTTTGCCTTCTTCACTTAGGTTTTATTCTTGTTCAGTTCCTTTTCCATGCCAATTGGAGCAAAGGAGATTTCCTAGCTCCAGTTTCCACACAGGAAAGGGAAAGGAAATGAGCATTTATATATAATGCCTATTATGTGTCAAAAACTTTGCTAAGTGCTTTTTCATAAAAATTATCTCATTTTTTTCTTAACAACCTTGGGAGATAGGTGCTATTATCCCCATTTTACAGTTGAAGAAACTGAAGTAAAGAGAAGTTAAGTGATTTGCCCAAGGTCATACAGCAAGAAAATATACGATGTCAGATTTGAACTCATCTTCCTGACTCCAGGCCCACACAGCTCCCTCTACTTGTTTTCTTTTGCAGTCTTAAACATTCTTAAACTTCCTCTAGGGCACACCACCCTATCTTTTACACACATCCAAAACACACACAGAAATTGTTCGTTGTGTCTGAACACTTCGAGACAAGGCAAATTTTCCCCTCTACAATCTGGATTGTTTCATCTGTGAAAATATGACTTAAAAAGATGCCCTTCTTTTTTTCTTGGTCAATTCAAGATATATTGAAGTCCTATGTTTTGCAGGATGAAATGAAATTAATAAGACATATTTTTCCCCCAATGACTCTGGGATAAATTTGAAAGTCTATAGAAAGAACAGGCTATTTGCACCTGTCCAGTATCTTAGGTAATTGTCCTCCCTATATTCACAGAAAAGATAATGACTCCCAAAGATCTATAAAACTGAATGTGGCCACAGATGCCTGAAACATGATCAAATTACACCCTTTTGTTTCATCCCCCCAGATGAAACCTGTACCCGAAGGGTTTACTAAAGCTTAACACAGAAATCTAAAAATATGTAAATGTAGCAGACCATGAAGAATGAACACTAGAAAGATAATGTAGGTTATGTTCAGAAATTTGTAATATATCAAGGTAGGTTATACCTGTAGGGACTTTCCTCCCACAAAATCCTCCACACACATATGATTGCTACACAACAGATGGCCTCTGATTTCCAGGTGTGCTATATTTTGTGTCTGTGATTATACAGATGCAACCAACTTGAACAGCAAATCATATGGCTGCCTTATCAGATCTACTTTTGGTCAACTGGTATGTACTGATAATAATCACCCACACAGAGGCTTAAGCCATCCAACAGCACCAAGAATGAAGAATGTTGGGCTAGCAGTGGGCATAACTCAGTGGGAGTTTACAGTAACAGCAAACACACTGTCTGGCATTTCCCAGCTGACCTTGATCTATGGTTTCTGGACAACAAATGTGCACATTCAGAAGATCCTGTTCAGTTATAGCTCTGCCCTGAATATCAAACTAGTTACAAATAGCCCCAAGTCTGGATACAGTAGTGACATGTGGTAATGGTATCATTATCGGGCAATAATTCCTGTGCCTATCGCAGAATCCCACTGGCAATAAAAGTGATAGCCTGTAGCAAAGTGGCCACTTGGAGACCAGAGGAGGCGATGGCAAATTACAGTTAGCACCATGATTGCATCTTCAATTATGTTTTAAAAAATAAAAAACACAATGCAATTTGAGTGTGTTACTGAACACTGGTCCCATGGCAAGAAAAGATTGAGTAAGACAATGTTTTCATCTTAACTTCTCCCTGAATGTGCATTCTGTAGAATCATTGCGTAGTATCTCCAGCAGACAAACAATCCTGAAGTAGGTTTTCATTGCATGGGCATTTTTTTTCCTTTATGACACAGCAGTAGATTTCCTAACATCCCCTGAGGACAAGTCGCTTTTCAGAAAGGGAAATTCCAGAATGCCTAGAGTATTATAAGATTCTTATGTCATCTCCCAAGCAATGGGAAGATCTTCAGAGAGAAAAGCTGGCTCATGGTTTTACAGTAAGGTAAAAATAAGAAAATGTTTCTGTGTACATTCTTAAGAAAGACATTTTGGTGTGTGTTATTCCACTCTTACCAAGACTTATCAAAAATGACTGGTGTTTGCTTGAGGCAGTCTCAAATTATGAGGTTTTCTCACTCAAAGAATTAATATGCTGCCCCTCTGGCATTGTTTATAAATTCCTTATTTACTCTGTGAACAGCAAAATGTTGGCAATGAATAAGTGTAAAAGACAGCAGCAAATTAACATTATTTAACAGCATTCCAAATCAGTCTAATTTTTGTAGTGATTTGGGAAAGGTTATTATCATTTAACACAATTAAGAACAGAGAACTACAAGATCTGAAGGTCTCAAAATTAGAACCAAAGCTACCACTGTTGAGAATGTTCATGTGTTATCACCCCAGGGTTCAACTTGCTTTGATTGGCATTGCAAAAGCAACCAGCTCAGTGTTAACAAAAATCCCCATGAACACTAGTGTTTGCTAATGATTATCCCTGTTTTTTCACTTTTTTTCTTCCCTGTCTGGTGTATGGGGAGGTCAGCAGTATCTCAGTGTTATTTACTTATTTTTTAAAAATCAACTTAAGTAAAGAATTCTACAGTTAAGGACATCACACTCTTCTCCTTTTGGATCCCTTGTATTGATTGACTTCTTTCTCGTTGGCAGATAAATTCACCTTATGTAGTATTAGTTTTCTAAGAGAGTTCTGAATAAGGTCTACAAGAGGTAAGGAGCTGTCCAGCCCCATGGCTTAGCCTAAAGATCTGAACTCAAGTCTACCTTTAATTTACTCACCCAAAGCCTTTATAAGACCACCCTATCATATAAGAGAAAGTGGTGACTTGACTTAGAAGTGGTGCTATATAATAAAACTAATCCTACCTTCAGGGAAGTGACAAAAAAAACTAAGAAAGTAGGAGACCAAAGGAGGGATAGAGATTGGTGAATTGTTCCCATTCAAAAAAAGTATTACCATCTAGAAAGGGAATGTTTCCTGATTGATAGTAATCCAAAAACTTATTTTAATGGATTACATAAAAATCCTATGTGCCAATCTGAAACTTTTTATATATGTGACTAATATATATATATATAAAGAGAGTCAGGTAGGTAGGTAGATGGATAGATAAACAGATTTGATTCCTGCCAATGATTCAAATATCATTGATCTTCAAGGGGTGTGGAAAAAAGCTACTTTGGGGATCATGTGATGGTCAAATTGTCCTTGTAGGCTGAGGTCAGAAGAGCCAATTATTATTTTGGCATCAATAATTTGCATATTAAATGCTCATTATCTGCTAAACCATTTAATGAGTAAATGATATATGTACGTGTCAGAGGTAATATAGTATAGGGGATCTGGACCTAGGGATCTGAACTAAGGAAGGAATATTGAAAGTTTCTAATGTACAAAAGTATTTCTAACAGCATTATTTTGGATAACAAAAATAAGTACCCAACAACTGAGGAATGACTGAACAAATTATATTATATAAATGAAATTTAATACCACTGATCCATAAGCAGAGGTTTGTTGGTGAATGTTTAACAGCTGATACTCTAGAGGGAAAATGTACACACAACACACTTTTAAGCTTAATCTGCGTCTAGACAATCAATGAAACAACAAATCAAGTCCTGATTTGTAGTGCTTGCCAATTTCTGAGGTTTAAATGCCCACACTGAAAATATAACAATTGGCTTTCAGTTCAAGTTGGCTCTAGCACACCCCTATTGAAATATGCTGAGCATGAAGAATTTGAAGAACCATGGGGAGACCTTTAAGAAGGGATAGAGTAAAGAAACCCAAGTCAAAAGAATCCTACATACAACAACTGCATGAATGTAAATATGGCCAAGGAGAGAGGCAACAAAGCTCTGGTCAAATACAAGGGTTGATATTTATATCATACTGCCAAATTTTAAAAACACATCCTTCATTTCTGTTAGTAATCTATAATTTAAGTGTTTTGGTAGAGGAGGAGAGTGGAAGAAAAGGATGCACTTTCTACAGGGATCACAGATTCACAGACTTAGAACTGGAAAGAACCTTTGCAGTTATCTAGTCCAACTTTCTCCTTTTAAAGATAAGGAAGCCGAGACCTACAGAGAGGATCAATGACTTGTCCATGGTCATCTAGCTAGTAAGTGGAAGAAGTGGTTATTTGAACTCAGACCATCTGTCTTCCACTCCAGGATTATCTTCCTCTGTGCCATACTATTTGGGTATTTGCTGGAAAGTATCTGTTATATTAAAAGAAGATAAATGTCAATAAAATAAACAATGAAAAGTAGTGATAGAAAAACCGAGCTATAATCTCCAGCCTTCTCTTCACTAGCTATGTGACTTTAAGTCACAGTACTATTTCCCTAGTCTGTCAAATTGTATACTCCCTTCATAGAATTGTGGTAAGAATCAAATGGGTCAATGTAGGTAAGATATTTTGCAACTCTGAAGCATTATATAAGGGTAAGCTAGTATTATCATTGTAAATTATCTGCTTAAGTTTTCCTATATAAATTCTTTCTTTTCTCCCCTACTCATATAATTACTAATAGAATATTAAATTAGCAAATGATGGGAAAGCCATATAAATTATATAGCTCTAACACTCAGTAGTTCTGCTGTGCCTAAGTTTATAAGGATCATTACCTCCACTAAGCAGCCTAATTGTTAAACCTGCTCTTCAAGGCTACTGGAAATTTCTTGCCCTGCTTGAGATGCATTAACTCTAAATTCAGCATTTCTTATCTTCAAAGAGACCATGCAGGCTTTTAACGTGATGACAAGGAGTGAGACTTTGAGCCTGACATAGGTTGGTATCATATACGTGCAGCATTTTAAAAATGTAATAGCTAGGAAAGTAGGAAAGAGATTTAAATTAATCTGTGGGAGAAAGGAAGGGAAGCATGATGTCGGGGAAAGATCACTGCAGATCCAAATCCCTATTCTACTACTTACCATCTATATGACCATGGCAAGTCACATCCTTTCTGGGCCTTAAGTTTTTTCATTTGCAAAATGAGACACTTAAACTGGATGTGTTTAAAGTCCCTCTCAGCTTTAAATCTTATGAAATGTAAAGGAGAAAAAGGAATAACAAATTATATTACACTGGAACACTAGGAGCTAAGAAGTGGGCCATATCACGAAAGAATGAGTATACCACTTTGAAATTTGTAATAAAAGTACAAAGAAACAAAGAAGAAATAATAAAGTGTGTAAAGCACAACAGTTAGGAAATGCAAAGAAAGCAAGTCAGAGCCTCCATGATAAAGTACTTAGAGGTTAATAGTAATGCTTTATACTTTTAACTATATAGCCTTTTGTATATATTACATCAGGTTGTTCTCACAACAGATCTTGGAATAAGTAGGGATAGAGACTTCACTTCCACGGTTGTCTTTCATTTATTCTATATGCATCTTGTACATAACTAATCATTTACATTTTATTTCTCTCATTAGAGAGTAAGTCCTTTGAAGGCAGGCACTGATTTTCTTCCTTCCCCCTCCCTAGAGCTTAGTAGAATGCCTGACACATAGTAAATGTTTAAAAAATACTTGTAGATTGATTGATTGATGTTAATATCTATGTCCCTCATTCTCTAAATGAGGTAATTGAGGTTGAAAGATATAAAATGACATCCAAATTCAAACAGCTAGTAGATGGCCAAACCAGGACTCATACTTAAATATTCTTACACAAACATCATTGCTTTTTCCACCACATCTCTATGATCTAAATATGGAAATGCCTAAGAAATTGGAAAGGGATAGGATAAAAACATCAATCCATGCTATGTTTCAAATAACAAATGGCTCCCTATCTTGGCCTCGTATAATTCTGGACCACCATTTCTGAACCAAGTCTTTAATACCCATTCAATTTTCTCTTACTCAGCCATTCATTCATTCATTAATAAGAATTGTACTCTATATTAGTATGTTAGTAACTATTACATGCTTCCAAAGTCAAGTAGCTAGTATTTATTCTCTCAAGGATAATGACTTTTCTCCTTCTAAAGTATAGGAAATGAATGGTCTTTATAATGATCACAAAGACATCTATGAGAATAATTTAGCACCATATGCTAGTGCTTGTAGCAGTCATAGGTAAGTTTCCATGGTCTTAGGTACCTCTTTCTTCATTGCCTCTTCCCATGCCTGTCCACTGATCACAACTATAATGAAGAAGTATATTAATGGAACTTTAATTAAGAACAGAAATGGCTAAATAAAACACATAATATAAGAACTATGAGAAATGCACTGTACTGGGAAATACAATTATTAAAACACTAAAAAAAATCCTGCAACCATTCCAAGCAAACGTATCATTTATTTTTATAAGGCCCCTTAGGCTGATATTAACTGTGTAAAACAAACCAAGGATAGGAAAAAAAACAATAAAAACAGTATAACCATTACCTTAGAGTAACTTACTATTTCATTTAAATACTACAGGCAAATGCTAACATCACATTATAAAAAAATCTCTTGGACTTTACATTGAAGGACATCAACCAATGAATAGTGTGCCTGACATATCACATGCTAGCCTGAAGTTCTGCATAGCAAGATGAACTCAAGAGGAAAAATGACCATTACCTCTAAAAGACTTTGCTTTGTTCTCTGTAAGGCTATTCCTGGAGTTCCTTTTATAGAGAACTGTTCTACTTTTGTCCTGTTATCATTTTTCTTTATGTCTAACTTTGACAGAGAGATGGAGAGAGAGAGAGAAAAAGAGAGACAGACAGACAGACAGACAGAGAGCACCATTTGCTGTCCTACATCTTAAGCATCTTAGCTTGCCTAGCAAAACTGATAATCAATTCACAGTACAGCCTCTTATTGACTGACTAGGAACCTGGTGCTGAAAAGATGGATTAGTGTTGGGGGAAGTAGGGGGCGGGAGGACTTATGAAAGTATCTCAGTTATTTGGTATCTGTGATAAAGACTTATGTGCCTCAATGTATAATTTTGCATTTAACAAAAGACCATGTGGTCTAGGGTTAGTGAAATGGACTAGTGACTTGGGACCTTGGCTTACATTCCAAGGTCAACACCCATGTGCTTATTTACCTCTGGTAAGCTCTTCAATATTTCTTGGTCATGGATCAGAGAATAAAAGATTTAAAGTCAACATATGGGTCTGAGAGTTTCATTGAGCCCAACTTTTTCATTTTATAGATCAGGAAAGTGAAGACCAAGGAGGTTAAATGATTTATGCAAAGTCACAGAGGTTAACTAAGCACCAGAGAAAGGTTTTGAACCCAAATTCTCTAATTTAAAACTTAGTTCTCTATACACTATACTTTTGTACCTCCTAAGGAAACAACCTTCTAACTGTTCCTTCCTGGCTTCACAAAGACCATTAGCTGATAATAAGGAGCATTTGTAAGATAGATGAACTCCTTAGAGATGGGAGTATCATTAACTATGGGAGTATTTGTAACTGTGGAGCAGTGTCAATAGCTCTTGACAAACCAAAAGACTCTACTGCCCTCACACAGTAGGTACATAATAGAGCTACCCTGACCCTCCCTGAAGTAGGACCTCCACATCGTCTCATAAAAGAGCTGATTCTGATGAATAGTAAAATCGTGAATCCATTTGGAGGATTTTTTTTTCTTTTTTGAACAAAGGGTGTGTAGAACTCCTAAGTCCTTCTGATATTTAATAAAAGCCAGCATCTTTGCTTCACCTATTTCAAATTACACAGCCTCATCCTAGGGCCAGACCTGGCCTTCTTATAAGCACTGATGCTTGAAGCACAGCTATAACAAAAGACTGGACTGACAGTTTTCTTTGCCTCTAGCAACCATTCAATGTCCTGTTTTATTTTATTTGGCTTTATTTGGCTTTTGGTTGGCCACCCTAATCGACCAGCCGGCAGCAACTACAAACATAGCCCCATTCCTGGAGACCATTCAATCAATCCTCATACACTCTGCCTTCTGGGGACAGAAAATATCTGGAAAGGAGTCATGGGACCCCTTTTTACAGACACACAAGCATTATTTGCACATGATACCACACATGTAGGAACACACTCCTAGAGTGTATTGGCACCGTCTGCAGAGTTGAGTGTGTTGCCAAAGAACAATGAAAGTCTTCAGGGATGAATTCAGGGACTAAATGTAAGACTTAGTCACTAATGACCTCATGGAACTGAGAGGGTCTCACAATTGCTGCCTGGTAGTGATCACAGGCTATAAAAAATCCAATAATCTTATTGGAAAGGTCCAGATCAGGGCAATAGTGGGGGGAAGGGAGAGGAATAGGGTGAGGTGTCTGGAGGGACTGAACCAGCAAAGGAGGCAAAACCTGGATTCTTTAACTGGACAATAAGAAGAGTTATAAAGGAATTTAATTTTCTATTTAAATTTAGGAAAATACAGAGGAAAATGAGTGCTCAATCCCAAGTTTTAAATGCCATTTGACAATATGAGAATAAGTGCTCATATGAATAGCACAGCACGAAATTTTAAAAACCAATAAAATGAAATACTTCTGCACACAATAGAATTCTTTGCTGTAGAGTTCAGAGAATCAAATGCAGTAACTATATTTTAAGGGGGGGGAGCTAAATAATTTTATGACCATTATAAAAAAGGAAACAGGTTTAATTTAAGGCAGGGGGTTAGATATGGGGGAAATTTTTTAAAATGTAAAGGGACCCTGAACCTAGCAAAGTTGAACTTTTCATGTTGCTACAAAAACCCTCTGCCTTCTCTAATCCCCATCATTTTCACTCATGATCCTGGAATACCCATGATTTGGGCATAACTCTTGAAGTCTTATTAGCTACCTTTCACAAGCAGTTTCTTTCCCCACTCTGAACTCCATATTTCTAATCTGCAGCCCCTTTCCTGACTTCATTATCTCTTTTCAAGTGCTTGAGCAAATTCTGGTAACTTTTAGGACTACTAAAATTTTCTCTAGGTATTCATCCTCTCCCCCATATATTACCATAAGAAAGCAGAGGTGTCCAAAAGAGTGGTTATGGATAAACATATAGATGTGTATATATGTGCATATACATATGCACATAACATGCATGTGTGTGTGTGTTTTATATGTGTGTTTATACATGTATATGTTTGTTCCAGAAATTCAGATTAGATTAGAGGGACCCCAGAAGAATTTAGGGCAATTCTTCAACTAGAGGTTTAAGGCCACTTTTCCCACATTCTGGGCTTTCCCAATAATCATAAGTGGATGGTAGGGAGAGAATATAGTCAAGTTTTTTAAAACCAGCACTATATACCAAAGGTTCCCCACTCCATTCCCTTATGCTGCAATCATTCCCAAATAAACTCTCTGGTCATGACTCTAGATAAGAAGAAGAGATAGGCACTCTAGTGAAAAAAAAAAAAAAGGACCAACAGCTGGAAGAAAGCAATGACCTCTGGGATTTCAAAGGAGTCTAGCAGAAGGGAGGTAGGAAGAAGTCGTATAAGAATTAAAACAACAATGAATGGGGCCTATAGTAGCTGCCTCTCTCACGCGACTTTCAGTATAGCACTGAGAAAATGTTACTGCCGAAAAAACACTAGACTTACAAGGTCCAGGCTCAAATCCAAACTCAAACAATGGCTATATGATCTTTCTTGGGCAAGTCACTTAACTTCTGTGGTCTTTAATTGTCTCATACATAAAATGAAAGGATTAGTTAGACTAGATCAGTTGTATCAAATTCAAAGAGAAATGGGGGCCACTAATCCACATGAGGATTACTGTGGTCCACCTATTGACTTAGACTTAAAATATAGTATTATCTATATTTTATTTTATTTCTATTTTTTTTTACATACTCCCCATTTACATTTTAATCTGATTCCCATCACACTCAGGAGGGTTGTAGGCCATATTTGACACCTTTAGAGCAAATGACTTCGAAGATCTTTGGAAATATAATTCAAGCAGGGAGAACATAATGGTAACACAATAATTATATTATGTTTTATATATATACATATTATAATTATATTTACCACTTTTAAGTTATACACAGTTTTTCATAAATATCTTCACAAATTATCTTCAGAATAAGTCTGTGAGGACTGTTGTTATCCTCATTTTGCAGGTGAAGAAAATGAGACTTAGAGGAATAATGTCATGTACCAGTAAGCATGGGGCAGGATCTGGGCCAAGGTCTCCCCTAACTGCAAATCTAGTACATTTTATCAACTATACCACACTGTCTTTCATGGCACAGGCAGCACAAATTGGGAATTTTCATTAAAAAATCTTCTATTACTAATATAGTCCCATTGAGGGAGTTAAAATGGCATATTAGATCTGACATTAAGGTTTTACATATTTAAAGCAGAAGTATATTTCCCTGATTCTTCCTGACATAGCACCATTTCTGTGTGGATTAGTGATGGACAGAGCACACTCTTTGTAACACTTCCTAATGATTTGTCACATGTTTGTTCTGACACATGATATGAATATAATATATTAAAAACCACTATCAACTTTGTCCATTGGGAAGAGCTGGCTAGATAAATGAAGAGACTCTTTAAATAATCACTACATATGAACCTGCAAATTTATAAATATCACTATCTCAAAAGCAAGCTCACTCTGAGCTCTTTCTTGAATTTAGATCTAGATAAGTGAATTTCCAATATCCTTTGAGGAGGCAACCGTTGTTTAATGCTATTTCATATTTATACAGACTCTTATCATGGTATCTAAAAGCATTTTGCCAATATAACTCAGTATAATACCCATACTGAGCTCACTATCCCAACTCTCACTGCTATTAGCAGGTTTGGTCCCCAGAGGGGTAGCTGCTATTATTTCTTGACTCCAAGAGTAACCCTATGGCATCTAGGTAGCACAGTGCTGGGCCTGAAGTGTGGAAGACTTGAGTCCAAATCCAGCCTCACACACTTACTAGCTGTGTGATCATGGGAAGATCATTTATTCTACCTCAGTTTCCTCAACTGTACAATGAGAATAATAACAGTGTCTACCTCCCAGGATAGCCGTGAGGATCAAAGGAATAATATTTATAAAATTCTTAGCACAGTGCCTGGCATATAGTAGGTATTACATAAATATGTTCTCCCTTCCTCATATTAAGAAGAATAGTTATAAATCCTGTCTCCTCCAAACCTAGAACATACTCTCCTATAAATACACACACAGTATTTGTGGGGGAAAGAGTGGGAATGAGTTTAAACCATAATGGTAGCAAGATAGGGAGCACATGTGGCCAAGGTGACTCAACTCTGGAATTCCAGGGCCTTGAGGTCCTTTCATTCCCTAAAGGGTCCTCACAAAGTTCATTGTGGGGCAGAGCATCACTGACGTGAGCTGCTCAGCTTCTTAGCTGGTCTGGCTCCCCATAGGACATGTTATATCCCCTGGATAGGTGGTCCCATTTGCTTTGCTCCTAAAAAGCCAAGGTATCTCAGCTAGACAGATCAATCTGCTGCTGGTCTGGTTCACAGGTCCTTTGCTAAACTGGCTTCTCTCTAGGCTTGGCTATTGCTAAGCAAGAACAGGAAGGTCCTTTGGCTTGCTGCCAGATTAGGTTGGGCAAGTTGCTCAGCCACTGCAGTCTTCTCAGGGTAGGAATCCACTGGACTCTCTGGGCTCACTCTCAGAGTGGCAGTGACAATCTTTCACTATGCTGAGTAGTACTGCACTCTCTTCAGCTGGAGTATTACAATGCTTTTTTCAGTTGAAGTTCTATTATACAGTTTACAAAGCCTCTTTTGTCTTCTGAGCCCCACCTACGAGGTTCATGTACTAAATGAACTAAATGTACTAAATCTACTGTAGATTTAGAGCTAAAAAGGAATCTTAAAGGTCCCTCATTTTACAAATGAGGAAACTGAAACTAAGAAAAGTTAAGTGACTTGCTAGGTCACATAGCTAGTAAATATCTGAGGCACCATTCAAATTCAAATCTCCCAACTTTGGATCTAGCTCACTGAGCCACCTAGGTGGCAAGCAAGAGATGGAAGAGGTCAAGACTTTCCTATTTTACAGTCCTGACTGTTTCAAAGCCAGATCCTTAAGAATGGTACTTTTCTTGGCTTATGGTGATCAGTCAATTATACTTCCTAGACTCATTTTAGGATCTTATGGAGAGGAATATGTACCCCCCTAGCAATTTCATTGCCTTCGCTAGCCTTCTCATTTACTATTTCAACAGACCCTTTTCTAAGTTATAGATTACTTATTTGTATCTCTAGGCATTCCACTTTACATTTCAATATGTCTGCCTTTCCACCCTTTCAGTTTTGCTGAAGTGTCACCTCCTGAATCAGTATTAATCATCTTAACAACAGTACCAGTAACTAGGATGTTGGTCAGTTTTCACATTTTTTCCCCTGGGTATTTTAGAAGTTTTTGCTCCATATTCAGGGAGAAAGGCAACAAATCTTCTGAACCATTGAACAGAAAAATATGTAAAGCCAGCTAAGAGAACAAAATGATGGTTTGTACAAATTGATACCAACGGTAAGAACCTTCAGGGGGAAAGGATTTAGAAAAATATATAGTTTGGGGAGGAGGAGACACTCCCTTGATTGTTTTGAGGAGTTCGCTCAAGTTCATTATTATAATGTAGATTATAATGACAGAACAAATCCTGTACATTGCATTTAAGAGGAATAAATATAAAGACCTATATGTGAGTGCAGATATCAACTGCAAAAGTTGTAGATGATATAAAGCTAGATGGAAGTTTCTATGAAAAAGATCTCTGAATTGTAGTGGATTGAAAGTTTGGAATGAATCATCTCTGTAATATGGGGGCCAAAAGTTGATACATTCATAGGCTGCATATTAGTAGAATCACAGCGTGTCAGTCAATAAGTATTTATTGTTGTTATTTAGTCATTTCAATTATGTCTGCCTCTTCTTGACACCATTTGGTGTTTGGCAAAGATACTAGAGTACTTTGCCATTTCCTTCTCCAGTTCATTTTACAGATAGAGAAACTGAGGCAAAAGGGGTAAAGTGACTTCCCCAGGGTTACACAGCTAAAGAGTGACTGAAGCTAGATTTGAACTCGGGTTTTCCTTGACTCCAGGCCCAGTGTTCTATCCACTGAGTTACCTACCTGCCCTACACATTTTTTGGTTGGTGGTTGTCCTTCATTCTTACAGAAAGAAGACCAAAATGACATCACTATGTCAGGGTCGAGGTACAATGTGTTATTAAGTACCTACAAATATACCAGACATTGTGCTGAGCTCTGGTGATACAAAGAAAGGCAAAAAAAGAAAAAAAAAACAGTCTCTGCCCTCAAGGATCTCATAATCTAATGGAGGAGACAGCATAATGTATAATTACAAATACAAATAAGTTATAATATAAGGTAAATTAGAAATAATCACAAAGGGAAGGCACTAGAATTAAGAAAAACTAGGAAAGATTTCTTGCAGTAAGTGGGATTTTAGCTGAGACTTGAAGGAAGCCAGGGAGGCCAGGAGGCAGAAGTGAGAAGTCCAGACCTGCGAGCCATCCAGAGAAAATGCCAAGAGCTAAAGTGTCTCATTCAGGGAACATCAAGGCGATCAGTGTTAGTGCATCAAAGAGTGTTTGACAGGCCATAAGGTATAAGAAGATGGAAAGTGTCCAGAATAAAGGTGGGGGGAAGAAAGTAAATAAAAAGACAGTGCTTAAGAGGACTCAAATCCCTGGTGTACTGAAATGTCTTATCTCTGGAAGGGTATAGAAAGACCTTAAGTATAGCACCTGGGGCACTTCCTCACACCTGGACTCCCTCACAAATGATCTCAATTCCAAGATATTCTGTTGATCAATATTCACTTAAAACCTTAGATGTATGGACCTAACAAGCCCCTCCTCCAATATATTTACTTGTGTAAGCCAAACAAACGATACACTTATTCAAGAACAAAATATTTTTTTAAGTGAAAGGTTGCCTCCTTATGTATTGCAAACATGCACAGGGTATACTTGCATAACTTACCCCACCAATAGTGGGCACACACAAAGAATATGAAGACATCCAAGAGGTAAACGTGTAGGGAGCCTGTGTGGAAAGAGACCACATATAGAGAGCCACATTCTAGTAGCCTATGCACCAATGGCACACATACAGGGGCACATGTGGCCGTGGCACTTACATTATTTGGGCAACTGATATCTTACAGGTTTGTTGATGTCTTCTAGTGATGCCATTACCCTATCCTCTGCAGGTCTAAGCCAGGTGTAATGTCTAAGTTCTCTGTCACTTTGTCTCTGCCGAGTATCTCCACTAGTCTATGTTCACTAACATGGTCTCTATTACCAATCTGTAGGGCTTTAGGGCAATCTAATGTTCTCTGCTCAACCCTGTTATTGTATGATAGTTGGAAAGAATCTTCCTTACAAAGTCAGGATGACACTCTTTAATGCTTATTCCAGGAGTAGGTAATATTTTATTCTGTTTTAAAATGTAAAAATGATTCACTTTTTCCCAAACATACAAAAATAGAACTCAGCCAGATTTGGCCTGTGGTTAGTAGTTTGCTAACCCCCTATCACTCAAATAGAGGGCTAACAAAAGCCAGCATAATGTCCTAGTTGAACATTAATCTGTTATTTGGACCACTCTTTTCTCCTGATGGAGAAACTTTCATGGAAAGTTACCCAGACAACCACCTGAGTTGGAGTTAGAAGGTTTCTTTTAATTCTAGTTAAATTCCTGATTGTGATCATGCTTTCTCAAAACTGATTTTGGGAACTCAGTCTATCATATTCATACATACATACATACATACTATAAGTGCTGAATGGAAATTGACGCTCCCAAGATCCTCTTTGTCTCATACTTGGAGCTAGGTAAAGCAGGCAGCATCTATATTCTTGCCTTTTATCGTGAATATCTATCTACTCTCCACAAAACTTTCACTTTTGTTTTATATTTTGGTCTTCACAAAACATTGATTTCCCTTCCTTTCCCCCAGGAAAGGATTAAAGTCTCTACAAATTATTTGGGTACATTTAAAATATCTGTGAAAACACATAATAAGCATCATAATTTACCATATAATGTATCTGCAAGTAATCATTCCAACTACATAATAAAGTACATATTCAGTTAACTAATACATGGTATCCACATAAAAGCATCATATAGCAAGTCTGAGCACATGCAGAAACATAGCATATAATCTATAACAGAGTTCACAAATTATAGCCAGAGGATCAAATCCAGCCAGCTTCCTGTTTTTGCGTTAGGCCATCAGAACTAATAATGGTTTTTACATTTTTAAAAAATATTTCATTGTATTTTAAAATGCAAAAACAATTCTTAGCTTGGCAGTCTACGCAAAAATAAGTGGCAGATCTAATTTGGCCCTCTGGCTATCATTTGCCCAACCTTGGTTGGTAACTAATAGACAATAATATTGCACAGAGAGCATGAAGAACAAAAATCTCATGTAATATTTAGTATAATACATCATACTGTTGAATTGCATGTAGTAACCACATACATAAATCTCATACAGAAACATAAGACATATATTCATAGCAATTAGAAACATAATGCAGCCAGAAAGCATATTGAACACTAAACCGAGAGTTCATACGCAACATATGCCAACATATACCTTCAAAACATTTATTACGTGCACGCTACAAATGAGTGTTGTTTGGCTATATGGATAAACATTTCTCATGTTGCTCCTGAAGCACCATCAGCTTGGTTTAAAGGTTCTAGCGTTTCTACAGTGACTTAATGTTATCCCTTACTTTTGACATCTACTGGCCTGCAGTCCTATTCCCAAATATGTGGCTAGCCACAGCAGGTTGTTATCATTTTTAAGTCCTACTGGTCTGTATCTTCCAATCTTTTTTTTTTTTGCTTTTTTTTTTGGAGGCGATTGGGGTTAAGTAAGTTGCCCAAGGTCACACGGCTAGGTTTTTTTGTATCTTCCAATCTTGATCTTATGGCTGACCCAGACTGGTTCTCACTATCATTAGCTACTCTGGCTATCACTTTTACTATCCTTAGTATCACCACCAGGACACTAAGGTGGAATTTTGTAAATAAGTCAATAAGTGTGAGGAAAGAGAGCCATTAGAAATCAGGCTCCCATGGTCTGAAATAGAGAAAAATTGCATGACTATGCACAGGTCAAAGAGCGGTGAGTACCAGTCCCTAGGGGTTCAGCCCAGTGATCCCTTGATAAGATATCTATAGATACACATGTTGTGTCTCACATTAGAAACAAAGATTTCTGAGGACATGGACTATTTTCATTCTTTGGGGGGATCTCTAGAACTTAGCACAGTACCTGGCAGCACATAGTAGGTACTTAATAAAATCTTATTCACGGTTTGACTGAAGCTCCTGACAATAAACTTAAAGATCATATTGTAACTTATTTCTCACAGAGCTCTTCAAGTCTGAGGTTAATGTGAAGTAGTAGGCTTGCTTCAGTTGATCTCTCAGCCAAGAAATAAACTAGTTTTAAATCCCTAGACTCACAAGTAAATAGTTAAAGGTGACTTTCACCCAAATATGAATAGGTATGGAGTAAAATCTATGGACTCATTCTTTGTAGCACTGTATACATACACCAGATATCCCACATGTTGACTGGACTATATCTTCTATTTGGGACTCTATAATTTCAGCAGCACAGACTTAATACATTCAGGCTATGGATCTACCTGATGATTGCAAGGTATATGCCTTTAGACTTCTTCAATCCTGTCAAAGCAAACACTTCTTTGAATGGTTTACTCTTAAAGTCTTTACCTTGGTCAGAAAAATCTATACACAGAGAAATACTTTTCCTAAAACATTTATACTTCCTTTTCTGTTTCTGTATATTGGATTAAACGGTTTGTTACCATCAGGGTCTTCCCGGTGGGATGGAAGGGTTGCTGGATGAGAGAGGTAATTCAAAAGAAGGGGATTTTTAGGACTGGGGAGACCAGGGTGTGTTTATAGAAAGACAAAAAGGATACTATGGAGTGCAAAAGATTTAATATGCCTCAGAAAGGTGGGGGAGGAGGGGGTTGACCAATGGAGCAAGGTCTCTTAAGGATAGTAGTATCAAACTCAGATAGAAAGAGATCCCTGACGGCTTCATTTTGACTTAGAAAACCACAAATTGACATTATGCTATTTTATTTCTTTTGTTGAGCATTTCCCAATTACATTTTAATCTTATCTAGGCTATACTGGGAGCAGGCTGTGAATCTTATACCTCAGCTATAGGAAATAGAAAGAAATGGAATAAAAGATATAGGCAGAAGAACTAGTTTTACTAAAGTCTTGGAAAATTAATTTTGTTTTGGCCAAAAGGAAGGAGGAGAAATTGTTGTTGCTAAGCAGTTTGCAAAAGTGAAAAAAGGTTGCTAAGAGAACTCCTGTTTGGGTGGCTGATTAATTCATGGATTGACTGATAGGCTATGAATCTATGATTCCAATAGGAATCCTCCAATAAGAAGTAAAACCAAGATTTCTGATTCTGATCAAGGTACTTTGGAAGCTCCTTTGTATTTTACTAGACCAACCAGAGAACTGCACACAATATAAACAGCGAAATTTGCAAACATTATTTATGTATGGTTTAGGGACCAGCCTCTATGTTCTAACTGCTCCTAAGTCACTCCTTTGCCTTTTGTCTAGCTCCAGACAAAACAGTAAATTAGTCTTAGACCAAAGGCTCCACTTAGTGGCTGATGAAATGAACTGTTCAATTCAATTCAATTCAGTTCAACCAGCATTTAAGTTCTTTCACCCCAAATATGGTCACAGAGTTGGAATGACTAAAAAACAACTGAACAAATATACGGAAAATAAAATCAACACAGTTCCTTCCCTTGAGGAGTTTGAAATTCAACAGGAAGATAAGAGGTCAAGCTGCTCATTTTGTTGATGAGGAAACAGGCTTCAAGAAATGATGTGACCAAAGTCAGTCACATAAGTAGGTAGCAATGTCAAGATTCAAATCCACGGGGCGGCTAGGTGGCGCAGTGAGTAGAGCATCGGCCCTGGAGTCAGAAGGACCTGAGTTCGAATCTGGCCTCAGACAACGCACAAACAAACAAAAAAAACAACCTAGCTGTGTGACCTTGGGCAAGTTACTTAACCCCAACTGCCCTCCAAAAAGGCAAAAAAAAAAAAAAAGATTCAAATCCACAACTCCTAACTGCAGATTCATTGCTCTTTCTACTACATCATGTTTTCTCTCCCTTCCTTGCCTAGTTATTCAAGAAATTTGTTTTGCCTTTATTAAAAAAAAATCCTTCTAATCAGTCCCTTATGAGCCAAAAAACAACCCACAACCAAATTATAGCTTGTGACCCTGGTGATATATTTATATCAAAGAACAAGAAAGTCATAAGGTTTGGAGTTATGTTAGACACAATTAAAAACCAATTCTATCAATCCATAAAGTGTTTGAAAATGTCTGGGAGTTGCCTTTAGAACCTTCACAAATCTCTCTGTATGCCTTCAACATTTCTAATTAAATGTGCTTTTCCTCAAGCTTCAACTTTCAGGATAAATTAAAAAACTATATTTATACAATTCTGTGTTTCTATTTTGACTACTAATGTGGCAAAAGCCTAGTTTTATACTATTTTTCCATTACAAATGTACAGATTTCAGTAACATTTCAGGCTAAATGGATCTTGTGGGCCAGTTTGAGAACCTAATCATCACTTAAACCATCATTTCTCTAAAACAGTGGTTCTCAAACTTTTTGGTCTCAGTAGCTCTTTAAATGCTTAAAAATTGAGGAACTATTTACATCCAAATTATCTTGCTTATGCGAGTTATATCTATTAATATTAAAATTGTATATTTTTGAAAAATCATTGAAAAAATTAATCCATTGTATGTTAACATATTTTACCAAAAATTTAATATTTTCCAAAAAAAGATGAAGAGAAGAATGGTATTATTTTACATATTTTGCAAATCACTTTAATGTCTGGATTAATAGAAGGCACCTAGATTGTCATTTTTGTCTCTGCATTCAGTCTGTTACAATAAGTTGTTTTGGTTGAAGTGTATGAAGAAAATCTGGCCTCAAATAGATATGTAATTGGAAAGGTGGGGATTATTTTAATAATGAAATTATATCTTAGTAATATTATAAAAATAGTTTTGACTTCAAGAATTCCCCCCACCCCCAAAGGATATCAGAACCAGGGTTCCTTGGATCACATCATTGACCTAGGAGAATATATTTCAAGCTTCAAACAACTGACTTATAAACAAACTTTTAAAATATGACTCATTTGTAAACTTAGGACTGCCAGTAATAGCTATGGTACTTTCCACAAACCACAATTTCCAACATTCTAGTGATAACAGAATTATAAGATAAATGGGAAAACTTTTTTTAAAAATATATAGCTAGTTGTACCTCAGTCTTCTTGTAGGACCCTTCATAAAAAATATCCTGACAACCATATACCATATACCATCTCTACAACCAAGTATAACTGCCAAGTATATCCCACTTCTGTTTACGGGTTAATTCGATTTTAATGTGATTATGTCTCTATCAGAAAGGTCTAGGATTTCAAAAAACAGAGACACAGTCATATTTGCCTTAAGCCTAGGGTTTATTGATAGCCTCTGCTTCACCATCATCCTTAGGTTATAGTTTTGGTATGGCTTTGGGAAATAAAACTGAACACATAACTGCTTCCAGAAAATTGTCTCTATCCAAGCATAGACTGACCCCATTAGACTATGAGCTCCTTGATAGCAGAGATCATTGTTGTTTTTCCTTTTGTTTTTTATCCCCAACACTTAACACAGTGTCTACCACATAGTATTTAATATTTGGGGGGGACATAAGAGGAGGCGCTTATTGCCCCTTGCCTCTTGAAATGTAATACTTTTGGAAGCAAAGTGAATTGGAATCATTTGAGGATAAGCAGACCACAGGTTCCTTTGATTTTTTTCAATCATGAGTAGTCTTGCCTCCTGCCTCTTTCTGGAAGAAGGGTCCTGGTCTAACCAAGCTTCATGGATGTTGCATTAGCATAAGAGTTTAAAATTAATAATTATGAAATTGGATTTCCAGCTACATATATGGAGAGTCAAAGAATAGAAGATAGAAAAATTCAACCATAAAGCAGGAAGATCTGAGTTCAACTGCTGCCTCCAATACATAACTCAATTAGTCTAATATAAAATGTGACCTAATATGTGATCCTAGGAAAGTCACCCAGCTTCTCAGTGTCCAGTACTCTTAAGACTGAAAATTACAAAGTAAGTGCTTATTTTTATAGAGGGCATTTCCTCATAAGAGCATTTGCTATGCCTATGAAATCACAAATCTAGTCCAATATATGAGACAAGGGAGCAAGGAATTCAAGAATAGAGAATTATGAACTGGCTAATTAAAGGAACAAGGTTGGGAAGAAGGGCAAGTGAAGCCAGAACGAGGGAAATGAACTGCAGAGGTACTAAGGAGTAAAGGAATTATAGGTGTGTATTATAGATATTATAGAATGAATAATATATTTAAGAAGACTAAGGCAAAAGGAGAAAAGGAATGATAGGAAGTTATGCTCTAATAAAGGAAGTATAATGTCCTTGGTCATGGAAATAGAGCTCTTAGGAATCATATGCAAGAAGATACAAGCAGCAATGGAAAGGACGATGTATTGTCATATAGATTCAGTAAAATTAGGGGTTTGAACTAGATGACCTCTGAGGACTTTTCCAGCTTTAATTCTAAGTCACGAATAGACACAGGTATAAGAATTCTTAAAATTGGAACACTGAAAGATGGGATTGGTTGGTTAGTTGTTGTCCTTCATTCTTGAAGATAACCAAATTGATAACACGATGTTGCAGCCAAGTGCAACTGACTGTGGCTGATCAGACCAAAACAAGCTCAGAAGCCTCTACCAGAGGTTGAGAATAGATAGTCTATATAAACATTTAGAGTGGAGATGTCTCAAACTCTGAGAGTCCCATTCCAGCAAGAGATTTTGTCAACCAGAAATGGCTTGTCAACCACTTGGCATTGGTTTTTGGTAGACAGCTTGGGAGAGTCACTTGCCAAGAATATAGCAAATACTGTTTCACCAGGTGGGGCAGAATGTATGCTTCTAGAGAGCAGGTTTCATTTCATTTTTGTCTAGGTATGCCAATTCCAAAGAAACTACATAGTGTAATGGTAAGGGAATTTGAAGATCTTCCCTGCCCCTTAATGGGTCTCACTTGGAGCCCAACAACAGAAATTTGCTTAGAGAAGGTTTGTTTTTAGGAAGGCACATACTTTTTGTTACTTCGTAATTGGGCAATGGGTCACAAAGGTTGTGATGTTCTCTGATCCTGGAGAATACTATATATTCTCCCTGAGGTGAGGTTTTGCTTTAAGGCTCATTTATGAGAAGAGTTGTGTGGTTTGGCCGAATGAGACTCTGGGCAGCCATTGAGCTCCCCAGCTTTGAAAACCCAGATGTTGGTACTTCTTTCTCTGGCAACTAACTGTATATAAGGGTCAGAAAGTTAGAAGCCCTGTCTCTTGGTCTGTTGAATTGTGTTATTTTCTCCATCTGTATTTTTTGTCTGCTTTTAATTCCTGGTTGCTAAAGATGTGTGTATGTGTGTGTTTGATTAAAGTAAGATTGTTAAGCCCTTTTGAGTGCTCTGCTGATAACCTGACCCATTTGAGATCAAAGAACCTATACTAGCAGCCATCCTGGGTGTACTAGGGTGCTTGCTGTTACACATGGCATGATGGACAAAGAGCTATCCTAAGATTCAGGAAGATCTGTGTTCCAGTCTCCTTTTTGTCACATACTGTGCAATGCTTGGTATATCACTTAACCTCTTAGTGATGTAGGTAAGGAATTAAGATGTTAAGTTGCAAAGCAGTACCTATAGGTACTAGAGAGGCAATTGGTGGTGCAATAGATAGAGCACTGGATCTGGAGTCAGGAAGATCTGAGTTCAAATCCAGCCTCAAACACTTACTGACTATGTGACCCTTAGCAAGCCACTAAAACTGTCTACTTCAGTTTCCTCAACTAAGGCAGATAATAGTAGCACCTACCTCCCAGGGTTGTTGTGAAGCTCAAGTGAAATATACAAAGTGCTCAGTGCAGTGCCTAGCACAGAGTGGCTTTCTCATCTATACTAATGGAATCTCAGTCAACAAGCATTTATAAAGAGTTTACCATGTATACAGTACTTTTCTAAGTTCTGGGGATTAAAAAAAAACAAATATAAAAAAATTGCCTTTAGACAATTTTTTAGAACTTTAGAACTCACATTCTAATACAGGATATATCTTGTAAATAAATATGTCATTCCAAGGTAGATAGATAGATATTGATATGTGTATCTCTATCTTCCTAGATAGAGATATTAAAAACTGGAAGTAATTTCAGGGTAAATGTACTACATGGTGTAGGGTGGCAGGCAAAGGGAGCCAATAAAGACCTCTTGTGGAAGGTACGTTTGGAAATGTGTCTCAGAAATAGCCAGGAAAACCAAGAAGTAAGGTCAACAAAGGAGAACATTCCAATCATGTGAGACAGCCAATGACAATTGCAGAGTTGGAAAAGCCCAATCCTAATATCTGGCACAAAATAGGCACTTATTAAATGCTAGTTGATTAATTGCTTATTGGGTTGGCCAGATCTCCCAAAGGTATGCTTCTCAGCACTATACAGAAGATAAAGCATTTGTACTGCTATGCTCAGTAGCCCTAGGGTACTTTCCAATCTCCCCCAATGACTAGAGATGTCTTTTCAGGGTGTTTTCCATTATGGTATTTTTGTACCTGTTTCTTGTTATTTAGCAAGAATAGAACTATTTAAAGGAAGAAGGAAACAAGGAGGATAGGGGCCATAACAGGGCAATTGAAACTTTAGGATTCTTGGATTTCCATGGGTTTGCCCTGCCCTCTGTGTGTTAGAGTGCTCTGCTGGTAACCTGCCCCAAATCTAATAACCTCTTCTCAATCTTATTCTTCTTGACCCCTAGAAGCAGCAAGGTGGCACAGTAAATAGAGTTGTGGCCCTGGAATGAGGAAGACTTGAGTTCAGACCCAGCCTTCAATACTTACTAGCAAATGGGCAAATCACTTAACCTGTCTACCTCAATTCCCCCAACTATTGGGGATAACAGTACCTATCTCACAGGGTTGTTATAAAAATCAAATGAGACATAGTGCTATAGGCACAATGCCTAGCACATAGTAGGTACTTAATCTCTTACCTAGACCTCTGCTGCATCTAATACTATTGACCACTTACTCCCAATCTCTCTGGGTTCTTGGGATTTTGTCCTCAGCTTGTTCTCTTCCTTCCTATCCAACTCCTCAGTCTGATTCTTCATTCATGCCATGCCTGTTGAATGCCAGTTTATCCCCAAGGTACTTGTTTTTCTGCATATTTTCTCCCTTCATTTCCTTGGGTTTAAATGATCATGTCTCTTAGATGACTCCTAGATGCATATATCTTGCCCTCATCTTTATCCTGAGCTCTAGTCCTCCATCACCAAATATCTATCAGACATTTCAAACTGGATGTTCCACAGGCATTTCAAACTTAAAATGCCCAAAGCAGAATTCATTGTCTTTCTTCTCCAATGCTCTAAAATCCAGGCACAGCTAATATCATTCAGGAACAGTCTTCAAAGATAGTGATCATTCAAATACAATATATCTTATGTGTCATTTATTCTTTGTCTGAGACTCTTGTTACTAGAGAGTATAGTCACCTAAAATGGGATCGCTTACCCTCCCTGGATGTGTCCATCTGACTGAATCCTTTAGCTTAACTAGCATCTTGCAGAAATTTATGTAGAGTGGTGTCAGCAAAGGTCATTTCTACAAATGTACAAAAACCACAATTCTGCAGTTTTTACTCTTCTGTAGCAACTTTCCAACAGATGTCTGTGAGTAATAATTATACTGAGCAGCTAGGTGGCACAGTGGATAGAGTTCTAGGCCTGAGTTCAAATTTAGTCTCAGACACTCCCTAGCTGTGTGACCCTGGGCAAGACACTGAACCCTGTTTGCCTCAGTTTCCTCACATGGAAAATGAGCTAGAGAAGGAAATGCCCAACCACTCCAGTATCTTTGCCAAGAAAACCCCAAATAGGGTCAGAAAGGGTCAGACATGACTGAAATGAATGAATGACAACAAGTAATCATAATAACTGATACCGGTATAGAGTTTTTAGTCTGACAAAGTGCTTCACAGGATTTTATCTGATCCTTAAAACCACCTTGGATACAAGTAAATAAACATATTATTATCCTCACTTTATAGATATGAAAAATTGAGGCTTAGAAAGGGAAAGGCCCAGGATTGGTCCCATGGCTAATAAATACTTGAGATAGAATTCAACCCCAGATCTGACCTGACTCCAAGTCCAGTACTCAATGCTATGCCACACTACCTCTGTAATAAAGCCATTGTTCACAAATGAATGGCCAATCATATATGGCCAATAATAATCCAGGCCAACATCTATGAGTTAATGAGGATGGACAGCTTGAATACAGAAAAGCTATCATGACAATAATAGGTTCCAATTATAGCCTTCTAAATACCCTGAATTCAGTGAAGAAACATGAACAAACCATTTGGCACTGAATGGCCAAAGCAACTAATTAGTTGACTGAATTACTCATTTTTCATTGTTTAAGCTTTATATGGAATTCAGGGAATAGTATAACCCATCCTAGTTTCAGAAAGTCTAGTTTCCCCTCCTTATTCTTAGCCTGACTAAGTTGGGCTTACAAAATGCCATGAAACAGAGCAAAAGAAACTGCACACAGGTAAGCCACTTTTCTGCCATCTT
>WOXC01006423.1:0-314223 GCA_011680675.1 Gymnobelideus leadbeateri
CATCTCTGATACAAAGTTACTTATGTAACCTTGGACAAGTCACTTAACCTCCATAGATTTCAGTCCCTTTATCTGAAAAATCAGGGGGTCAAGTGGGAGGGAACTGGGAGTCCCTTTCAGCATAAAATCTACAATTCTGGGAAAATTAAGTAGTGAGGGAGACCCTCTCCAAATACTTGTCCAAAGTCTCCTCTCTAGTGGTTTATATTAGACTTTCTTCAGACTGCTGAGTAAAACATTGCCCTCAGTGAATTGGGTTCAATATTGCTTCAGAAATAATATGAAATTCATCTCCAAATTATTGGATAATTAGTGAAAATTCATGGGATTTGCTCCACTTTCCCATTTCCTTGAAATTTTCTAGATCATTCCAACCCTCTGTATTAATATAGCAGGGCAATTGACTTTTCTATGATCACATGGCTTAATTGGACATATGAAAATAAAATTGCAAAGAAATGATCAATAGTTCCACTCTTGTGCAGTGCATCATCCAGTTGTCCCCAAGACCACCCTGATTATCTTCCCACTTCTTTAGGGTTCCTAAGGTCAATCTCACTCATAGATGATAAAAAGTGAGTGCCTCTGTATATGTGTGTGTGTGTGTGTGTGTGTGTGTGTGTGTGTGTGTGTGTGTGTGTGTGCAGGGCCCTAATGATGGGTGTTTGGGTGCCTGTGCTTGAACTCCAGTTTGTAAAATTACATCTTTTCCTAGCCTCAGAACATTATCTCTGCCTGCTTCTCCCCATGCCAGTACTCTGCCTAGTAACCATTCATGATCAAGCCCCAAGCAAATGTTTATCTCCCCTGGGTACAATAACAAGCTGCACCTATGAATCCTTCACTAGATTATCTATAAGTAACTCCCTAGCTCATTATATACATCCTGAATCCCTCATTATGTATGACTTGGGCTTGGGACATATGTATACTCCTAACATCCATCTTGTCGAACATGACATTGATAGCTTGGTCAGCCCTGACCTCTAGCTAACTTAGTGAAGTTTCAAGCCTAAAACCACACCTCCATACAGCCCCCCCACCCCTTGGGCTATTTCCTGGTGAATTCTGGGCAATACACCTGCATAGTAGATATTTTTTTTTTTGGAGGGCAGTTGGGGTTAAGTAACTTGCCCAAGGTCACACGGCTAGTTTTTTTGTTTGTGTGTGTTAAGTGTCTGAGGCCCGATCCGAACTCAGGTTCTTCTGACGTCAGGACCGGCGCTCTACTCACTGCGCCACCTAGCCGCCCCTGCATAGTAGATATTAAAAGTACATGTTCGTTTAAGAACTGACCACTCCTTAACCACTCCCTAATCCTGCCCTGACTCACCTAGTTAGCATATTTGGCAGAGGTTTTACTATAGTTATCCCATATAAACTTTAACTGTACTCCTTTAAGGTTGCACGTTCCCTGAAAACTCTTACCTGCTGTTTAAGATAATAATAAATCTTTGCCACCTTGACTTAGAGAATGATTGAATCCATGAATTCATTCCAGACTGCTTTCCAGGGACTCTGGTTATTGGGGTTCCTGGACTTCCTGAACCCTGTCACTACCACTGGGGTCCAAAGGTTAAAAGAGAAGACAAGTTCAGCAGGAGAGAGATTAGGCTCTCTAGTTCTGGGTCAGCCTTTTTCCGTTTTTCACTGTCTGGTGCTTGGGACCCCCACCCCTTTCAGTGCCCAATTGCTTTTCCTAATCATGACACTTCTCTAACACTAATTCTAGGACTGGTCCTGGTCTGTTTTCTTGATACAAGTAGGAGTTCAGCTTGTAGTTGCTGCTACTGCTTGACAGGGTCAATCCCAGGAATCTCACTATGTTCAATATCTTAATCATTTGATTGAAACCTTTTTATTTCTAAGGTGATATTGAAATTATGCCATGCTCCCAATAAGCGGGCTCTGATCCTGTTCCATGTGGTATTGGGATGAGAGGAACTATATAAGCTGGGGGTAACACAAATATATGTGTATTTATAATCACATCTAAGTAACGGTTGAGTTTTTAATGCTTTTAACTCATATCTAAGTATAATATTAATTGTTGTAATAAATTGATCTTATACAAAATATCCTTATCTATATCATGTTGTGTCTTAAAGGCTGCAGAAACATTTTTTGATAATTCATTAACCTATTGTGTAGTTTAGATTGCAAACACAGCAATTGGAACCATTAACAAATATTAGGTTTACAATTTAGTTTAGTTTAGTTACAAGTTTAGTTACAAGAAATCTGACAAACCTTTCTCTCCCCCACTTTTTTTAAGACATCAGAAATTTGATGCAATGCATATGCCTTTGATGTTTGATACCAAGCATAAGTGAAATTAGCTGGAAAAAAGCAAATAAAGAATGTTCAACAAGCTCTCTACTAGATATACATAGAACAAAAGTAAAATCAATGCAATTAAAAGTTCATACATAGATATGTGTATCCACAATTACATTGGAGAGGGAGTCTGGTCTTGAGTTTTCAAAGGCAAGGTAACATTCCTTGCAAATTCATTCACAAATGGAGAAGTTTGTATCCCACTTAAAATAGAAGACACAGTAGCTGACATTAAGAGGGAGGCAATTAGTCCTGTGATTTAAAAAGTCCAAAAGTCAGTTCTGATTAGAAAATCAGGTATTTCTTGAAGTGCAGGCTTCTGTGAAGTCTGTCATTGTGTAATGTTCCATTAGAAGGCCATATCATTCTATGAAAAGGTGGGATGACAAGTCATTTCCTCTGGGGTTGTCCTTGTGAGGGATCCTCTTATCTTCTTCTCTGTTTCTGCATCTGGTGGAACACTCCTGGACATTCATTTTGTGTTGGCATGTTCAGTGGTCGTTCATCAGTGTCTTAAAGAAATATAAGCACAATCTTGTCTCTACATAATTAAGGGGCAGGTCTTTTCCATTACTTTATTTGGGAATATATACTTTTTCAAATTGTTATTCTGCTGGTGTATACCCATTTTTAATGATGCTTAAAAATTTTTTTAGGGTATATAAGGCAGTAGTTAATTGACCTTGTGATATGTAGGTCCAAATCCAAATCCCCTTATCATTTTTGTCAATAGGTTTCACAGAAAGATAGAAATGATTTGCCAGTGTAAGGCAAGAGCATGATCAGTTTTTGTTTCTTTAGGAGTATCTAAGAAATGAAGAACAATGGAAATGGAGTAAAAAAAAAAAACCCAGTGCTTCTCCTTACAGAAGTATAGCTACAGGAGAAATCATATAAAATTGAAGGACAATAATTTTGCTCTGTCCATATAATGTAGCCTTTTTAAGTTAAATGAATGGGAGGTTCCACAGTTACAGAAAATGATAAAAAAGATTTTAAGTTTTAAATTTTTTGAATGGAAATATAGTCATTGACTGTTGCCTTTTCATTTCTGAGGGATGTTACAGGGAGAGGACTCTCCATTATTTAAATACATGATGACATAGTATCTTATATTAGGGAAAAATATCATTCTGAAAAAGTAAATTCTTAAAGAAATGGCAACAATAAAAATTAAGTCAGAGGCTTCTAGTAATACACTGAAGTTTTCTTTCCCATTTCTCATTCACCTTAAATAGGTATGTGAGTCATAGTTATGATAAATTGTTAATCTTCGACCCCAAAAGAACTATAATGCTGACATATGACTCAAAAAATTACATTTAAGTTTTAGACTCAAGAAAACTCAACTTTCTTGTTCCAATTGCTTAGATCACAAATTTAAACTGTGCTTGATATTACTTGTCTCACTCCAAATATCAGTATATGCAAATTCTTATGAATGTAAATATTTGGTAGTTGATATTCTCAATTCTTATTTAGCTTTAAACAGCAAAGATTATCCAGTCTTCAAAGTGACCAAAAGAAAATTATACGAGAAAAAAAAGTGTTCACTTGTCACATGAATATATTGTAAGTTTCTAAAGAAATGAAATCCTTTTGCCAAAGACTATTGGGTTTTAAACTTGTAGGATTAATAGAGGTAGAAGTGAGAGAAGGTATGTGAGGAAGGCATTTTGTGCATGATTCAATTATTCTCCTGGCCTGTTCTCAAGTAAATGTGAAATTACTTACTAACATCCTTGCATTTTGAATGCAGAGACAAAGGATGAGGTGTTGGGTAAGTTTGTATTAATTTATCAGCTAAAGCATTGCCTTGTTGAATAGGCTCAGGCAAAGATGTATGAGAGTAAACATGAGAAATCCAAAAAGGACCTTCTCCATCTCTAAACACTTGTTGCAACTGAAAAAAAAAATAATTGATATAACTTTTGATTATTTAAATCTGTCTCAATGTCCCTTACAGTATAAAAATAATATTTACTATCCATGAAAACGTTAAGAGATTGAAATTGTTCCTTAAAAAGACATATAATAAACATTTCATTCTTTTGGGTAAATGAGAAGGAGTAGAAATAACTTCTGTTATAGCTGTTTGTTTCAGGCCTCAGTAAAAAGCCTTATCCCCTAAGAGAGGAGAAAAAGATGTTATTTTGGAAATGACTGGAATGTAAAATGATTGGAATGTAAAATTGTATTATTCCTAGTTCCTGGATACACAGTCAATAGATCTGCCAGGAAGGGTCTGCCTTAATTAGCATTTCAATTTGGGCTTTAACACAAAGTTGCTGAATATGTACAGGGAGGGAGCCTGAAGGTTGTTATACATTAACATAGCTACTAATTGAAGGTAGGTTACACTTTTTTTTGGCTTTGATGAGGGAGATAAATACAGTCTTAAGATATTTTGTTGCCAATGTATGGCCCCCCCCCAAAGGGAATTAAAGGTGTCCCCAGTATACTGATTTCTATAAGGCTGTTACTAGCTATCCTATAGATTTGGCACTGCTGAACAGCATTTTCAATAATTTTAAGTTGTTCTTCTGCTTATTTTGTTAAGTACAAGGAGAATGGAGGTTTGGGGCTCCCCTTAGGGTATTAAATAAGTGAGTGAGCTGATGTGTTCTTTACCCAATTTATATTTCTTTTTTTTTTTTTGTTTGTTTGTTTGTTTTGTTTTTTGGAGGGCAATTGGGGTTAAGTAACTTGCCCAAGGTCAGATGGCTAGATTTTTGTTTGTGTGCGTTAAGTGTCTGAGGTCGGATCCGAACTCAGGTCCTTCTGACTCCAGGGCCAGCACTCTACTCACTGAGCCACCTAGCCGCCCCACCAATTTATATTTCTTAATAATTTTTGAAAATTGTTTAAAGTTTTCACATTATCTCTTTGAATTACTATACTTTTGAGGCTCCATAATTTTTCTCTCATTTTATGTCCTAAATAATCGTATGGGGATTACAACTAAATTTTATGACTAACCCATATTAAGCTTAACCTGAGTGGCTTGAAGTATTTATTGCTAGCTTTACTAGTACCTGAAGTGCAGGACTACAGTCCTGACTGACGAACAAAAGTATGAGAGAGCTTAAATACATTTTAAGACCATCCCAATTAGGGGTGACTGAGTTATACAAATTTATGAATCTCATAATGGTTTAATCATTGGATGAGAAAGGAATTTTCCTAATTGGATAAATGGTAAATATAATAAAACAAGAAAGATGGCAAAGTGTCTATTGAAATTATGATCCACAATATCTGTGTTTTCTTTATCATTAACAATCCATAACATGGTATATGCCCAGAAAATCATATGATAAGAAAAAGTCCCTTTACTCAAGTTAGTACCTCAAATTGAGGGTCTCATCCTTCGGGGCCATAAGGTAGGCTTTGTTAACATAAGGAGAAGTATTCTCAGAGACAAAGCTAGGTCTGTTTGGAAATTATGATTTCTGGATGTCTGTTTTAAATCCTACTCCCAGCCTTATCTGGGCTCTGGAGTGGCTGACATAGAAAGAGCTATTTTTGTAAAATGAGGCAGAGCAACCTGTTTGATTAATTCAGATTTTAGCCAAAATAAGATATTAAATGATTATCAGAGGTCAGAGAGCATTCTCTATTTTCCTGACTTATTACTTAACAAAACTAATTTAGGTATAATAAAGGGTTTTAGCTAAAGGAGAGAAGAAAAAAAATATATATTAATTGAATCTCAAACAATTAAAAGCTGATCACCGTATTTCTTTTTTCAAATGCTTTATTAACTTCTGGTTTACTTCATTCATTTCCACCAGTTTTTGTGTTACAAATTTTCTCCCCGTTTTTCCCCTACCCACCTCCCCAAAATACCCTCCTCTTATTTCCCAATTACATATAAAATAGTATTAATAATAGTATATACATATTTAAACATTTTGTTTTAAAACTTTGAATTCCAAATTCATTCCCTTCCTCTGTTGTCACCCACCCTTAGTGGGAAGATAAGCAATTCAATATAGGTTGTACATGTGTAGCTAATGTTCTATTCTCTACTTTGGTTCTGTCCCTTTTCAAAAATGTGTGCTTCCAACTTCCCTCTTCCCCAGCCTGCCCTCCCTTCCATCATCCCCTCTTTCATTCCCTTCCCCCCTACTCTCCTGTAGGGTGAGATACCCTATTTAGTGTGTATGTCATTCCCTCCCTGAGCCAAATTCAATGATTATAAGGTTGACCAATTCCCTCATGCCTTCCTGTTCTTCTCCTCCATTGTATCCATTTTCCCTTGCCTCTTCTATATGAGATAGTCTGCCCAATTCTGTCTCTCCCCTTCTCCTCTCATTATATTCCTCTCTCACCTCTTGATTTCACCTTCTAAGTATCATCCCTTCCTATTAAATTGGTCCTGTGCCTTCTTTCTATGTATACCTGTAAACATATATATACACATTCACATATGTATTCATATGCCCATATACCCTCGATAAAGACTATATATATTTCTATTCCCTTCAACTATTTTCATACTGAGAAAAGTTTCATCAGTTACAATTATCATTTTTCCAAGTAGGAATATAAATAGTTCAACTTTGATAAGTTCCTTGTGATTTTTTCCCCTGCTTACCTTCTCATGCTTCTCTTGCTTCTTGTGTCTGAATGTCAAATTTTCTATTCAACTCTGGTTTTTTCATCAAGAATACTTCAAAATCCTCTAATCCACTGAATGACCATATTTTCCCCTGAAACATGATACTCAGTTTTGCTGGGTAGGTGATTCTTGGTTTTAATCCCAGGTCCTTTGACCTCCACAATATCATATTCCAATCCCTTTGATCCCTCAGTGTAGAAGCTGCCAGATCCTGTATTATCCTGATTGTGTTTCCACAATATTGAAATTATTTCTTCCTGCTGCTTGTAATATTCTCTCCTTGATCTGGGAATTCTGGAACCTGGCTATAATATTCCTAGGAGTTTTCTTTTTTGAGATCTTTTTCAGGAGGTGATTGGTGGATTCTTTCAACCTCTATTTTGCCCTCTGGTTCTAAAACATCAGGGCATTTTTCCTTGGGAATTTCTTGGAGGATGATTTCTAGGTTTCTTCTTTGATCATGGCTTTCAGGTAGTCCAATAATTTTTAAATTATCTCTCCTGGATCTATTCTCCAGGTCAATGGTTTTTCCCATGAGATATTTCACATTGCCTTCTATTCTTTCATTTGTTTGGATCTGTTTAACAGAATCTTGATTTCTCAAAAAATCACTAGCTTCCCTTTGGTCCATTCTAAATCTGAAGGAAAGATTCTCCTCAGTGAGCTTTTGAGATTCTTTTTCCATCTGGCAAATTTCGGTTTTTAAGGCATTCCTCTCCTCATTGCCTTTTTGAGCCTCTTTTGCCATTTGAGTTAGTCTATTTTTTAAGTTTTTATTTTCCTCAGTCAGGCTGTTGATCCTTTTTTCATAATTTTCTTGCATCATTTTCATTTCTCTTTCCAATTTTTCCTTCACTTCTCTAATCTGCTTCTTAAGGTTCTCTATGGCCTGTAATCAGCTCGTATTCTCATTTGAAGCTTTTGGTGTAGGAGTCACTGTCTTCCTCCTGTTCCATGCTTTGATCCTTTTTGTCACCAAAATAGGAGTTTAATGTTGGATTTTTCTGTTTATTTTGTTTCCTTTGCCTGGGCATGTTGCCAGTCAATTACTTGACTTTTGGGCTTTTTGCCACAGTAGGACTCTGCCACCAGACAGGGGAGCTTCTGTCACAAATTGCTAGAGGTCCCGGGTTCAAATCCCAGACAAGCACCCAAATTTGTGTGGGGTACAGAGACCCTAACCCAAAAATTGATCATTTGGAGACCTCTCAAAGTGGAGGTAGAAAGGTTTATTAGAATCTTGTGAGAAGCGGGTGGTCTAATCGCTGGCAGTGCCCAGAGAGAGGAGGCCACTTTACAGAAGCTAAAGCTGGGTTAGATAAGCCAGGGTTACTCACTGCTCCCAAACATTAACCTAATTATTACTAACGAGGCTCTAATTCTGTTAGATAACATACATAATACATGAGGTCCACTACACAAGTGCAGTAACGACCTCAGAATACTGAACCCCCTTCAGTCCCACCTAGATATGTCCTTATCTGGGCCCGAGTGTCCCAAGGCCACTGTCTGCTTTGTGACTGGTAACCTGCTGCTGCCAGCTCCTTTTATCTACATTATTTCATTTTAGTATTATGTAGGAGTTCTCTGGGAACCGGGAACTCAAACTTCTTCCCAAGGCTACTGTCTGGTACTTTCTATCAGGAGTCTTGTTTCAGCAGTTCTTGCAGTTCTATAGAAACTTAACCCTGTGCTATCTCTCACACTACCATTCCTTTCCCCAAACTAAAAACACCTCTAATTTGGTCTCAATAGTTAATCCAATCAATTGTATTGATACTCAATAGCTCTTACCTTACCTTAAAATACATAATGACTTACACATATGTATGGGGAAACAATACTGAACTTAGTCACAAAATGCAAGGAAGTAACAATGTGTGTATGATATTCAGAATGGGGAAACTTCACTGTGAGTCATCCCACACAAACCCAAGGAACTGTTGACATCATCAAATGAGACAGTATAGAAGGAGAAGAGAAAAGTAGGTACAGGACAGAGCTTTAAGGGACACCTAGGATTCGTGGGAATGACATGTAAGAAGATTCAGCAAAGCCAACTGAGCAATGGTAGGAGGAGAACCAGGAGAGAGAAGTATCATGAAAACCTGGAGCAGAGAAGGGATTGAGGAGGAGAGGTTGAGTGATGTATCAAAGCCTGGAGAGAGGTAAAAAAAAGGATGAGGTTTGTTAAACCTTAATAAGAGCCAAAGCCTGAACTAATCAATCAAACTGCTTTGCTCGGCTCTAAAAATGCCCTTTCCTGTGTCAGGTTAACAAGCTCACTTTAATCAATCAAACATATATTACCTAGCTCAGGGGGAAAAGGTCAGCACCTTGAACTTCAGAGTATATAGACAGATCAAGCAGACAGGCTTCCAAACTGTTCAACCTTTACATCCATACCAAATCACAGTTACCAGAGAGGGAAGCATCAACATCTGGGTTTTTCAAAGCCGGGAGGGCTCTCAACGGCTGCCCAGAGTCTCATCTGGTCAAATCACACAACGCTTCTCAAAGTGAGCCCCAAAGCAAAGCCTCACATCAGGGTTTATATAGCTCTCTGCTTGATCTGTTAACCGATTTTGAGTTGCTTTCCTTTTGAAAAGCAGATCTAAGAACCTGTGTTAGTAGCCACTCTGGGGATGTTGGTGTCCTTGCTGCTACACTCCTACATAGCTCTGCTATTCTGGGACCCAAAGCTTGAGTTTCCCAAACCATTTTGCATAGGACATTTCCATGTTGTGAAACTTCCCTTTCTGCAGGCATTGTAATGTTACAGCAATACTGAATACATGCTGCTAAAGCTACACAAGCATCCAGGGAAGGGTGGGAGTTGGCACAGATCTGGTAGAATTACATTTTTATCCTTTTTTTTGCCAAGGAAATTGCTTAGGCAACTCAATCCAGAGGCCCAGGCAAACAAGGTAAATAAGACTCACTGAGATGTTGTTGAGACTTGTTGAATGTCATACAGCTAGTTCATGGCAAAACCAGGACTGACTGTCAGGCCTTCGGACTACAGACACCCTTCTGCTGCTCTTTTTGAACTAACTCCTTTCTATCTAAGGTTTGGACTAACCATAGGTCTAAGGTGGCTAAGCAATGGCTTTTCAAGAGCGGCGATGGAGGGATTCTGGGAAAGTCATCCCAGAGAACGTTCTGACGTTTGTCCACATGGCCTAGGGAGCAGCTAAACTTTTCCAGAGTGGGGTGGAGGTTGCAGGGCAGAGATGCTGCTAAGCAGACATCTGCCTTGAATTTACTGTCCTGCTCTTTAACATCTTTCTTCTGGTACTACCTCAACTACCCCCAAGGTCTCATCCTCCAGAGTCTCAACCCAGTGCTCCAGCATGTTAAAAATTTCTTCCCTCAGGAGAACTTTGTACACAATTACAGACACAATGTATGTGTGATGACCAACTTTGATAGACTGGACTCTTCTCAGCAGTGCAGGGTCATAATCATGATGTCTACATTCAAAGAAAGAACTAGGAAGAACAGAGTTTGAACCCAGATTGAAGCAAACTACCGTTTTCTTGTTTGGTTTTGTTTCCTCTTTCCCATAGTTCATTCCATCAGTTACAATCCTTTATAACCTGGCTAATGTCTAATGTGAAAGTGTTTGCAGATCCTATACTTGATTGCATGCTGCCATGGTGGGTGGCAGAGAGGAAAGGTAGGGGGAGAAAATTTAAAACTCAAGGGATTGTGGAACTGAATCTTGTAAAGTAAAAGTAAAGAAACAAATTAATAAAGACAAAAATGTCTTTCCCTAGTCCTCTTTTCTCTCCATACTGAAACCTGTAATGGATAAGAATAGCATAGGCCTTGGGTGCGAGAACTGGTATTGGGGTAGGCGCCTGGCTTACTTAGGTGGATTTCAAACTTTGACTGAAGCCAAACACTAAAGCATTTACATGCCTCTTCAGTAAAGTTTAGCTATGCCCTAGCCTTCCTCCATAAGCTTTCCAAAGAATTTGGGCCCATCCAGACAAGAACAGACAAGATTATTGGATATTAGAGCAGGTGTTTCCCCAGAAAGGGCTGGGTTCTTGCCTGGGGATACTTCATGGAAATTAGAGGTGAGAGTAAAAGAAGGTATGGAGGGAGTGGGGAATGAGGGTGGTGTGAGGAGAAGGTATGGCCAAAAGAGAAGGAAAAATGGACAGGAGGAAAGAGAACAGTAGGAATGCCATAAACTGAATTAAAAGAAGTTATAGGTAATGAAAGGACTGTGAAATAAAGAATCGTGAGTAGTGAGATATTCTATCCTATTTTACTTCTTTCCTTCCTGTACTCTCCCCCTCCCCACCCATCCTCCATTGCCTAAAATTTTTTTTGTCTTCACAACTAACAGTCAGATTTTAATCAATAAACACATGTCAGGCACTGTGCTAAGCATTGGAGATACAAAGAGGCAAAAGATAGTCCTTGCCCTCAAGGGGCTTACAATCTAATGGGGGAGGCAACGTGCAGATAAGTATAAACAAAGCTACCCATATATGGGATAAATAGGAAATAATTAAAACTAGAATTAAGAGGGGTTGGGGAAAAAGAAATCTACATGACAATTTTGTATATTTGAAAGGGATAGCAAGTTGTGAATAGTGGATTTAGAGCTTCATGTGCAATCATCTTTTTTATTGTACTGTTAAGGAAATGCTTGTTTTAATCTATAAATTAATTTTTTTAAGAGGAGTTGGAGAAGGCTTCTTGTAGAAGATTTCAATTGGGACTTAAAGGAAGCCGAAGGGTTCAGTAGTCAGAGGGAAGGGAGAGCATTCCAGGTATGGGGGACAGCCAGAGATAATGTCCAGAGCTGAGAGATGGAGCATTTTGTTCATGGAACAACCAGGAGGACAATGTCAGTCACTTGATTAAAGAGTACATATCTGGAAGTAAGGTTTAAAAAGACTGGAAAAGTAGGATGGAGCTAGGTTACTAATGGCTTTGAACACCAAGCAAAGGATTTTGTCTTTGTTTGGTGGAAGCAATAAGGAATCACTGGAGTTTAGTGAGGACATGATCAGACCTGTGCTTTAGGAACATTACTTTAGTGGCTGAATGGAGAATAGATTGGATCAAGGAGAGGGCTGAGGCAGGCAGACCAGCCAGCAGGTTATTGCAGTAATACAGGGATGAAGTGATGTGGGCTTGTACTCGAGTGGTGGCAGTGTCAAAGAAAAGGAAGTCCATTTGACAAATGTGGCAAAGATGAAATTGGCAGGCCTTGGTAATAGCTTGGATATGGGAGGGGTGGGGTCTGGGGTTGAGAGTTACTAAGGAGTCCAGGATGCCTCCTAGGCTGTGAGCCTGAGAAACTCTAGTGTAATAGAGAAGGTAGGAGGGTCAAGGGATGACTTCCTCTTTGGGTTGGGCATGAAGTAGACAGATTCAAGAGAAGCAGTGCCATTTGATGGAAATAGTGCTGGCAGAGGAGTTTAGGCATAATGTTGTTAGAAATGTACTTAAGTCTAGGAATCAACAATACTTGTTGGAGAGCCAGGAAGGTTTTCATTATTTCTTTTCTGAAGAAATGTGTCACCTCTTCAAAAGACTACAGAGAATCACACAAATGCAAGCCCTTTTATGCTGCTTCCATTCAAATTTCCTGCCTTGTTTTTCCCTTCAGAACTAGGATTGGTTCCAGCTCTTCTGGATTACAAACTTTTTGACCTGCCCATTACATATCTACTCTTTAGTATCTTCCCTCCTCCCAACAATGGGCTTCATGTGTCTCATGATCAGATAATGAGTCTCTGAGGTTAGTTAAGCATTCATGTTAATGAAAAGTTGGTGACCATCCTTTGACCCTGGTTGGTCTGAGCCAGTTTAGCCCAAGCCCCTTCTAAAAACTTAAATAAGCTTTCTTCCAGCTATATGATTGGATAGGGTTGCCCTGCCCTTCCTCCCCTCATCCTGATTTACACCTTCCTGAACATCCTGTGCAACATCTGTTTTTGGAACACCCATCATTCCTATAGAATCTGTGGAAACCAAATTGCTAGCATTTCTTACAGTGTTGCAGTATTACAAATCACATTTATGTAACACTTTGAAATGTAAAATAAGGCTTTGAGGAAGGTGGTACAAGTATTATTACCCCTATTCAACAAATGAAGAAACAAACTGAGGGAGGTGAAGCCAGGGCTGCACAGCCAGTTAAATGTCAGAATAAAGCATAGTAAGGACATGATATGAGTCCCTCTGGACTCATTTTCTTCCAAGCTGCACTGCACTTGCAGGTTGGGTTCCCAGAGGGAAAGCTATGACTCCCCTTAGGATTTTGGGGGATAACTATGAGGAATTATGACTTCTAATACTGTTGTTCATGAGACCCCATCTGGTCTCTAACCTCACCCTAAGCTCCAATATCAATCAACCAACCAGGAGAACTCAATTTGCTTCTTTAAAAAGTCTAGCAAGGGAAGAGGAGGGACATACTCATTGTGGTTGTGGAGAGTGGGCTCAAGCTTAAAGTACAATATGTAGGGAACACGTATGGATAAAGGTAGTTATTGACTTGGCTCTGGAAGCCCTTTCTCCCTTTGTGAAGTCTTTATAAGATCTGTCTTAGATGTAGCTAAGTTCTGAGATTCAATAGCCAGTCTTTCTGTCATGAGGTATCTTGATCCCTGAAGCTGTCACTCTCATGGGGAATGTCTTTCTCTGTCTGTAGGTGCTTCCCCTGTTGTTGGCCACTGTCACTTTGTCAGATTCTGCTACTGATTCCTGTTGCCAGTGGGATCTCACTAATAGTGCTGATGAACTTCACAAATACACTGGCTGCCTGGGCACTGCCCTCTCAGAACACTCATTTACTTAATATAAGGAAAGAATAAACACACAAAAAAAATGCAGACCAGGTCTGGGGAAAAGGGCCAGCTCCCCATAACCCAGCAGCTCAAAGCACCCTTCCTTACTTGAGAGCAACTAGGGAAGAGAAAGATCAGCTACTTGAACTTTTCAGGAGCACACTCAATTACAGCTCTGCCTCCTTTGAATCATCATTCTTTCTAGTTCCAAAGCCAATTAGAAGGCTTTTTATCACTACAAATTACCAGCCCCTCAGTCACTCACAGGGGCAGCTAAGTGGTGCAATGGATAGAGTGCTGGCCTTAGACTCAGAAAGACTCCCAAGTTCAAATCTGGCCTCACACACTTTCTAGCTGTATGACCTTGGCCAGGTCACTTCACCATTTGCTTCTATTCCTCATCTATAAAATGAGCTGAAGAAGGAAATGTTGAACCATTCCAGTTTTTTTGCCAAGAAAATCCCAAATGGGGTCATGCAGAGTATGACATGACTGAAACAACTGAATAACAGTCACTTGTGACTGGAAACTGGCTCCCCCAAATTCCACATTGGATAATAATACATGCTATGGAATTTAGAAATGCCTTCTTTTTCACATCTTTATTTCTATCTATACCAAAAATAAATTATTTCATCTCACAATGAAGGGCATTTCTAAAAGGGTGAGAATTATTACTGAGAAGCAGAGCCCAAGCCTTTTTCAAGTCCAGGCTGCCATCACTTTTTTTTTTTTTACTATTGCCAGTATTTTAATAAGTGTTCTCTGCAAGGCATTTGAAACACCAGTTTGTGAGGTAAACTCCATTGGAGAGAGAGAAGACAGAAGGCAGGTAGCCCGGGAGCTGAGGAATTTTCTTGATCTGGGGCAGGATCTGAGAGTCTACTGTTTTCTGATCAGCCTTGTGTTGCTCTGTAATCTCGTGTTTCTCTTTTTCTGTGTCAAAAATCTCTTCTTGGTGTCTAGATTTAGGAGCCTTGTCTTCTTGAAGTAAGCATCAGCAAGATGTCTTGGAATTTCACACCTAAAGGTTAGCCCGGGGAGAGGTGGCAATGACAAATGTCTGATGGGTCCTTCTCGGAGGAACACGGCTGATGGTCAGAGGTCCAGTCACCAGGAGGAAGCCACTAGCCAGCTGCTTCAGGAAAACCCCTCGCTTGCCCCTGTGGCGGCTGGTGAGCATGATCAGTGCCCGGGGGATGCCAGCCCGAAGCCTCCTCACTGCTGGCTGAAGGGCTCTTGACTGTGACTTAGGAGCTTTCTAGGCACAGCCTCGGTAGGGGACTACCGAGGCATTTTGTGAATCTTTGCCGCCGAGCTCCTCCTTTCTTATCACCGCCAACAGGCTTTGAGGTGGCAGCAGGCACTTTTTCCTCCTTCTTCCTTTCAATCAGGGTTTCAGGGCCGCATTTCTGCTTGCTGGGGGCTCTCCGGGAAGACACTGCAGACCTGGAGCATCTACCGATCCACGGGGCCAGGACTGGGTCGGACTGCAGTGCTTTCGAGGCTGTCTGACCTTCTTTTCAGCTACATCTTCCTTTTTGACCTTCTTTTCCTTGGGGGAGGCGGGGGGGGGGGCGTTGTCCGCCATCTTGAGAGACAGGGACTGCCATCACTTCTTAAATCATTTTCCATCAAGCTTCACACCAAAGTCAGTGTGGATAAATCTCATGTTGGATTGGACCAGGCAGGGAAAATCTGCATTTGCTCTGCATAATTCACTGAGCAGGGCATATCCCAGCATGCTCCAGGTACTGGGCTCTTTTGGCAGTCCCACCATCACATGAGCAACATTCAAGGAATATGAATTTGGCAGTAGTGGATAGGATGGATTAGAGTGGGGTAAAAAGGATAGGGAGGGCATCTAGAAGACAGTGTGGGAATAGGGTAGACTGAATTTTGGCTTTATTAGCTGTTACTCATGTGACCTTAGACAAGTAACATGTCTAAAGTAGAGGTTTAAGGTCCTTTCCAGCTCTGACATTCTCTGACTTGGAGTTATTCAGACATCTGGAGAGAAAACTAACCAGAACTTTTTGTTCAAGTGGAAAATTTGAGAGTGGGGATTTGAAACTCAGAGATTCCCTCTTTCTCTAGGACCAAACTAGAAATTAGACTTATTGGGTTCTCTTCTTGGGACTGTATAATGAATATGCTATAGGATTTAGAAATGTCTTCTACAGAGGACTATATACCTATGAAAACTGATGATTCCTTCTCACAGTGAAAGGCATCTCTGAAAGACTGAGAGTTGTTGCTGAGAAGCAGAGCCCAAGCTTTTTCCAAGTTCAGGTTGCCATCACTTCCTAAATCCTTTTTGATGGGGCTTCACACCAATGTGATCATGGATAAATCTCTTCTGCTCTGGTCCCCAGGTCCCTCAAATATAAAATGAGGGTGTTGGACCAGGCAACCTTGGAGTTTCCCTATAGCTCTAAATTCCAAGATTCTTTGATCAGATCAGGAAAATTCAGCTTCCTGTAATTCTTGAATATTCCTGTACACACAAGACCCTTCCTAGGAAAATGTAGACACCAGAGTCTTATTTTTCCATTTTCTTCTTTTGGCTCCTTTCCTTCAGCCTACTCCATTCTTTCCAGGCCTTCTCTTTACTTCTCTCCCACCCACTGATACTGTAGTTTGGATTGTTTTTCTCTCACATACAGGATTCTGCCCTTCTAAAAGAGGTAGTTTCCTTCTTCCCCAAACCATAGCCCTTTTTACCCCATTAGGACAGGCTAGGCAGCTTGGTGAATCAGTGGATAAGAGAGCTGGACCTTAAGTAAGGAAGTTCAAATCTAGCCTCAGCACTTATTCACTCTGTGATCCTGGACAACTCACCTAACAGCTGTCTGCTTCGGTTTCCTCATTGGTAGAATGGAGATGTTAATAGCACCTACTTCCGAGGGTAGTTTTGAGGATAAAATGAGATACTTGTAAGGCATTCTGAAAACCTGTTGTTATTATTATGTCCTCTGAGAACTACCTAATTAATTTCACCATTTCCTTCTAGTTTTAGTGACTGTGTAGGGCAAGGAATAAAACTCTTGCTTTTAACATCATGAATCAGAGATGACCACTCTGTAAACTGACCTACTCTCTCAGTGTCCAGGTAAACTCTCTGATAATACAAAATACAGAGCAGTTTCTAATAGGCATTGACAGAGGGAGCTCCTAACCTGGAGTCTGCCTACTTAACCTGGGGAGGGAGAGGTCCCTTGAATTTTTTTAAGTAAGATTTTATTGATGTCTTTTGTTTTTTACATAATCGTAGTTTTCCCTAGTACCACCACTCCCTGAGAATCATCCCCTAGCAAATAGTATTTTTTAAAGAGAAAAAAAAACTATATAATCAATCAATACTTCGAAAAAGTGGACCTGTGGACCTCTCACCTCCACAAAGGGGTGAGTTAGGAGTGTCCTATCACATCTCTTCTCCCTAAATTTGTTTTTTTTTAAAAATATTTTAATGTTTAATATGAATGTGTATGTAGAGCCTATATTAGACTGCATGCTGTCTTGGGGTGGAGGGAGGTGAGAAAGGGGGAGAAAATTTGGAACTCAAAATCAGATGGAAGCAAATGTTGAAAACTAAAAATAAATAATTAAATTAATATTTTAAAATATTTTAATAACTATATTTCAGTATAATTGGTTTCCTTTGTAATCTTGTATATTTTACTTTGTGTATTTAAAAACATTGCTCTGAGAAGAGGTATGCCAAAACATGACTCACAAGAAGTTAAGAATGGAATCAACACAGGTAAAATGTGAACTAAAATTTCTAAGTTAGCCATGGAGAGTAATAGAATATCATAAGTGTCGAAACATTTTAGATTTATCAGAAACTTTTTTTGAGTATGCAGCCCCAATACATGTTTATCATTTATTGATAAATGTCTATTATAAAGCATATACAAAACATTTAAAAGGGATTATGTTGGAATTTATTGAATAGGGTAGTAATATGGTCAGACCTGTGCTTTTAGAAAAAACATTTTGGCAGTTTCCTAAAGAATGAATTGGAATGACAAAAGATGAGTGAGGGAGGGAGACCAGTTAGGAGGTGATTACAACAGTCCTGGTGATGGGGTCCTTGTGATGTATATATGTCTGTAGTATCAACCTGTAACATCAGTTTGTAAATGGGGTGCTTTGGGATCTATGTCTGTAAAATCAATTTGTAAAAGCAGTCTGTAAGATCACATTTCCACCCCCCCAGCCTCAGAGCATTGACTCTGCCCCTTCCCCCTTCCAGCGCTCTGCCCAGCATCAACTCATGACCTGTTTATCTCTGCTTGAAACAATAAGTTATGTAAATGTTATCTCCCTTAGTTAGAGTGGCCAGCCCCACCATAAATTCTTCAATACCTTATCTATAGGGTAACTCCTTAGTCAATTATATACCCACACTGTCTCTGATGACCTTGGTGGGAGGCAGACTGGGCACTCTTTAGTGACGTGTCAGGCCTAAAACCACACCTCCAGTTAGCCCCTCTAGAGCTATTTCCCAGTGAATCATGGGCAATACACCTGCGCAGTTGATATTAAAAGTGTATGGTCCTTTGAGCACTGACCACTCCTTAACTCCTCCCTGATCCCACCTAGTTAGCATAATTGACACCTTAAAACTATGCCTGCGGCCTCTGCGAGTTTGCAGGTTCCATAAGAATCTAGTCCGCAGCGTAACAATAAACTTTACAATTTCGGCTTCAAAGTTTGCTTGAGCCTGGTGAATTCCTTCCAGACTGGATGCCAGGGAGGTATCCCTGGCAGAACCACTTACCCTCCCCCCCTCCTTATCACCCTTCCCTCTTCACTGGCAAGAGGTGATGAGGGCCTAAACTAAGCTAGTAGCTATATGAGTTGGAGAGGAGAGCAAATGCAGAAATATTTGAAGGTAGAAAAGACAGGCTTCACTGAGATTGGATATGTAGGAAGAATGATCAGTTAAGGAGAATACCAAAGCTGTGAGCCTGGGTGAGGGAAAGATGCTGCTGCCCTTGAACAGTAATAGGGAAATGCAGGACTAAGTTTTAGTGGAAAGATAATGTAATGAAAGCTTCGATGCAGATCAAAACCCATCCAGACCTGCTAATCCTCTGCCATTTGTGTCCCTACCAAAATGAAGGGGGAAAATGGGGCTTTTAGTCACTGGATTGCAAAGCCCACCCTGGTTCTGAGCGGCCACTAAGGTGATGGGGGTAGAGGGGATAGAGCCAGTTAGGCTGAAGCATTTATGAATTTTCCCAATAGCACCTCTGCAACTTCTGTTATGAGTTCTCAGGTATTGATTAGTCCTCTGAGGGACTGATACCTGACTTGAAAGAAATTCAGCAGCTTGTACAACAGTGAGAGGAGGCCTAGCAAAATGTTGTGTAAATGCAGAAGTGTATGACTGGCCATATGCAGGGAAGGTGGGATGGGACTCATCTCCCTGATACAGAATTAATCACATACTGCCTGGGGTCAGGCCATACACTACTCTTCCCCATCCCAACTTTGGAGACCACTGGAATATCAGAGCAGCTGGAATAAATCTCAGCAATGATCTAGTCAAGGGGTCCAACTTTTTTGTGATGGACTCATTCTAAAATTAATGGCATGTTGCCCACGTGCATAATGAAATGCTGGATTTCAGTTGAAAGAATAGGGAAAAATAAATCTGCATTTCCTCCACTACTGGTCCCCTCATTAAACAGCTCTAGGTTAACCCTAGAGGTCAATTTAAGTTTCTCTTCTGATTGTATTCTGTGGCTGATTCCCTCAGCTGTTTAGCACATGGGGCCAAGAGTCAAGGTCAAAAACCTTGTGGTAAATCAGTCAGTTTAGCTGTTTCAAGGCCCTACACTGCACCCCTAAGTCTAACTGGCTACCCCACAAATGCACGATACTGTTCACTGCCTGCCCTTCCTGCCTCACACTTTCTTGGATCCTTTACAACCTTTGCTAGGAATGCTTAGCCTGTTCTAATCCTGAATTCCAAAGCATTATAAAACCCGATTCCAACGCCCCCTCTTCCAGGGAGCCTGTCCTAATTTCCCAAGTGGATAACGACTTTTCCTGTGTGGTACCACAGACAGCTCAGTGTTTCTCTCTTACTTTCCATGTATTAGTTGTGTCGGTTCTATTTCCTTCTAAAGGACTATAAGCTCTGTGATCACAGGGACTATGTTTGATCCCCCAGCACTCAATAGTGCTCTGCAGACAGGTGAAGTAAACTGGATGGATGGCTCTGGCAATGTCAAATGCCAGAAAAATATAAATTGTACAGTCTACCAGTCCTTAACTAAAATTGTCTTAACTCTCGTGGATTATCCATGAATTTCACCTCAAACTTTTTGCAGAAAACTTTTGGAAAGATTGCACAACCACTTGCTCATTTTAAAATAACTTGCTTTTATTATTATTATTTAGAAATGCAGTTATATACATAGAACAATTAAAATTAAATTAAACTTTGTACAAATATTAAAATACTATCTTCACACCCACTGCAATGTACAGGATACATGTTTATAAAATAAAGCAAAATAAAAATGATTGATATCCTGCACAGCATCAATTACATATCTGTTGTTTTAAGTCCCACATTATATATGAGTACCATTCTACAAAGGATTCCATAGTGGTGCAGTCTGGATAAGAACTGAAGAAATGCATGGAAGGCCACCAAACTCTTCTTGGCTTAAATACCAATCTCTTCCCTCAGTGGTAGTCTGACACCTCAGCTCCCACACTGTCCCTCCTGGACTCCCCTCCCCTGCTTGGCAGAGTACTCAGTCAGGCTTTGGGGCTTTCATTTGAAAACTTCAAGTTTAAGCTAAAAATAAAACAGGCATTGCTTCCCAGTAAAGTCCAATCCATTCTTTCCCCCCTTTTCATGGACACTATCAGGTGTTAGTGCTCAACCAAAACCTGTGTTCAAAGTAAGAAAAGTGATTCACTTCCTTCTCCTGGCAACAGGCAGATCTGAGTCCAGTGAAAAGAAGGAAGCCAAACGGTTTCCGTGGGAAAGGCAGCTTTGCCATCCCTACCCTACTTCTGGAACTGAACTATGGGGCCTGTTGCTTTTTTTTAAAGCCAAGACAGACATTTTTACAGCATAATCCAATCTCTGTGCTCACATGGAGGAAACAGAGAACTTGGAAGCTAGCGTAGGATGCAGGAAAGGATGACTGGATTGTTACTCTTTGTTCCTCAGAATGAAAGCAGGAAAACTATACCTTTGTCTTGCTTGGCAGCTTCTCATTAGAGCTTATTAGAATGCTTATGAGGGGGACAGATGGATGGACTGGAAGGATGGAAGCAGATGAGGATATTAGTTTAAATTTTGTTTTTAAATAGAAAACTTATAGAATGTCCAGTGAGACACTGTATCTAATAACATCTATGTACTAGGAAACAGAATTAGATGGAAGCTTTCCTGGACAGTGCTGGGACCCCAACTAGAAGAACTAGGGGAACGGCCAGCACAGCACCAAAGTGGTCAAGTTTACACCAGGTGCAAGGGGAGGTGGGAAAATAAACAAACTGCACAGATGGCAAAACGTTAAACTAAGGCTTTCCAAAAAACAGGTATATTACTTTAAAAGGAGTTTTCACCTTGTACTGGTTCTCTTTGAAGTAATTATGATGGTGCAAGTCAACAGGACATAAAACTTGCACTGAGGCAGACAGAATATTTTTTTGTGCAAAAAAAAAAAAATTTAGTCCTTTGGCGCTGACCATTACCTTTCTAAGATCTAAGAAGCTGACAAATGCTTTTTGCTCAGTTCACCTACATGGGACCAACAACAGTCAGCCTAGATGCTCATCCAACAGAGAGAGCATGCCTTTGTCTCAGACAGGAGCCACCTCAAAGCAGTGTTAAATTCCCTGAATCCCTCTGCAGTTGTCAAAGTAAAGTCCACGAGCCCTGAAAACAGTATTGAGGGGCTAAATGCAGGTTGTTTTCCTCCTGAGGATTCATTAAAAGGTTGTTCTGGGGAAGGGGGAAGGAATTACTCTATCTGAATCTGTCTTGTTTATTAGCAGCTAACTGTAGCCTCAACTCCAGCATGTACAGGATGAGCTGTTTAATGCAAGAGGTCTAATTTAATCCAATACAGGCTTCTCAACAGCCCTGCCTTTATTCCATACTCCAGTAACCAAAGGAGGTGGGGTTTTCCCTTTTCCCTCCTAAGTTGGCAGTATGTCTGCACATGCAGTCAGCCCCCCTGGGCTGCTCTATCTGAGCAAGACCAGTGGAAAGGAGCCTCAAAAATGAAGAGCTTCTCTTTTCCCTTTATAAAGGGCAAACAGTCCCTATGCTGCACGGTGAGCAGAGTCCTGAAGTGTGTGCTGAGGAGAGGGTCACTCCAACAACAACACAACTATGGTAAGATCCTCTCTTTCTGATATCCTGGGACACAGGTACGTGCAGATATTCAAACACTGGAGAGCAAAAGCTGGAGCCTGGTAGGGAAGGACTGTTTCTGTTTTTCCCCATTTTAGGAAGACTGAAAGGAAGGGCTTGGGCTCATTCTACTTGTGGCCAGGCAGCAGTGGGCATAAGGGACTCTCTCCTCCTTCCTCCTAGGATCAGAAGCTGCCTGTGGTTCTAGATACATCCATTCTGCTTCATTGCAGGAAGCCTTCTCCTGGCCTGAAGTCCATTTATGAAGCAGCAATGCCTGCTGTGGAAGTCTCCTTATAGACCCTCTCCCCAAATTCCCAGCAAGTCACATGGCTTTGGGTAAGAGTTATGTGGGTATGGTGGTAGAGGGCAAGGGAGGAGGAAGTAAATAATGGAGCATAACAGGCACTTCCCTTACAAAGCGCTTTGCCAACCTTAAAGCGCCAGATAAATGTCAGCTATTATTATTACTCTAGGAGGAAGCGAGGCTGCTTCTTGTTGCTAAAACAAGGGTCGACAGTGCAATAAAGTGCAGTGTGTAAGGACATGTAAGGGTGTTTAAGGGGGGAAGCAGCCACACTGCTGGTGGAGAGAGGTTCCTTTTTCTAGTTGTTCTTGGTGGTCACTCCCGTGGTCTAAGACAGCTGAAGACAGTCCCCAAAGGCTTTGCTGAGCAGGTTACATAACAGTTCGAAGTTATTACTACCATCTTGAAAAGGAAGCTGGGGGAGAAGAATAAAAAAGAGGTATTTTCCAAGTCTTCTGCCCCAGTGCTTCTAAGACATTCCCAAGCCTTGGTCCTTCTGAACTCTCACAAAGGTCAAATGAAGAGTGTCACTGAATTATTTGCTAAGCACAATATCATGGAACCTGTCTATGGCAGGCTTTGCCATGCAACCTATAAAAAGCCTAAATGCCTAGACTTTGGCCTTTTCTCTAGGAAACCAATGTCTCTAGAGAATGATGCCTGTTCCCCAAATACACATGGCTCTTCTAGAGTGCCCTTCCCTCTCTATCCCTCAACCTAACTGCTGCTTAGCAACAGCTCACCCATAGCAAGGCAGTCCGGTATCTGTATCTGGAGTGAGGTTGGTAGCTCAGGCTCTTTCTTAGCCCTTCTCCCTGAGCTCCAAGGAAGACAAGAAAGTCATCTGTCAGCTGTGACAAAGAAGAAAGGGTAGGATAGGGTGGGAGAGGAAAAGCAGCAGCACTAAGTAGCAGGGTGCTTCTTGGGCACAGTTACTAAGGCACGTGACTGTGTTGACAGGAATGCTCAGGACCCAGGGTTTGGGCTGCCTGCAGCCACACCCAAGGCACTGTGTCTGGGAGAGGGGAGAGCATGTTAGCTCCTCCAGCTCCATAATATCACCACACACCCAGAAAGATGCAACTTGCCCAAAATGCTAGTTGCAAGCCTGGGAAACCAGCATGTGCAGGGGAGGGAATGATGATGGGTACTAGATGGTTTCTGACTTTTCTTCTATCGATGAGCCACCTCTGCCACAGGGGCCTGGGAAAAGGAAAACAAACCCAGGAGGCCACACGTTGCTTTTCTTTAGAATCTAGGGAATGAGGGAGAGACAAAGGTCATGACTGAGAAAGCCAGGACCACAAAGTGGGATCTTGCATATTAGAAAGGCAAGAGCTGCCTCCTCCACATGCTCTCCCTCCTCCCCTCTGAGATTCCTCACATGTATCACCTAAAAAGATCAGTTAAAGAGGGGCAAGCATTCCTGGCCCCTGGACTGATCAACAGAGAACTGCTGAAAACTGGCATGATTCTCAATAATCCCTCTACTAAATAGTTAAAGAAGTTACAGATGTGTCATCCAAGTATACAGCTGCTCATTATAAGGCAGCCACTGGAGGTTATTTCCCTTCTTCCTCCAGTCCCCCTACGATAACTGCCCCTACCCTGAAGCCTTTCCTCACCAGCAAGCTCTCAACCTTGGGCTTACTGCTGCCAACAGTAATAGAGGGGGCACTGGCCCCATAGACCTTTTGCATCCTGTGCAGCAATAGCAGCAGCAACAGCACAACCACTCAGGCCAGTGTTGAGTCAGCAGGCCTGGGGGCTGGGGGAAGGCACAAGTAAAGACAGCTGTGCTATGGCCTGTGGGGGCCGAGGCTAAACAGCTGGCTGAGGGGAGGGCTGAAGAGGTCCAAGGAAGTGGGGAGGGGACGGGGGAGGAAGGAAGGATCCAGTCTCAGCTCACTCAAATAAGTTCCAGAAAGAGAGAGGCAGGAGAGGCCAAGGACAGGACCAGCCCCATTGGCTGCCCAGCAGAGGTTTCCTTTGGATGTTTGGTTAGGAGGGACCTTGGGGCACTGCTCTAATCACTAGGGCAGGAGGGCATAGGACGGGATAGAGGCTGCACAGAGTGCTCAAAACCCAAGGGGAAATGAGGAGAGGGCAGGAAGGAACATTGTAAAGGGGAAGGAGGCCACATGAAGACAGCGGCAAACTTCATGCTTCTTTCAACAATGGGATATCTAAAAGAGATGCAAGAAAAAGAAAACTGTTAACACTCCAGTGTCAAGATTATAGAGCTCTCTCTATGGAATTTTCTGTTTAAAAGCATAAGTAGTAAAAATAAAATGCCCAGACAGTCTTATTACTCATACATACCTCTAGGGAGCCAGAAGGGGCCAGTTGAGGAAAATCTCACATATTTCCCCACTGCCCACAGGGCAGTCTGATGTCTGACACTGTAATCCGGCCCTCTCTTCTTTGATCTCCCATGTTCTCTCATTATTGCTCTCCATTTCTCTTTATTGCCCCTCTGAACATGCCAAACCTCCTCCCAGGCCTAGAACTTTGTTCCTGCTGTCTCCCTCATCAAAAGCCTGCCTATCTCCCAAGGTAGAGCTTCCAAAGTCCACCGAGCTGCTCCTTTCTCAGCTCTCAGATCATATTCAACCTCATATTAACTGCTTAATGAGTACATGTCCTGTTTTCACGACTATACTGTGAGCTCAGGAACAGAGGTCACATTTTATATCTCTTTTACTTCTATATGATACATACAGAAGTTAAAAAAATTGTCAAATTAAGTTCCTGAATAAACTTGGACAGTGAAATGAGGGGAGATGAGAAAAGGGTCAATCGGAACTTTCTGGGTGCCCCGTGTAGCAGAATGGCAGTAAGGGTATATGAACTGTCAACTGTAAACTCTAGAGTGAAGTCAAGAGGACACATGCTTCCAACCAGAAAGCTTTCAAGGTATAATTTGTACAATTCAGTTTCATAGAGTAGAAGAGGAAGTCTGACTTCGCTTATGTTTTTCAGGAAAAGCAATGCATGCCTAAAAAAAAGGCAGTAACTCAAAATCTTGTGGAAACAAATGCTGAAAACTATAAATAAATAAATTTTAAAAAAAAGGGCAGAAAGACCCCAAACAGTACCTACAACAAAAATATAACTTAGCCCCCAATACCTGCCCCACTCCATACATGGTAGCTTACTCCATTTATAAGGAGAGCTTTGGGAGTTCAGGTCTAAAATATGGGTCAACTTCTTAATGGACTTTCTGTGACATTTCTGTTCAATTAGGAGAGGCTGGCTAGACATGCAATGTACCTTTCCTACATTCAACAAACAGTAATTTCACAATCCTTGACTCCTGGTATTTTTAAGTTTTTAAGACTATTATACCCAGCACCTGTGGTATATGTTAATTTCCTTTTCTGAGGGATATCACCACTGATAGCTGGCATAAATACAGCCCTGAATAGCTTCTAAGCATGCTGTATGCATAGTATTTCATTTGATCTTCACAATCCTGTGAAGCAGAGGGCAGGGGACTGAGGGGAGTGGTTGAGTAAGGACCTGAACAAATTTACTAACTCTAAATAAAGGAGCCTGCCAGGATGTGGACATTTAGCCGTACAGCAAGCTGAAGTTTTTGCCATACATACAACAGCTTTCCATAATGGGATGAAGTTGACACTGACATCACATGATTCTATGCTTCAAAATGGAGTGAGATATCTATTCAGAAAGGTAGAAAAACTTTTATTTCTCTATAATAGAGGCAGCTGGGTGGCACCATAGAGCTCAGAGCACTGAGCCTAGAATCAGAAGAATCTACATTCAAATCTAAGCGCAGATACTTACTAGCTATGTGACCTTGGGCACCTAACCTGGGTGCCTCAGTTTCATCAAATGTAAAAAGAGGACAACAGGACCTACCTTGCCGGGTTGTTGTGAGGATCAGAGATATAATATTTCTAAAGCCTTTAGTGAAGTGCCTGGCACACAGTAGGTGCTAAATAAGTGCTTATTTCTTTCCCCTACTCCCATGCAAGCCTTCTCTGTCATCATCTTCATGAATAATTAAAATGGTCTCCTCCTCTCCCCACTGTGCTCAATTGGCTCTTGATTCTTTAATAAAATAAATAGTACCTGGCTGCTCTGGATCAGCAAGATAAAAAGGATAAGAAATCCTCTCTGTACCTCCCAATCCACCGAATTCTGCAAGACGTTCCCTGAACTCTGCAGAGCTCCACAGAAAAGGCCAAAATGACCCAATTAAGGAAGAATTTATAGTTTGGAGCACAGAATTTCTCCCCAGCTATCTCTTTCCTTTATATCAAAGTACAAAATGAATATAAATTGAATCTATTATGGCATTAGAGACTGAAAAAAACTAGAATCTTTGTTGATTCTGCAGTGAAAATCCTGAGTAGTCAGGAATCCTTGATCATTTAGACCACCTACCATCTGTATACTCCTCAGAAGTGAGAGATAAAAGGCTTTGTATGTCGCTGTTTTCTGAGTCTGGAGCGTCTTTGTGTGCTGGGTGGCTGCTTCCTGTGCCAGCCACCCACGAGGAGGTGGTGGCCTGGTGCACCAGCACAGTCTCTGAGTGCTGAACACTTTGGGCATCACCTAAACCAGAATGTCCCGGGACATCATCATCTCCCGCTGAGGAAGAGCAGACACAGCCTCCTTGGTCTCGCTGCTGCACCTCCCTTGCACTGCTTGGCCCGGCCCCTTCAGACAATACAATCTGTACTCGGGAGTTAGAAGGCAGCAGAGAATTCCCAGAGCTGCCGTACACTGCTTCTTCATATGATGGTAAGGCCACCTGAACACCATCCACCATAATGGAGACCTGGTCGCCAGATACCCCTTGGTCACGCCTGCATTCAGGGTAGAAGAGGGAGGAGGGAAAGCAACAGTACTTAGATATGAGCACTTTATCATCTATTTATTTATAAATTTAAAAGCTGCAAGAAAACTGTGCCTCTACTTGCCAAAATCAGACAAGAGAGGGAGGGATGGGACCGAGTCTAGTACATTGGGTGTGCTGGTCTGGGAGTCAAGAAATGTCAGTACTTCCCATGATTATACCGATGACTTTTGGTGTCAGCTCTCAGTTTCCTTACTTTACTCATCAGTAAATACAATTCTTCCTGCCATCCTCCCTCACAGGAAAAGCTGTGAACATTAGTGACATGGCATCTGTAAAATATTCAGCAGTCTTTGGAAGGGTAATTGTTATAAAAATGGCACAGAAAGCAGAGGGCATGTAAACATGAAATGTCACTCATTAAAAGTTCATTTCTTGCACTAGATTTTAATTAAAATTAACTGGGGGAAAGTTTGAATGTAGCATTGGTTTTTATTATTTCCAAATACACAGCTACTCATTTAGTCTAACAAAGTATTGGCTGGTCATCATAATTTGTATATCTGCTTTACTGGATAGAGAGCCAACCTTGAAACCAACAAGTCCTGAGTTCAGGTCCTACCTCTTACACATACTGGCTGTGTGACCTTGAAAAAGTCACTCAACTTTTCAGTGTTCTCTCTAAGCAACTCTAAACAACTATGAGTTGCAGGGAAGGTGTCAACCTGCATTGTAGTAGGAGTTCCCTCTCCAGGAAGTTTCCTATACCAGAAAAATAACAGGTTCAGTCTCTAGCCCCTAATGTATGTTTAAAAATAGTTCCCTTAAAAATGCACAATTCCCCCTTAGAATCTTATTTTACACTTATTGATATGGTCAGCAACTTTTTCTTTTAAACAATGGAACAATTACAAAAACAAAAACAAAAACCAAACAACCCCACCTAGATATACAAAGGTAAATTTTATTCAACTCCTGTCTAGAGTCTAAATGAATGTTGGTTTATTCTATATTTCATACCAGAATGTGAATTAGTGACTAGAAGAATGATTAGTTGTTAGAATGAGAGTAACTGAACTGAGTTAGCAAAAGGAGTGTGTGAAAGGACTTGTTTACTTTGTGTAAGAATAAGAAGCTTCTTAAAACATCTAGTCAAGTCCAGAAAAAGCTCTGTAGTTGCTCCATTAGAAATCAACGCTAAGTGAGTGAGCTCCAGAATTTTTGTGGTAGACTATAAACTCCTTGAGGGCAGGGACCATTTTTCATTTTGTGCTTCTTGTTCCTGTCTCCTGGCATAGCTCCCCAAGTTTGGTGAATTCCAAGGGGGTTGTGAGACAGAGCTGGCTAATTTCTCAAGGGAATTACAGTCTGATATAGTGGTACTGTAGGCTACATGGACCTAAATAAGGAGAGATGCAATGTGACAAGGACAAGCAGGAAAAACATTAGAAATCCATCAGATTTAAGCAGTCATCCTAAGTACAGAATGGAAAATCTAAGTTGCCCTCTTGAATTTCTGAAAATAGAAAGGAAAAATGAACTGGTGAGTCCAGGGCTTTTCTAAAAGTTGCATTTATGAACCCCAACTGTCAATTTTTTCTGAGATAGCTACCATTTCCTCCCTCCCCACCTTCTATCCCATCCATCCAGCTCACCTGCTATGATGAAAGGACTTCAGTTTTGGCTGCAACAAAACAAACAGCACAACTAGGAGAAGGATGAGTGCTACCGAGCTTGCTGTGGAGGCCACTATCGACAGGGTAGGCACACCAATCGTTGTGCGAGGGTCTTTCTCTACAGAAACAAGTACCCATAAGTAGCAGTCCATACCCACAAAATCCAACCTATCAGCCCAAATAGACGACTGTACCACCAAACATATGTCAAGCTCTATCATACATGTCACACTGTGTGTTTCACAGAGTTCACTATAAAACTTTTCTTATCTTAATCCCTAAATATCCAATTCTCCTCACTTTTGGCTCCCTAAGCCTAAAACCACCACTGTTAGGTCATCAGATCTACTTAAATTACCTCTCTTTGATGGCAGCAGGAAATTTTAAAATCAATTTTGAACTAGTAAGTTCCCCTGTGATGCCTTAGATTTCACCTGTGTTTTCCTACAGCAACAGCAGCCTGTGACAACTGGACTGGGAACGACTCATGTTCCCAGCTTCTTCAAGACACACTAGTTTTTGCCCCTCGGGGCTTCCTCTGAGGTGTCATGGGTTAAACATGGTTTGGATTAGAAATCCATGCATGAAGCACAAATAGGGCACATGACACACATTTTCCTCAGGCTGCACGTGTTTTCCTGTTAGGTGAAATACAAGGGGAGAGAGATCTCTCCAGTTAGACTGTTGTTCACATAACAAAAGAGTTAATTTCCACTGAGGGGATGGGGTGGGGGGGAAGAAGTAGAGAACAAAAAAATCACAGTGTCCAGCAGATGAAGCTCAAAGGTCACCAGCAGTTGGCTATGAAAACAAGAGCCTTTGAAAATCAAGAGTTAAGTCTCTATACCAGGGAAATATCTTGGCAAATTATCAAGCACTTTAAAGGTCACCCTTCAGTTACATGTAGTGGCATGTGCATTAGTCACATTAGTCTTTCACAAAGACAGGGTTTATAAGGAGAAGAGACATGGGGCCTGTATGTGCATAGGCAGTCTGTGCACAGATTACACCTGGGCTAGCACGTCACTGGCACACTGGAGGAAGCAGACAGGAATTCCCACTTTAAAAGGGAATCTGAGTTTCCCCTCATCCTTCAGCATTAACGCTGGGCTGACCTTGGCTCTGATGGCAGCTGACCTCCATGGCCGGGTTCCATTCCCCATCTTTACATGTCAGGTACTTGTAATCCCCTTTCAGCATGTAGCCTTCATCACACAGGTACTCAATGACACTGCCTGATGCCAAGGGATCTTTACAAGGGGTTGGGTGGCAGATGAAGCCACCATTTTCTGGTGCTGGTGGTCGAGGACACACTAAAAAGAAGGGGAAAAAACCAGATGAAGTCAAGGAATTTTCCTGGATATTTCAGCTAAACAATATAGCATAAAGACTGATACCCTGATACCCAACAGAAAGAGGACCTAAGGAACTAAGGCCTAAGTTTTTGGTAACTGCTATAAAAATCAAGACACCAAAATTAAAAAGGGAAATGCTCTCATAATGGGGAAGTTTAGTTCCCTGAATTTTTAACCTTCCCTTTTCCCATTCTGCACTAAGTCCACAGAGATCAAGTAACGAAGGAAGAAACAATTATAATATATATCCTTATTATAACACACCTCGCTACTACATTGATTTGGACATAGCATAACGCTAGATGTAACAGTTAACCAAGAGGGAAGGTATTAATTAATTCTATTCCTCATCACCCATGTTATGAAGGTATTTCATAATCTAACCAAAATGAACTAAATTCAGAAGGTCAAAGTAGAGGCCTAAGTTTGTGTTTTATTTATTTATTTTCCCACTTTATGGGGCAGTTAAGTGGAGCAGTGAATAGGGGACTGGTCCTGGAGTCAGGAGGACCTGAGTTCAAATCAGACACTCGACACTAACTGTGTAACCTTGGGCAAGTCACTTAACTCCAACTGCCCTGCACTCAAAAAAACCAAAAAAAGTATTTTATTTCTTTCCAAGGTTTGTGCTTTAGAGGATTATAAACCACTTTTGTTCCTAAAGTTCTTCTGGTATCTACTGACTTTGAGCCAAGAGTTTGGTGGCTGAATCAAGCTTTAAGATAGTTCAATGTTCCCTTACCTCCTCCATCTCCATCACACAGACCTTGTTATCTGTAGACCCAGGGGCAGGTCTTAGTATGATGTGGGAATTTGGGCCAATGAAGAAAGCAACAAGGCATACTGAACAACTAAATGGCAGCTGGAAAGGGAAGGAGGATATGAGACATCCCTGGCAACCTCCTAAAATAGATGTATAGATGTACAATTTATGCTGCAGGCACTTTAGTGCAATATCCTCTCAGAGAAGGGAAACAGAAGGAACACTGAGAGGTGAAAAAAGAGGGAGGAGAACACCCCCCCCACCTCCACCCCCGCCCCCAGTACCAGTTGCAGGATGTTGGCTAGGAATTCATAGACTACAACTTTTTGCTAGGCTCACAAATGTCTCTAAGACATTTGTTTCTCAGGAGAACGGCTCCCAGTTCAACCGGTCCTCTCCCCGTCAAGCCCTTGTCTTCTTCCTGAATATCACAATATTATTTACCTAAAACCCAGTATCTATCACTTTATGGTTTTATCATTCTCTCTCTGAGTAAAGCAATCCTTGCTGTGGCAGTGATGACTGCACACATGCACACACATGCAGGGACATGGACAGCAGGATAGAGCAGAAGAGTACAGACACCACAAGTCCCTGGGTGGGAACGAAGGTTCCTTCGAAGATGCTGGTCCTCAGAATCGACTTCAACTAATCAACAAATGCAGTACTTGCTATGTAGAAGAGGTGAAGATACAAAGTCCTTTATCCTCAAAGAATTTATGATGTGGGGGCGGCTAGGTGGCGCAGTCAGTAGAGCTGGCCCTGGAGTCAGAAGGACCTGGGTTCAGATCTGGCCTCAGACACTTAACACACACACAAATAAAAAAACCTAGCCGTGTGACCTTGGGCCAGTTACTTAACCCCAATTGCCCTCCAAAAGACAAAAAAAAAAGAATTTATGATGCAGCCATGGGTACAAGTCATGACTACACAAGAAGATAACAAACAAATAAAAAGGCACATATGGTGAACATCAAATGATCAATACAGAAAGTGCAACAGGTATAAAAAGGAGGGAGTTAAAACGAGATGATGTCTAAGAACTTCTGACCTCTCAACCCCATGACCCTAAAGGTAACTGCAGAGTTCAGAGAAAGGAAGAGGTCATCCCGGGCTTGGGTGGGCAGGGAAGTAAAGAGGTAGTATTTGAAAAATAGTTAAGAATCGGTGAGGTGGAAAGGACTGCGCACATATAAGGTAATTTCTATTGTTAAAGTCCTTGGCCCCACTTCACAAATCACAATCTCCTTGTTAATGTTTCCGCTCGATTCCCCAACATATATTCTGGAAGGAAATAAGCTATCATTTACCTAGCCAGGTATTTAGGCAAATACCCCTAATAAACTTAATTAGGTAACTTCTAAATAATGGGAGAGGCTTATCCATTATGCTACGCCTTCCCCCCTCCCCCTTTACATTTGAAAGTTCACTTGCTTTCTTAAGAAGAGACCTTATTATGACACTCTACCCTATAGCACATTCTCCCTCGTATTCAGGACAACAAAGTCCTTCTACAAACCAAGGGACTTAATCTCTAGCTTTCTATGAGCTATATTCTAATTGGTTTACCTCCTCCAGCTAAGTATTTCCCCAGAAGCAAAGTTTCCCACCAATTAATGCAGAGCATCACAGGGCTAGTTTCCAAGAATAGACAAGGTGTGTTCGTCCTATTACAATCAAGGCAGGTGGCCAGACAGAGGAGAAGGACCTCCCATTCAATTTACTCTTTGGTGTTCTAGGAGAAGTTCTGTCATCTAGATTCCAGTTATTTCACAGAATATGAATACCTCAGGCAAAGAGCAGTCTTAATTCAGAAAAGCGAAACCAGCATGACAAAAACATCAAGTTTAACAAGGTTAGAGGAAGGAAAACAAATTGGGAGATCTCAGGCTTGGTACTCCAGAAGCTATTACCAGTCCAAGGCAGTAAATGTGACAGGCAAGCTATATCACTTTAGGACACACCAGGGGCAAAAGAAACAACCTGGCATTGCTTCTGACTACTGGTACTGAGTCAAGGTCTTAGGGTCCCAGTAGAGATCAGTCATTTGTTTATTGTTTTAGTTTTCAACATTCATTTCCACAAGATTTTGAGTTATAAATTTTGTCCCTGTCTCTACTCTACCCCCACCCCAAGATGGTAAGCATACCAAATACCCCTTCCCCCAATCTGCCCCCTATATCTCCCCTTACTTTCTTGTAGGGCAAGATGTATTTCTAAACCACATTGCCTGTTTGAGTCATTTGCGATGGAGACTCTGAGCTACGACCTTCTAAGTGGCTGTTTGGAGTGGGCAATATAGGAGCAGATCATCAGGGAGGATTAAAAATCCTAAGAGTAATGAATCAGCCCAACAGGTATAAAGAGTCACTATTTCCGGACTTAATCTGCTCATCAGGCTGTCTAAATGGCATAGCCAGGATGCCAGAGGGTGTTTCATGCTTGGTCCATCAATAAAGGAAGACAATTAACACACCCGGACCGGCATGCTGCATAATTTAAAGGGAATGGGGGTGGGGGAAGCACCTGAAGACAGGGAAAAATCCATTTATCCCCCCTTCTTGGTTCTCCATTATTGCTCTCAGTCATTTGTCTCAGTACAACTACTTGCTTCTTTTTCAGGGGCAAGGATAAAGGAAGAGAAGCAGGTGACCATCCTTGGAATTGCTACTGTAGCTTTTATTTCACATAATTTGCCTGAGGTCATCTAGCTTTTTCAGTGTGTCTAGACTGACTCTCAGGGCACTTGCCTTCACACAAGCCTATATCTAGTCACACTAGCATAATAGAACATTTATCATGTAGAACCCTGATAACTGGGGCCTTCTATTAGCCATTTACAATCATGGTGGTGGCGGTGGTGATACGAGGTAATTCATAATTAAAAACAAGCTTTCATAAGATTCAGTAATAAAGACAACTTCAGGGTATGTCCTGGCATATTCAGCCCACATTTTCCATACCTACAGGATGGTATAACAGAATTGTTCATAAAAATGACTCAAGAACTAGAGAGAAATGTAATGTTACCATGAAAGGTGCCCTGGGTTTGGAGAGTCCATGGTATGAATTCTGGCTCTATTATTTACTATCTAAGCAACCTTGGCCAGTTCAATTCAGGAAAGGAAAAGAAGTGAAGGGAAAGGGAAGGAAAAAAACATTTATTAAAGTTCCACTATGGGGTGGCTAGGTGGCGCAGTGAGTAGAGCACTGGCCCTGGAGTTAGAAGGACCTGAGTTCAGATCCGGCCTCAGACACTTAATGCACACACAAACTTAGCTGTGTGAGCTTGGACAAGTTACTTAACCCCAATTGCCCTCCAAAAAAGCCAAAAAAAAAAAAAAAAAAAGTTCCACTATGTGCCAGGCCCTGCACTTTACAAACTCGATCTCATTTGGTTCTCACAACAACCTGAGAAGAAAGAGCTATTATTATCCTCATCTTACATTTGAGGAAACCGAGGCAGAGAAGTTAAGGGACTTGCCCAGGGCCACATAGTTAGTAAGTCTCTAGGGCTCTATTTGAGCTCAGTTCTTCCTGACTGCAGGCCCAGTCTCTATCCTCTGTGCCACCTTCAGTTCCTAACCTATAAAATGAAGGAATTGGACTAAATGACTACTGAGTCACTTACAGTCACCATAGCTCTAAATCTACAATCCTAAGATAACTGTGATAATAAATGACAACTACCATTTAAATAGTGCCTTAATTTAAAAAAAGTGATTCTGAACTTAAACACCTCAAACTGAGCCTTTCCATAGACACACAAAAGGAAGATCGTGTATGAAACAGGGAATCTCCGTTTCATTCTGCCGCTTTTTATGAAAATCATTCATGATGTCACTTCTAAAACTGCCCTGCTTATCTGTGCTTCCTTTTGAACTTCTTTTTGTTCTGTGCATTTAAAAAAATATTTTGTTTTGTTTTGTTTTGTTTTTTAAGCAATTGGGGTTAAGTAACTTGCTCAAGGTTACACGGCTAGTCATTATTTATGTGTGGGTGCTCATTTTCTGAGGCCGGATTTGATCTCGGGTCATCCCAACTCCGAGGCCGGAGCTCTTACTCACTGCGCCACCTAGCCGCCCCTAAAAAAATGTTTTAATGGTCCACTTAAAAAAAAAAAAAGATTTCTTAAAATACAGTATCCAGGCTTTTTAAAAATGATAGTTTTCAGGGAGTTCAAGGATTCTTAAAAACCTCTCCTTGGAGGGGAAAAGCAGGAAGGTGAAAGGGAATGGGACAACCTGATTCCACTGAATTTGGCTTAAGGAGGGCATAACATACACACTCAATTGGGTATCTTACCCTACAGGAAAATAGCAGGGGTGGGGTAGGGGATGAGAGGAGGGAGGATAGAAGGGAGGGCAGATTAGAGGAGAGGGTAGCTAAAAGCAAACATTTTTGAAAATGGACAGGGTCAAAGTAGAAAAGAGAATAAGTAGGGGGCAGGATAGGATGGAAGGCAACATAGTTAGTCTTTCACAATAAAACTACTATGGAAAAGATTCGGGTAACTTCACATGTATAACCTATATTGAATTGCTTATCTTCCCAGTGGGGGTGGGTGAGGAGGGAAGAAGGGAAAGAATCTGGAACCCAAAGTTTTAAAAACAAATGTTTAAAAATCTGTTTTTTTACATGCAACTGGGAAATAAGATATACAGGTACTGGGGTATAAAAACCCATCCTGTCCTACTAGAAAGTTAGGGGGTGATGGGGGAGGATATGAGAGATATTTATTCCCCTTGGACTTGGGAGTCAGAGTTTGAATTCTGCCTAAGATACTTACTGACTGTGTGTCACTGGGCCAGGCACCTCCCTCTCTGTGCCTAAGTGTCCTCATCTATAAAATGATGATAATAACAAACACTTTCCTGTGAGAATCAAGTGCAGTAACATAAGGCTTTGCAAACCTTAAAGTACTATATAAATGCAGGCTAGTTTGGGGTGTTCTTTCCATAGCAACGTGTCTCTGAATAAGCTTTTTCTAGCTTATTATTCCAAACTGTCTGGTTGAGCCATGTTTCTTTCCTCTCTCCCTTCCTCCTTCCATTTTTGCTTGAAGAGTTGGCTGGGAATCCAAAGACTAACACTAGCTGAGAAGAGGACGTACACTCCCATATTCGACTGAGAAACCATATCTCTCAGGCTTATTTTTCCCCCCAATCAGTAAGAACGTTTATTCCTGTCATTCGTTCTGTTTCTGGTTGAACCTGCTGATTCTTATTAGATATGGAACCGTGTTCTGTTTTGCTTGGAGGGTGTCTTGGGTCCGGTCTTCTTTTTTATTTTGTAAAGGAGAATGTGTTTAATTACCTTCACTTACCCATTGTGGGAGAATTTAAATGAATTATTTGCATTTTCTGTTCCTTGAGAGTCAGTGAGATTTGTTTATTGACTGATTCCTTCTTTCTTTGTTTCTCTTCAATTTGCTTTGTAGAAAAACCACCTGACTTCTAGTTTAGCAGAGAAGCCTTTTCTTGAACATCAACATGGCTTGGCATATGTGGGCTGGGAAATACAGAGGAAACCCTGGATAAGCCTCTCTTTGTCTTTCCCCTTATGTTGTGATGGAACAAATCTAATATTTTCCTATAAAAGAATTATTTTTTTCCTAAGCTTTTTAAGTGCTATTTAAAAGAAACTGAGGGGATAAATTGACTGGACCTCCAAATTTTGAATAGCCATTTTTTTTTAAACCTCTGGAGAAAGTTAAACCAATGATCAATGTTTGTTCCTATCTGCCTTAAAAATAAAACTGACCCCTATGTAGAGAAGAGAAAAAAGTGTAGTAATCTCTCTTTGGCACAGAGGCTTCCAAAGGAAAAAAAAATGTCTAGATTTTAACATCTGTAGTCTTATTTGAGTATAAGGAAGCTAGCAAAAGTATTTTCATTTTTTTCCTGCTAAATTATGTTATATGGGACCTGTTCAAATTAAGTTGGGAGTAAGCTTTACAAGGTGGAGTTTTCCATGATAAATTTTAAAGCTTTAAAAATGCCTGGTAATTTAGTCTATTCTCTTGACTTTGATGAAGCTACTAGGATTAAAGAGAAGACAGTGACAAAAAAATATAGAAAAGAAGCCTGGAATGGCTGTCAGTTTGCTTACTGAATCCATATAAGATTTTAGAGGCTAGTCTAGAGCCTGGTTCAGGAGACTTAGGGAGTCAGTTTAGAGCCAGAACCCCTCCTTGGGAAAACTTAAATCCATGTTAACCTATGTAGCTTCAAATGATTCTCTTTTTGCTTTCACCTCTAGAATCAGCCAAGGACGCCTTTTTCTTTCGTTTACATTTTATTGTATTTGCAAGCACAAGAGTAGAGAGAGTGGAGGTGAAGAAAAAAGGGTCCTGTATTTTCTCACTCTTAAAATAAGTGACTCCCATCTATCCTCCATGTGTAGATTGAACAAGTCTTGGTGTTTGAGTTAACCCCAACCCAGTCAGTCCTGCAAAGCTAAGCGTGGGAAAAGAGTTGTCCCAGACACCCACAGAAGAAACAAGGTATAAAAATTCTACTACATATTTTATTTGTATGAAGAACTCCTCCACAGTCTCCTTCCAAAAACCGTGACTATGGGGTAGGAGAAAAGGACTCTTTGGAATACAGATTCCTTCTGTATATGTCAGCAGGAAAGGGGGGAACTTTAAAAAAGTGTTTTCCTGGTAGCTGTGTATCCCTTAATAAACTCTCTAGCATGTGCTTTTACCATGAAAAAAAAATAAAAGTCAGATACTACACAAAGAGTAGCCATCCTCAAAGAGAAAGTGAACCAGCATAAAAGTGGTTGTCAGAGTTAGATTATGGACTCTGTGTCAAATGGCAGGGAGGAAAAAAGTCATGCGCTTCTGACAATGATAGACAACTTCAGAAATGTTTTTTAGGGCATAGAAAAATGACATGCTCATGTGTTCATATTTTCTGTTCTCTCACATTCTAAAACAGAGGTGTGTATTCTAAATTCTAATTTTGGCCCCAGTCCTGCCACTAGATGGCTGTATGACCTTAGACTGGTTATCTGACCTGAGCTGCTGTTTACTTGTCCATAAAATGAGGAGATTTCGATGGATGGTCTATAAAATTCCTCATGGATCTAAAATTCTATGAATCAAAGGTGCATATGATTAGGTGGGTGGTATTTCTACCCATTTAAGTGCTATCCTTTAAAGTGTGTTGTTTCACCTGTATTTTCTTCTGAGAAAAATGATACATGTTGGAAGAAACATGTCAATACAACCATCTTCCTAATTTCTGTAGGTCCCTGAAGGATCTTTAGGTTGGAGAGGAAGGATGGTGCAGTGTTTAAATTTTTCTTTGGTTGCTCAAGGGTAACCTAGACATTCTCTTTTCCTTCCTTTTTTCTCCTTGGCTTTTTGCTGGCCAGTCAAATTTCAGAGAATCTTGCAGAATCTTAGAGAGTCATTAGAGTTTTATACAATATAACTTGTCCCACTAAATGGAAGAATTCCATCTCAGGGGTGAATTAAACACCTTAATTTGAAATATAACTGAATGTGAAGGAAGAAAAAAGATTTCTCATGCCATTTGCAACCTTTTCCTCACATGAAATAAATCTTCCTAGCAATCAGACAGGAAGTTCATTGTCCAGCCTGGATCTCTTATTTTCTGTCTTTTCCATGTCCTATTTTTTCTTTTTTGTAATTGGTAAAATATGCTGAAAGTACTTCAATAGTAAAAGTATAAGCTTAAAAAAAGTTTCCTGTCAAAAGACTCATTCCAACGATAACAAAGAATTTAAATTTCACAAGCAACAAAAACTACTAAAAGAACTAAACTAAAACTGGTTCTCTGATAAAAACAATGGTGAAGCTGTGATTAGTGAAGGTTTAAACCTGAATCCTGAGATGTATTACTATCTAATAAATTATTTTACATCAGAGATTCAATATAATTTATGACAATCAGTGTGGAAAACTCAAAGTGTGGGAACTCCCTTCACCAATGCAGACAGAGAAATCCTAGGAACTTAGTTGCTTGAGGAAACTAAAAGTTAAGTGATTCATCTGGGGTCACAAGACCCAGCATCTGAACCTAGGTCTTCCTGAGGTCAAGACTAACACTTCTGGCTAGTTCGCCAGTTTGCCTCTTACTAGAAGCCGTAATTCTTAGATAAGTAATACCCAAACTTCAAGAACCCTAGGTTTTAAGAAACTCCTACATAAGAACTATCAAATTTTCCATTCAGTGCATTCAGACAATCTGTTTTGCTCTATTTTCAAAAGCACTGACTGAGAAACATAATGGGTCCATTCTTACACACAACAATAATCTCCTTCCTCAGAATGTCTCGTATTCACCACACTAACATCTAAAAATCTATTCAAGGAGCAGAAAGGCTAAAAATCCTCCCTCCAGAAATAGCTCTGTTATTGGGAAAAGGATAGCAAAGAGGAGGTGAAAAGGGATGCTCTGGTGGAGAGAAGTGGGTGTGGAGATTGGAAAAAGAATCACTTATTACAACCTCCTGCTTTCCATCCCCCTTCAAATTTGTAAGAAGTCAGTCCCTTTCCTCTTTCCTAATAGCAGAAGATCCTTGCTGTTGCTGGTTGATCAATATACCCCATACGGCCTGTCACTCAGCTTCTCATGTTTTCACACTGGCTGACTGAGAAAGCCAGAATGCCATCTGGGGTTAGCTTTCCCCACCCCTATGTCATTGTTACAGCTGGAAAAAAGAAAGGCAGATGGAAGGAAGAGACTTCTCCATCTTGCTGTTCTAAGCTGGAAGCATTGCTCTGTGTGGGAGCTTATCTCTCACCCTGCAGCAACCTGGATAACCCAGATGCTTTGTAAGGGCCATGTGTGCTGGTTGGTACAGTTGAGAATGGGCTGGAAATCCAGTCTGCTCTCTGTGTTAATATTAACTAAGTACTAGACAGATCTTTTATCCTGAAAAATAACTACCTTGCCTTTGAGTTTTCCATTTGCTGTCCCTGGGCCAGTAGAAGTAAACAGAATAAGAAATCACTAATGCATATATTTTTGGACTATGACCAGTGCTTTTTCTTGGCAGACTCTCCACAATAGAATTTCTTCTTCAATTTGCCATGCTACACCATCCTCTACCTGTCTCCTCATTCTCCACGCCTGGTTGGAGGCAGCTATTTCTTCCCGGTACTACCCAATCTCCGTATAAGACAATCATCCTCCAACAACAACAAAGCAATGGGAAGGACAAAAAAAGGAACTTGGCACTTACCAACTTATCCATGGGCCAATTCAGTATAAAAAGTGATTTAGTAAAAATCTGATTTCAACAAGTCTAATTTGGGGTGAGTTTGGGCTGTACCTCTCAAAAGAAATCTTCTCATCCTTCTAAGGTATTCAAAGCTTAAGTATCATCTCCCCCAGGAAGTTGTTCTAAATAATCCCTTAATTATCTTTCCTTCCTCAAACACATGTCCTTAGTTTGTGTATGCTGCATCTCCCTGCCACCAATGGGGGACCCCAATATGAATTCCTTGAGGACAGTGTTGCTCCTGTTTTTGTCTCTATCCTTAACACCTAAACAGTACCTTGCATATACTTGGTGCCACAGATTGCTAGTAAAATTAGACACAAGAGAGAATTATGTCCAGGGCACCAGCATTGCTTTCATGAAAGATCAAAGGAAAGATGATACAAATGATAAGCATTTATTAAGTGCTTACTATATGCTAGATGCTGGGAATACATATGAAAAGAATGAAAATATCTCTGCTCTCAAGAATCTTACATTCTAACAGAGAGACAAGTACATATATAAGTAGAGAATAAATAAAAAATAAATATAAATACAAAGTAGTTACAAATAAGGTAGTCATAGAGGGAGAATTCCCCATTAGCAGTTAAGGGATCAGGGAAAGCTTCATGAAAAATGTGGGTACTTTAGCAGCATCTTGAAGGTAGTGAAGGAATCTATGATGCAGAGATAGGAAGTGTCTTCTAGACATGAAAGTCAGCTAGTTCAAAGGCACTGACTGATGCCCTGGATGAGGAACATTGTGAAGAGGCCAGTTTATCTGGATCACAGTGCACTTGAGGGAGAATGATACAATGTAGCTAGGTGCTGCACTGGGACTAGTCCGGAAGACTTCTCTTCCTGAGTTCAAATTCCTGAGACAAATTCCTATTAGCTATGTGACCCTGAGCAATTCACTTAACCCTGTTTGCCTCAGTTTCTTTACCTGTAAAATGAGGTAGAGAAGGAAATGGCAAACTACTCTAGTATCTTTGCCAAGAAAACCCGAAATTGGGTCACAAAGAGTTGGACTGAGCTGAAAAAACAACTGTACAGCAATACACAAGAGGCTAGAAAGACAGGTTGGGGCCAGGTTGTGAAGGCTTTAAAGGTTAAGCAGAAGAGTTAATATTTTATCCTAGAGGCAAGAGAGAACCACTGGAATACACTGCGTAGGGAAGTGATATGGTCAGATCTGTGCTTAAGGAGAATCACTTTGGTAGCTATGTGGGGTACTGACTACAAATCAGAAAGCTGCCCTTCTGTGCACAGTGTGTGGAACACTGGAATCCATCAGAATAAGTCTATCCCTAAAATGTAAAATAACAATCACTGCATGCCATTATAATTTGTCCTCAAATGTGCACAAGTATAGTTTTTCTTACTTTTTTGGTTTCTTTCTTCCATCTCCTGAAATCTGTCCCTGTCACTCTGCTTTTGAAAGAATTATCCAATATGGCACCAAATACAATTAGGGTGAAGTCTGATTTTTCTCCTACAGTTAGGTCCCCCATATATGGCTAAGACCCAATTAGGACCTTTAGAGACACAACCACCTCATTTTACAGACTAGACTCTTTAATATAGAATACAGAGTATATACATGTTCGTGTTCGTGTGTGTGCGCGCGCGTGCAGTATAAGCAAGATGACAGCCACTTGGATCTATTAGGGAGTTCTTAACTACATTGTGACACAGATTTTCAGCTTTCTTCCTCTAAACCAGTTGTGTCAAATTCAAAGAGAAATGGGAGGCCACTATAGTGTATATAAGATCCCTGTTCATCAACATAGTGATTTAGAAAGCCATATATTAACATTGTCTGTATTCTAGTGAATTGTTATTTTAATCTGGTTTAGGCAGGAAAATAGAGGGCCCCATGTTTGACATCCCTGCTCAACCCTTTCAGAGTCCTCTTTTCTCTGAGGAAGCCTTGTCTAAGTTACTTGAAGAAACTTCAAAAAACCCTCCTAAACCTTATTCTATATTCTAAGAGACTGTATATTCTTAATGTTGTCTGTACCTTGCCTGCCCTTTGAATTCAGAATGTATGCTTCTGGAAAGAGACTGTATACAATTTTTACTCTTTAACAAGTATGTGGTCAGTTCTCTCCCCACCCCCAAATTATACAGCAGCATTAAAACAGAGATTATTAGAGTTTGAGACTTCACCAGGACATGAGGTAGAAAAGAATCTACGATAAAGTCCCATCAAAGTTTTCATTTGTTCTGCAGAGGTCAGAATGATCTCTTACTCCATTTATTCTCAAAAACAAGCCCTGAATCTAGCTGGTTTTTGTTTTGAGTTCATAGCCTCTCACATAGCAGCAATCTGTGATAACCAGCACAAGATCTCTATTCCAGAGAGAACAGCAGAGTATAGGATGAAAGCAGGGAAAGAGCCCTGCCCTGGTACTGCAGAAGGCTAGCTCAACATCCTAACCCAGATCTTTTAGCAAAGAATACTGCATCGTAACCTGCTCTCCAAGATATAAGGTCTAATAGCTCTCACCAGAAAGAAGCATTTAAAAATAAAATCCAAATTCCAACCATGTTGATATGAACCTTGTGAAAGCAAATGATACCAAGCCACAAGCACTCTAAAAACCTTTTCCCCAGAGATGTTATATGCAGGAATTGTTCTTGTTGTGGTGCTGATCTGGTGGGGGTGGGGATGTTGCTGCTGATTTATAAGCAAAGTTTCTTCTATTCTTCATCAAATTTTAAGCTTCTCAGATAAACCAGGCTGAGAAGAATAGGAAAGAGATGGAAGAAAACATATTTCTGTAACCTTCTTTGATATTCTTTTTCAAGTTTCCTCTCACATAGGGAAGCAGATGGCCTATCCCTCAGAGGTTTGAATCCTAGAATGCAGCTGCTACCAGGTCCCAGTTCCAATAGCTGGGGTTAAAGAAGCTCATTGCAGGAGGTAAACATCAGAAAAATAATGACTTCTCTTGTACATGCATGTGTTCACACTGAGGCCCAATCTCACTGCTTTCTTAGAACTTGGGGTGGAAGGAAAGATGTTAAAAGCTTTTCTGAGGAGATCTGTAACTAGAGCTTTAAATTAACAGAAAAGTATAATATAATGAAATCTAAGTTTAGTTAGCTTATCCTGATTTTGGGGGGGTTAATGGCATAATATGCCTTTGGGGGAGCAAATGGGGAGGGAAAGGAGACAAAAAAATGGTGGCACAAAATTTGTTGCTCCCTCCCCCCCCTACCTTGGACTCTAATCCAGCTCAGTGTAATTAAGTCAGAGTAAAAAGGAGGCTAAATTTTCATGCAATGGATGATAAAAGGGGCTGACATTCATAAAATATAAAAGGCTATGTTGTGTGTGTACACTTAGATGGGTAGAACTATATGATTACATAATTAGGTACATCAAACTGTTTATGCTGAATAAAGTAAAAACCCCTACTTAGTATCATTTCAAAGTTGAAAGGGGGAAAAGGAAATAGAAAATGAAGCATCTAATTGCAATCTTTCACAAAACCAGCCATGCCCAGCTGGTGCCACAGTTGAATTCTCTTAATTAATACACTGCAAAAGCAAGTTTGAAAGACTGTGTGCCTATCATCTACAAATCAGGGCCAACCAAGCAATAGGAAAGTCTAGCAGAATCTTGCTAGTTAAAGATATTTTTCTCATTTCTGTAAGTGTTGTATGTTGTTGTCTTTATAAAAAGTATCTTTTCTGCTCACACAGTCACCACCTTACTTCCGGCCACGACCACCTCCTATCTGGACTACCGCACTGTTCTTGCTTCCATTCTCTTCCCTCTCCAGCTCATCCTACACCATTCTTTACAATGCACACAAAACCCCCACTCCACACCAGTCACAGACCATCTGTATACCTTAGGTTTCTGATGAAGCCTAGTTAAAAGTTTAAAATACCTTTTTTAATCTGTCCACCTAAACCACACAGAGGCTTTAGCAACTTGGTTTTCTAAAAGAAAGTCTAGTTGATGGCATAAAATGACTGAGTTAAGTATGCTCTAAGAAGGAGAAGTATACTCTAGGAAGGGATAATGAACATAAACACGAATAATATGCAGAACTGCAATGAAGTGGAAGCCAACATACGAAAGACACCAGAGAACACTGTGGCATAGAGTGCTGGAGCCAGCTGATGTCGGGAAAACTGGGGTTTTACATTTACAAGCTGTATGACAATGGAAAGACAAGCCATTTAACCTCTGGGCCACTTTTCTCATTTGTGAAAAGGGGATAATAATACTCAGTAGGTTGTTGTGATGTTCAAATGAGAAAATGTATGTAAAGCACTTTACAAACATAAAAATACCATGCAAAAGCAGTAATTATCACCTCTACATCACAAATTCAATATTAGAGATTAAGAAATGGAGTATTTATTTCTAATCAATAATCTCCACCAGCACTATAACTAGCTAAGTTTAACCTGGGACAAGGATATAAAACTATACTTCTCTGTTCTCAGGGTACAACATGCTTGAATGTCTATTTTATATTTTTGTATTCCTACGTCCCCCCTAAATCTCAGTTTTGTTTGACTAAGGCAAATACATCTTTCTTAGCTTGACTGTTGACAAATCTGTTCCCCCTTATCTCCTTATCTACCTATATAAGAATCCTGTTAATGATTTGAAATTAGGTCAAGAATTGTGAGACATACTATAAGTAATCAAATTTGTTTTATAGTAATTTTTAAAGAATGCATTGTTTTGGTTTGTTTGTCCAGAAACCATTTTAATAGGCATGGAGATAAACGATTAAAACACACTGGGAGGGGCGGCTAGGTGGCACAGTGAATAGAGCACTGGCCCTGGAGTCAGGAGGACCTGAGTTCAAACCCGGCCTCAGACACTTGTTGACACAATTACTAGCCTCATGATTTTGGGCAAGTCACTTAACCCTACAAATTGTCACAAAAAGTCACTTAATTGCTCTCCAAAAAGCAAAAAAACAAACAAGCAAACACTCCCCCCCCCAACTGCTCCACCAGAAGAATTTTCTAATTCTATAAAATAACCCTTATTAGTTTGACTGATATGATATTGAACCTGTAAGTCAATCTAGTTAGCACTGTAATTTTATAATATAGATTACATTCAGATTATATTTAAAATCTCTCCAATTATTTAGGTCAATATTTCTGTAAAATGTTGAAGTTGTAGTTATATAATTCTTATGTGTGTCCTGATAGCTGGACACCCAGATATTTTATACATTCTGTAGTTACTTTGAATAGAATTTCTTTTTCTATCTCTTCCTGCTAAGTTCTGTTGGTAATATACAGAAAAGGCTGATGATTTTTGTGGATTTATTTTATGTTCTAATACTCTGCTGAAGTTATTGTTTCAATAAATTTTTAGTTGAATCTCTAGGCTTTTCTAAGTAAATCATCATCTCATTTAAAAATACTTCGGTCTTCTCTTTGCCTATGCTAATTATTTCTTCTCATCTTCTTGTTATAACTTGTATTTCTAGAACTATAGTATAGTATTACAGATTTAGAGTTGAAAGAGAATTTAAGAGATTATAAAGTCAAACTCCCTCATTTTATAGATAAGGAAACTGAGGAACAGAGCTATGAAGTGACTTGCCAGGGTCACACAGCTAGTATCTTAAGTAGGATCTGAACTCCAGTCTGAATGACTTCAAGTTCAGCACACTATGCACAATCCCACATTAACCTAATAAATCAAACAGATGAAACAATGGGCATCCTTGCTTTTCCCTCTAGCATTTCTTCATAAATATCTTTATATATTATCCTTGTAGATAATATTAGCTCTTCCTTTTAGATAGGTACTATTTATAACATTAAGAAACTGTCTATTTATTCCTGTCTTTTTAGGCAGCTAAGTGGCACAATGGATAGAGTGTTAGACCTGGAGTCAGGATTGAACCTAAGTTCAACTCTGATCACAGAAATTTATTAGCCGTGCTACCCTGGATAAGTCATTTAACTTCTGTCTGTCTCAGTTTTCTCAGCTGTAAAATTCAGATAACGATGGGACTTATCTCCCAAGGTTGCTGTGAAAATGAAATTAAAATGCCTAGCAGTGTTTGACTGCAATATAGTAGGTGATTAATAAATGTTTCCTTCTTTCCTCCCTTAAATTTTTTTTTAACATAAGGGGGTGTTGTATTTTGCTAAGTGTTATTTTTTTCATTTACTGATAACACCAAGAGATTCTTATTATTATTTTTATGTTAATAGTTTCCCTAATATTGAAACAGCCCTGCATGCATGGTACAAATTCGATCTGGTCATAGCATATATATCTTTATTAAGTTGTTATAGCCTCTTTACTAATATTTCAGCCAATATTTTTGTATTGATATTCATAAGAGCTTCTGGTTTAATATAGCTTTCTATGCCTGCTTTATCACTGGCTGGTATCAGGTTCAGGAGCAGAATTGCTCCTTTCCCTAGTTTTGTGTACAATTTATATGATACTGGAATTAACAACTGGTAAAATTTATTTCTAAATCTGTTGTTCGCTGATGTTTTCCCCTTGGGAGTTCTTTTATGGCTTCTCCAATTTCTTTTACCAAGACTGAGCTATTTAAATTTTATTTTTTGTTCTGTTAATCTGAAAGTTTTGTACTTTGGTAACTACTCAAATCTTTTAGGTTATCAGTTTTGTTGACATAACTAGGCAAAATAATTTCTTAATCACTTCCTTTATTTCTTCTAAATTTTGTTGCAAATTCATCTTTTACATTTTTTAGTCCGGCTAAAATATAGGTTTTACCTTTTTAAAACAAAAAAAATTTTTGCCTTTTTTTTTGGAGGGGGAAGGGCAGGACAATTGGGGTTAAGTGATTTGCCCAAGGTCACACGGCTAGTGTATCAAGTATCTCAGATCAAATTTGAACTCAGGTCCTCCTGACTCCAGGGCTGGTGCTCTATTCACTGTGCCACCTAAACGCCCCTTTTTACCTTTCTTTTAACTATCACAAACCCACTGGGGGGTTTCCCCCACCCCTAAATGGCAGCTTTTGCTTTTTATTTATCTATTCTTTTTTTTTAATCTTCAATTTTGGTAATCTTTCCTTTTTTCAGAATCTTTATTCTGGTATTTAGTTAAGAGTTTTCTGATTCACTGAATTTTCTAATATTTTAAGTTACATACCCAATTTGTTAATCTGTTCTCTCTTACTGATGTGTTTAGAGATATAAAGTTTTCTTTAAGGACTACTTTGACTACATCCCCAAAAAATTCAGAATGTTGTCTCATTATTGTAATTTTTTTTAAAAGAAAGTATCAATTGTTTCTGTGATTCGATCTTTATCCCATCAATTCTTTAGGATTAAATTATTTAGTTTCCATTTAAGATTGAATTTTTTCTTCAAAGGCCATTTATTGGTTTCAGGTTTTATTACTGTATGGTCAGTAAAGGATATTTAATATTTTTGCATTTCTATATGTTTATGAGATTTTTATGCCTTAGCACATAGTCAGAATTTGTAACGATGTCTTGCATAGCTGAAAAATATGTATATTCCTTTCTATTCTGATTCAGCAATCTCCAGAGAACTACCATTTCCAACTTTCCTAACATTATATTCAGGTTTGTTAGTGTTTTTTATTTTATTTTTGTTAGGTTTATCTGTACCTGAAAGGCTACACTGAGGTCCCTAAGTATTACAATAGTAACTGTAATTGTAAAAGTTAGAACTCCTGCACCAAAAGCTTCAAAGAAAACTACGAGCTGGTTATATGCCATAGAAGACCTTAAGAAGCAAATAAGAGAAGTGGAAAAAAAGTGAGAAGGATGCAAGAAAATGATGAAATGAGAGTCAACAGCCTGACTGAGGAAAATAACACTTTAAAAAATAGACTAACTCAGGGGCGGCTAGGTGGTGCAGTGAGTAAGAGCACCGGCCTCGGAGTTGGGATGACCCGAAATCGGATCCGGCCTCAGAAAATGAGCACCCACGCATAAATAATGACTGGCTGTGTAACCTTGAGCAAGTTACTTAACCCCAATTGCTTTAAAAAAAACCAGACTAACTCAAATGGCAAAAGAGGCTCAAAAAGGCAATGAGGAGAAGAATGCCTTAAGAAGCCGAATTTGCCAGATGGAAAAAGAGCCTCAAAAGCTCACTGAGGAGAATCATTCCTTCAGAATTAGACTGGAGCAAATAGAAGCTAGTGACTTTATGAGAAATCAAGATACTATTAAACAGATTCAAACAAATGAAAAAAATAGAAGGCAATGTAAAATATCTCATTGGGAAAACCACTGAACTGGAAAATCGATCCAGGAGAGATAATTTAAAAGTTACTGGACTACCTGAAATCCATGATCAAAGAAAGAACCTAGAGGCGGAGCCAAGATGGCGGAGTAGAAACAGCTCACCCAAGCCACTCTGCCCCCACGTTCCCCCCAAACAAGGTAAAAGGGGACTCTGAACAACTTCTGGAGCCCCAGCACCCACAGAACGACACAGAGAAGCTAACCTTCCGCTGAGGACAGCCCAGCAGCCCTGCAGGAAGGACCAGCGCAGTGGTCTGGGACCTGGCAGCGTGCAGAGCGCAGGAGCCGAGCCGAGCCCAGGTCCACATGAGCCGAGGTTTTAGCCCCAGGGCGGCAGGGCCAGCAGCCAGCTGGAGGAACCCCAGAACACCAGGAGCTGTGGCGACTCCAGAATTATCAACATAGACTTGCCTGGGACAAAGTAAGAGGTTAGTGTCCTATGGACTTTGGGACTTGTATTGGGGAATGCGTCGGCTCCCTCCCCTGGGGGCTAGAAGCCGCTGAGGAGACACGCCATTTTGTAGTTTTCATAGGCATTTCCAGCTCCCAGCCTGCAAATTTGTGGGGAGATCCAGCGATCAGTCTTGGGGGGTAATCGCTCTTGCTTTAACCTCCCTGGATTTGGATTGTGATCTAGGGTGGAAGTTGTGGGTGGGTTTACAGCTTGCCAGAAACGGAAGTTGCCCACCACACGTTCGGGACGAAAATTCCTCTAGCTGGCCTTAAAGCCATAGTGTGGCAACAAGCCCAAAAGTCAAGTAATTAAGTGGCAACATGCCAAGGCAAAGGAAACAGATAAATGCAACCTTAGATTCCTATTTTGGGGGCATAGAGCAGGAAAAGGACTGTGAGGTCAGAAGTCCTGCTCCAAAAGCCCCAGGGGAAACCATGAGTGGGTTGCAGGCCACAGAGGACCTTAAGAAGGACTTTAAAAATCAAATAAGAGAAGTGGAGGAAAAATTGGAAAGAGAAATGAGAAGGATGCAGGAAAAGTATGAAATGAGGGTCAACAGCCTGACTGAGGAAAACAACACCTTAAAAAATAGACTAACTCAAATGGCAAAGGAGGCCCAAAAGGTCAATGAGGAGAAGAATGCCTTAAAAAGTCGAATTTGGGGGGCGGCTAGGTGGCGCAGTGAACAGAGCGCCGGCCCTGGAATCAGAAGGACCTGAGTTCGGAGCCAGCCTCCGACACTTAATCCGCACAAACAAAAACCTAGCCGTGTAACCTTGGGCAAGTTACTTAACCCCAATTGCCCTAAAGGGGCGGCTAGGTGGCACAGTGAGTAAGAGCGCCGGCCTCGGAGTTTGGATGACCCGAGATCAGATTCGGCCTCAGAAAATGAGCACCCACGCATAAATCAAATGACTAGCCATGTAACCTTGAGCAAGTTACTTAACCCCAATTGCTTTAAAAAAAAAAAAAAAGTCGAATTTGCCAGATGGAAAAAGAATCTTAGAAGTTCACTGAGGAGATTCATTCCTTCAGAGTTAGACTGGAGCAAATGGAAGCTAATGACTTTATGAGAAATCAAGATGCTGTTAAGCAGATCCAAAGAAATGAAAGATTAGAAGGCAATGTGAAATATCTCATGGGAAAAACCACTGACCTGGAAAATAGATCCAGGAGAGACAATTTAAAAATTATTGGACTACCTGAAAGCCATGATCAAGGAAAGAACCTAGAAATCACCCTTCAAGAAATTCTCAAGGAAAACTGCCCTGATGTTTTAGATCCAGAGGGCAAAATAGAGGTTAAAAGAATCCACCGATCACCTCCTGAAAAAGATCCCAAAAAGAAAACTCCCAGGAATATTATAGCCAGGTTCCAGAATCCCCAGATCAAGGAGAAAATACTACAAGCAGCCAGGAAGAAACAATTTCAATATTGTGGAAACACAATCAGAATAGCCCAGGACCTGGCAGCTTCTACACTGAGGGATCGAAGGGCATGGAATATGATATTCCAGAGGGCAAAAGAACTGGGAATGAACCCAAGGGTCACCTACCCAGCAAAACTGAGTATTTTGTTTCAGAAGAAAATATGGTCATTCAGTGGAATAGAGGACTTTCAAGCATTCTTGAGGAAAAAACCAGAGTTGAATAGAAAATTTGACATCCAGACGCAAGAAGTAAGAGATGCCTGAGAAGGTAATCAGGGAAAAGAAATCAAAAGGAACTTATCAAAGTTGAACTATTTACATTCCTATATGGAAAAGCAATAACTGTGACTGATGATATCTTTCTCACTATGAAAATAATGGAAGAAGGGGGTGTGGTCATATGAATACATATGTGAATGGGTGTGTATATGGTTACAGTTATATATGGATAGAGGGCATAAGTTGAATTTGTTGGGAAGGGAGAATACTCAAGGGATGAAATTATGAGGTGAGAGAGGAAAGTGGCAAGAGGAGATGGGGAGAGACAGGGTAGGGTAAACTATCCCATGCAGAAGAAGCAAGGGGAAGTGGTTGCAAAGGAGGGGAGAATAAGGAAGGCTAAAAAGGCAAAACCACATTCACATTGAATTTGGTTCAGGGAGAAAATGACATACATACTAAATGGGATATCTCAACCTGCAGCAGGATAGGGGGAAGGGGGATGAGAGGAGGGATGATGGATGGGAGGGCATCCTTGGGGTGAGGGGAGGTTGGAAGTACCCACTATAGAAGAGGGACAGGATCATGTAGGGAATGGACCAGGTGGGGGGTGGGATGAGTGGGAGGGAATTATAAGCAGCCGTGTACAATATATCTACTATGATAATGTTTTGCATAGCTAGACATGTACAACATATACTGAATTACTTATCTCCCAAGAGGGAATGGGTGACAAGGGAGGAAGGAAATGGATCTGAAATTCGAGGTCTTAACATTAAATGTTTCAAATATATATAAATACTATTATTAATACTCTTTTGCTTGTAATAGGGAGATAAGATGTGCAGGCATTGGGATGCAAAGACTCACCTTCCTCTAATGGAAAAGTCGATGGGGGTATGGGAGAAGGTATGGGAGAGAGCAGATTGGAGGAAGCGATATCTTGTGGGATTACTGTTATGGGAGGTTGGGTAGGGGAATAATGGGGGGAAAATGATTGTAACTCAAAATCTGGCGGAAATGAATGATGTAAAACAGAAGTTAATAAAGCATTTGTTTAAAAAAAAAAAGAAAGAAAGAACCTAGAAATCATCCTTCAAGAAATTCCCAAGGAAAACTGCCCTGATATTTTAGAACCAGAGGGCAAAATGGAGGTTGTAAGAGTCCACCAATTACCTCTTGAAAAAGATCCCAAAAAGAAAACTCCTAGGACGATTACAGCAAGGTTCTGGAATTTCCAGATCAAGGAGAAAATATTACAAGCAGCCAGGAAGAAACAATTTGAATATTATGGAAACAAAATCAGAATAACACAGGATAGGGCAGCTTATACATTGAGGGATCAAAGGGCTTTGAATATGATATTGTGGAAGCCAAAGGAGCTGGGATTAAAACCAAGAATCACCTACCCAGGAAAACTGAGTATCATGTTTCAGGGGAAAATATGGTCATTCAGTGGAATGAATAGAGGACTTTCAAGCATTCTTGATGAAAAAACCAGAGATGAATAGAAAATCTGACATTCAGATAAAAGAAGCATGAGAAGGTAAACAGGGAAAAGAAATCATAAGGAACTTATCACAGCTGAACTATTTACATCCAAATGATAACTGTAACTTATGAAACTTTTTTCAGTATGAGAATAGTTGAAGGGAATAGAAATGTATATACACACACACACATAAGGGTATATGGGAATATGAATACATATGTGAGTGTGTATATATATGTGTACAGGTATACATAGACAGCACAGGACCAATTTAATAGAAAGGGATGATACTTAAAAGGTGAAACTAAGAAGTGAGAGAGAAATATAATGAGAGGAGATGGGGAAAGACAGAATGGGATAAACTATCTCATATAGAAGAGGCAGGGGAAAATGGTTACAATGGAGGGGAAGAACAGGAAGGCAAAAGGGAATGGGTCAACCTTATTCTCATTGAATCTGGCTTAGGAGAAAATTTGAAACTCAAGTAATTGTGGATCTGAATCTTGTAAACTAAAAGTAAACAAACAAATTAATAAAGACCCTCCCCGCCAATATATAAAAAAAAAAGAATTTGGTTTAGGGAGGGAATGACATACACACTAAATAGGGTATCTCACCCTACAGGAGAGTAGGGGAGAAGGGGATGAGAGGGGAGGCTGGGGGGCAGGGAAGTTGGAAGCACCCACTTTTGAAAAGGGACAGGATCAAAGCAGAGAATAGAATAAGTGGGAGGGAAATATAGTCAGTCTTTTACAATATATTCACTATGGAAATGTTACGCATAAGTACACATGTACAACCTATACTGAATTGCTTTTCTTTCCAGTAAGGGTGGGTAACAAGGGAGGAAGGGAATGAATCTGGAATTCAAAGTTTTAAAAACAAATGTTTAATATATATACATACTACTATTAATACTATTTTACATGTAACTGGGAAATAAGACATACAGGCACTGGGGCACAGAGATCCACCATGCCCTACTGGAAAAGTCAAAGGAGGTATGGGAGAAGATATGGGAGAGAGCAGATGGGATAAGGGAATATCCTGTGGGACCGCTATTCTGGGGTGGCGGGTAGGGGAAAAACGGGGAGAAAATATATAACTCAAAATCTGGCAGAAATGAATTATGTAAACCAGAAGCTAATAAAGCATTTGGAAAAAAAAAAACTTTTAAATACAAAAAAATTTGTATTTAAAAAACAGAAATAAAAACCTGAACTCACCCAAGAGACAATAAAGGAGACTTAATGGACGCGCACATACATTCTCATCAGTCTGGGCAAGTGATTTCAGTACAGAGAAAGGCAGGGTAATAGTGACTGGGACTGGAGACCCGGATTCCCATCTGGACCCAAGTCTAACTTCCTGAACAAACTGATAAATTTCTCTGGATCCTGGTTACCTCCTGTGTAAAATGAGAAGTATTTATACTCCCTCCACAGGCTTAAGAAAAAGCTTTTTAAAACTTAAATCAGTAAGGAAACAGGAGTCATTAATATAACTGTTGTCCTACTCAGGAGGTTCCCATTGCCTCACAGGGTGCTGGAAAAGAAAAGTCAGGCGAATGTTAGCTCTGTACAAAAGCAAGACTGACTTTAGAAACAGGCCCCACATGACGAGCTACTGCTCTGTTAAGTGTTAAACAGACGAGATAAGCTCAACAGGAATCAATTGATAATGCCAGCACTGGCAATTTATCTACAAAAAATCAGGAATAGAACACCTGGGGCACCACAATACACTGTCAGCCACAGCTTTCAACAGAAGGGGAAAGCGCCAGCATCTTAAGTGGTAACCTGAGATGAGAGCACTTTATTTCAGACACTAGATTAAGTGTGCATATTTGCACATGAAAGGATAGGATTGCTTTCTTCCCTCACAGGCCCTAAACCAGACCCAACATGTAAGGGAAAACAATGACAGCAGAAGAAAAGGAAAGCTTTCTTCATTTTTCCCCCCTCTAGTAGCCTTCTAAGTCAGTTTGAGAGATTTTATTTTTCATCAACTTCATAGCTAGCACATGCTGGGTAAGACTGATTCAGTGGCCCCCTTAATTTTCCCACCCAGCAGAGAGTGGGATGGAAATCATCAGGGCTACTTCCCCAAAGAAAAGCAGCTTTCTACATTTTTCTGAATATAAGACCCTCCTGGAACTTTCCTTGGTCCTGAAATTTGGCTAGGGAACCACAGGGTAAAGAAATGGATGTAACTGCCTTTAGGCTTAGCCAGAATGCATGCAGAATAACATGAAAACTCAAAAGGGGAAATCCTTACATTTGCTCATGGAGGGGGACTACTAGGTACGTGCTGACTTCAGTGAAAGGAGTCAATGAAACTTTATGCTTCATTCACCTCTTCAATTTTCTAGTCATTTTAAACCCACTCAAGTTATTATTAATTTTTTTTAAAGCAAAAGGTCTTCACAGGATCATAGTTTTAGAACTAGAAGAGACTGGCATAATCATCTAGTTTAACTTCCTCATTTTATGAATGAGGAAATTGAATTTATGGAGACTAACTGATTTGCCCACAGTTAACAAAGACGGTAAGAAAGAGATCTGAGATTTGAACCCAAGTCCTCTGACTCTAAATCCAATCATGTATGAATGTGCTGAAATCATTTTGTTGAGAGTAGGAAATCAGAATTAGTATATTCAAAATGTTTTTATTTTGTACTTACTAATATGTGTATGTTATTTCCCATTAATAGAATGGAAGCTATTTTTGTCTTTGTATCCCCAATCAATTAGCACAGTATATGATACATAGTAGACCTATTAAATGACTGAAAATAGTTTCCTAATGATTCCCCAAAAGATAACTAATTGGTCAAGGGATATGTACAAAAAGTCCTCAAAAGAAGAATTGCAAGCTATTAACAACCATATGAAAGAAAGAAATGCAAATCAAAATAATTCTTGGGTTTCATCTCATACTCAGAAATTGGTAAAGAAGACAAAAGATGTGAATAGTCAATGTTGGTGGTGTTGAAGAAAGACAAGTAGATAAATATTGTTGGTAGTGCTGTAAATTGATCCAACCATTCAGAGAAACTATTTGAAATGCTGTTATGATGACTATAATTTTCATACTCTTTGACTAAGAGATCTCACTGTTAGGAATAGTGGAATGCCCATTCAATTTTTAGCTAGCATTTACATAGCATTTTAAGGTTTGCAAAACATTTTACAAATATTATCTCATTTATACCAAAATATTTATACTTTCTATAGTAGCAAAGAACTGAAAACTCAGCAGATGGTTCTTACTGGGGAATGACTAAACAAATTTTGGTATGTGAATGTAACAGAGTATTACTGAACTGAAAAACAATGATGATAAGGAATGTAGGAACATATAAGAAGACATGTATGAACTAATGCAAAGTAAAATGAGAACCAGGAAAACAATACACAACATAACTAGAAAGAACAACAACTGAAATAGAATACGGGTAGTTTTGCTGACCTTTTATTCATCTCTTTTGTTCTTTGTTGTAAGAAATGGTTCTCTGGAAAAAGGATATGGGATGGACACAGTAGACATACATATGATATAAAAACAAAAAATATCATTAAAATTTGCTATTTTGTTTCAGGAGATCCCACAAGCTACACTCTGTGCTCTGTACTTTTTTTTTTTTTTTTGCTTTTTGGAGGGCAGTGGGGTTAAGTGACTTGCCCAAGGTCACAAGATAGTTTTTGTGTTAAGTGTCTGAAGCCGGATTTGAACTCAGGTCCTCCTGACTCCAGGGCCAGTGCTCTATTCACTGCACCACCTAGCTGCCCCCACATGCTCCATACTTTAAATGAGTAATCACAAGCCTTTGAACATAAGACAAGGAGATGGAACTTAAAAAAAAAAAATCTGCTTTCACAAAGCATGGAACTACTGAATTGTTTTCATCAATTGCTACAGTGGAAAATACGCAATGATAATAGTAAAAAGTGATTTATTTTTAAATAAAATTTAACATTTCAACTGTATCATCATTGTGCCCATGACTAGTCTAACCACCTGCTAAAAAACCCATGACAAGTTCTTTCTAATTTTTAAGACCTGTTTCAGGCTATGTTCCCAGACTGATGCTTTCTCATGCTATCTATATTCTCCCAGGTAAAAATTTTAAGCAACTTTTCTTTTGTTCTTTTAAACTTAAGTATGCTCTCATTTAGCACCTGGGTTTCCCAACACCAACACACACCCTCCTACAGACCAAAGGTTCTTAATCTTTTTTTTGGGGGGGTCATGGTCCTCCGTTTGGTAATCTGTTGAAGTCTGCTAGAATAAGAGCCTAAATTAGAATCCTAATTGATTGGTGTCCCCTAGACTGCTTTTATAGCCACCGGACCACCTGATACTAAAATGACTATGAGGCTTGAACTCTGCTGCCCAATCCTGTATTGGATTTGCTCAGCTGACTAAGAGAAATTCTCTCTCACTAGTCAGTCCCTTAAGATTTTAATGCAATTTAAATTGTTGGTGTCTCTCAATGGGCCTTTCCACATTCTGCAGCATCACCATCACCTATGCTAGCACCAATTTCTGGTAGCGCTGAACTTACTGGTTAAAATGTTACTGACAGAAGCCTTGAAGTAATAGCTGGCTTTGAAAGAAGCCACCAGAAAAGACTCATTTTGGCAGAGGCCTAGACGATGAGGTGCGAGCGGCATGCAGAGGCCCAGACAAGGCCTGGTCAACTTGGTGGCAAGCTGATACACCTACCATAAGGGCCATTCCAAGGCCCATCACTGCAGGGCTGGGATCAGACAGAGCAGGGTAAGAGACAAATGCAGGGCCCCCAGCAGTGGCAGCAGCTATTCCTGGGACTACCAACCCACAGCCTGGAAATTTTAAAAGCCCCTATCTGAACTTCCAGGGACCAGGATGGCAGAGTGAACCCCTGGCTGCTCCAATCCCCCCCCAAAAACACAGTAATTATTGCCCCAGAGCAAAACTTTAAACAGTAAAGGCTTGGGAACCTGCCTCAAAATGGGTAAAAAACAGAATACAAAGACAAAGACTCTAGAATCCTATAACTTCCAGAGGAGACAGTAATGATTCCACACCCACAGCTGAAGCCTCAACAGGGAACTGGTCTCAAGCAAAGAAAGCATTCTTAGATGAGCTCAAAAAAAACTTTGAAAACAAAATTAGAGAGGTAGAAGAAAAAATGAATAATTTTTTTTATAATCAAAGTTGCAAAATTAGAAAAACATTACAATGAAGAAAACAGCTCCTTAAAAAGAAAAATGTGTTAAGAGCACCAGCCCCAGAATTGGTTCCAGCCTCATACTTAACACCCACACACACAAAAAAATAACTGGCCTGCCTGTAATCTTGGGCAAGTTATTTAGCCCCAACTGCTTAAAAAGAAAAAAAGAAAAATGTGTGAACTAAAATGAAATCTGAATATATGGAGAAGTTTCAAAAACTAACTGAGGAAAAGAATTCATTAAAAATTAGAATCAACCAAATTGAAGTGAATGACTCTAGGAGGAACCAAGAACAAAACATCAAGAGTAAAAAATTACAAAAAGAGATAAAATATCTCAATGGAAAAATAACTGACCTGGAAAACAGATCCAAGAGAGATAATCTGAGAATTATAGGTCTACCAGAAAATCATGATGACAAATGAGCCTAGACAACATCTTCCAAGAGCTCATCATGGAAAACTGCCCTGAGATACTAGAACCAGAGGGAAAAATAGAAATCAAGAGAGTCCACCAGACACCTCCTGAAAGAGATCCCAAATTAAAAAGTCCACAAAATGTTGTGGCCAAATTCCAGAACTATCAGATAAAGGAGAAAATACTACAAGCAGCCAGAAAGAAACAATCCAAATATTGTGGAACCACAGTGAAGAACGCACAGGATCTGGCAGCTTCTACATTGAAAGATCAGAGGAACTGGGATATGATTTTTCTTTTTTTTTTCTTTTTTTGGAGGGCAATGGGGTTAAGTAACTTGCCCAAGGTCACATGGCTAGGTTTTTGCGTTAAGTGTCTGAGGCCAGATCCGAACTCAGGTCCTTCTGACTCCAGGGCCGACGCTCTACTGACTGCGCCACTTAGCCGTCCCTGGAATATGATTTTTCACGAGGCAAAAGAACTCAGGTTACAACCAAGGATTACCTATCCAGAGAAACTGAACATACTGTTCCAGGCAAGGACATGGTTATTCAGTGATATAACGGACTTCCAGACTTTCCTGATGAAAAAGCCAGAGCTCAATGGAAAATTCAACTTCCAATTACAAGACTCAAGAGAGACATAGAAAGGTAAATAGGGAAAAAACACACACAAACACACACACAACCTGTTATTTAATAAGAGCAAACTGTTTACATCCCTATATGGGAAGCTGATGCCTGTTAATACTGAGAATTCTATACCTATGGCGACATCTAAAAGGAATACAGATAAATAGAGGGCATGCGTATAAATTACACAAAATGATAAAAAATATTTTATTAAAGGCTGAAAAGGGACTACAATGGAAGAAGAGGAAAGAATGAAGCAAAAAACGGTAAATTATACCACACAAAGAAGCATAAAAACATTATAGTAGAGGGAAAGAAGGGAGGGAGATGAGCATTATATGAGCTTTTCCCTCATTGGTTCTGGTGCAAGGAGGGAATAACATAATCAGTTAAGTATAGGACTCTATGGAGAAGAAACATAAACCCTCATTGGTTCTGGTGCAAGGAGGGACTAACATAATCAGTTAAGTATAGGACTCTATCAAGAAGAGACATAAAACTTATCATAATAGAGGGAAAGACAGAAGGGAGAAGAGAATTGTATGAGATTTATTCTCATCAATCTTGGTTCGAGGAAGAAATAACATACTACATTAAGTATAAAAGTCTATCATATCACAGGCAGTAGGAGGGGGGAAGGATTAAGCAAGGAGGGAGTTAGTAAGTAGAAGTAGTAAGGGGGAAAGGGGGAAAAATAAAAGCATAAACAGGGGAGGGAATAGGATTGAGGGAAAGAAACAGATAGTAATCATAACTGAATGTGAATGGGATGAACTCTTCCATAAAACGGAGGCAGATAGCAAAATGGATTAAAAATCACAATCCTATAATATGCTGTTTACAAGAAACACATTTGAAACAGGGGGATACACACAGGGTAAAGGTAAAAGGTGGGAGTAAAATATATCATGCCTCAGCTAAAGTAAAAAAAAGCAGGGGTAGCAATCCTCATCTCAGACAAAGCAAAAGCAGAAATACATATAATTAAGAGATAAGGAAGGAAACTGTATCCTGCTAAAAGGCACCATCGAGAATGAGGCAATATCATTATTGAACATGTATGCACCAAGTGGTATGGCATCTCAATTTCTAAAGGAGAAGTTCAGGATGTTAGAGGAAGAAATAGACAGTATCTAGTGGGGGACTCCAATCTCTCTCTCTCTCTGAACTTGATAAATCCAACCTCAAAATAAACAAGAAAGAAGTAGACAGATATGGTGGACCTCTGGAGGAAACTGAATGGGAATAAAAAGAAATATACCTTCTTCTCAGCGGTACATGGCACATATACAAAATATGACCATGTACTAGGGAATAAAAAATCCACAATTCAATGCAGAAAAATTAAACGTATCCTTCTCAGATCATGATGCAATAAAAACTATATGTAATAAAGGGCCATCAAGGATAGACTAAAAACTAACTGGAAACCAAATAACTTAATCCTAAAGAATGAGTGGGTCTAACAGTAAAGACACATTTCTCAAGTCCATTTGTTCAATTAGTGATGCTCCCCTTATTGCCCCAGTTGCTACACACAGTGAGTGCTACTCTGGGTCTTAACTCCTGAGGTTATGGTTCCTTAAGCAACTCCTGGTGTTGGGGAGTGGGGGGAGGAAGGAAGGAGGACCAAACAGGTTGTTTCTAAAACCAGTGGCTCAAACAAAGGAATTTTCTAACAAGAACCTGGTTCTTTAACCATTCCTCTCCTTCCATCTACGAGATCATACCTTACTTGAAAGAAGTATGAAGGGAATTATAGTTAATCTGAGCCTTCAATGATGGGTAGGATTTCAACAGGCAGAAATGGAATCAGGAAGAGTATTTCAAGTAGAGGGCCCAGGAGAAGAAAAGGCTCAGAGATGGTTAAGGAGGAGGCATTAAGTAGTCCAGATTGGCTAGAATATAGAATAACATACGGAAAAACTGGAAGAGTATAGATAGTCATGAATACCATAATATAACATGGCACAGGGGATGGAGTGCTGGATTGGGAGCAAAAAGACTGATGTTTAAATCTCTTCCCATCTAAGATACTAACTAGACATGTCACAACCTCTCTGAGTCTCAGTTTCTTCATCTGTAAAATTAAGATATTAATTGTACCTACTTCACAGGATTGCTGTATCATATAAAAACTATATAAAGTACTTTTAAAGTACCTACATAAATTCCAGATGTTTTTATTATTATTGTTATTGCCAGGTCAAGAAGCCCAAATTTAATTCAGCAGGCAATGGGGAACCTTTATACAGAGGAATAATACAAATGAGAAATTTAGGAAGGTATTGGATGGAGGCTAAAAGTGGAGTCCAAAATGAGGGTCATGGCAGTGGGAATGGAAAAAAGAAAACAAATGGGGAATATATGATTTGGGATGTGGGAGCAAAAAAGGAAGCAACATTAAGCCTTGAGTGACTGGGATATTAGCTAGCAAACAGAAATAATGAACTGATGAGGAAAAGTTGATTCTGATGGGGAAGGTGATTAATTTGATTTTGGACAAAGTGAATGTGAGATGCTGGAGGGAGTGTCTCTTGATGCCATTCATACTATACCATATTGTTGGATGCTGCATCTCTTTACCCCTGTATGGTAAGGAGAGTCCTTACCTTTTATTTTTAAATTTACTCCCATGAGGTAATGTGCTGGATTTAAAGTTGAAGAATCTGGGTTCAGATCCCAGATATTTGATTTACTACCTGTGTGAGCTGGGGCAAGTAATGTAACCTTTAAACTTTAGTGTCTTTATCTGTAAAAGGCGGGAAGGAGAGGGGGAGTTGGTCAGAATGTCTCTTTCAGCTCTAAATGCATTACTTTTTTAAAGTAGAGAGAAAAAAGTCAGGCTTCTACCTAAACTATACTCCTGTTCTTTCTGATCCCTCCAGGAAATTCCTGCTTATGATATCCCATCCATGACCCAGGCCTGCCATCTTCTATCTGTGGATATTCTGAAATGTTGCCTTTCTTCTATGTCTCTGTCTCTTACACACACACACACACACACACACACACTCGAGACAATAGATTGCACAATTTCCTCTTGAGATTCTAAAACCTGTCAGAGGAACAATATTTAGCAATGTTCTCTATACATTTTCGAGAAATGACAAAGCTACTTCCCAAAAGAGAAGAAAAAAAATTCCCCAGATAAAATAAGGCCTCTTGGAAAACAAACAGAAGAGCAGTTTTTCCTGCCAGGACATGGTAAAAGTATTTAATGTGTTCAAGCTATTCAGCTTTGGCAAAGAAATCAGTTTGTGGAAACAGGGCAGCAAGGAAAGGCAGAGAGTCTTCACTGGTCTCACCCTCACAGAATGCCCTGTAATAGCAGCCAGAGTTTGAGTCCCTTGTTTCGCTTCTTATCCTGTCTCAATCATGTCAATCTCAGTTAACAAAATAAAGCACCTTAAAAGAAGACCTGGACTTGGGTCCTACAGATGCTAAAGGGCCTGGAAAAGTATCTTCACCCAAAGCAAGAATCTCCTCTTCTAACCTGCCAAAGAAGTGGTCATCCTCCTGTGGGTGAACACAAGTTTTGGGTTGTTTTTCTTTTGGGGGGGGGGCAGTGGAAAACTTAAACTTCAATTACTTCTTTGTATTTACTTTGTTACACATCTATATGACTTTGGACAAGTCTAGGGAAGGGAGAAAGATAATGAGTTCAGTTTTAGGCACACTGAGTTTAAGATGCCTGCAAAATATTCAGTTTGAGATGTTCAATAGGCACTTGAAGATGTCAGGCTGGAAGTCAGGAGAATGGTTAGGGTTGGACAAATGGAGACCAGAGTTGAATCCATTGGAGCTGATGAGACCATCAAGTGAAACAGTATAGAACATGAAGAGAAGAGGGCCCAGGAAAGAGCTTGGAGGACACCCATATCTTCCAGGTGTGACCTAGAAAAAGATTCAGCAAAAGGAAACTTAGGAGAAGTGGCTGGATGCAAAGGAGGAGAACCAGGAGAGCACAGCGTCATGAAAATCTAGAGAGAAAAGAGTATCAAGGCAAAGAGGAGGATAAAAGAAGCGTATCTTTCACCCTGCATCTTTGGACAGAAAACAGGGGTTCTTAACTTGGGGTATAAGGCCTTGCTTTTTTAATGTTTTGATGACTGTATTTCAATAAAACTGAATTCCTTTGTCATCTCATGCATTTTATTAAAACACATTAAATAAAATACATGTATTTAAAAACATTATTCAGAGAAGGAATCCACAGGTTTCACCAGACTGCTAAAAGTCCATCACACACAAAAAAGTTAAGCATGGTTAGGCTTTGAGGTACAGAATTTAACATAAATTCTTATTTACAGCTAATATATCGATTTGTTTTGCTTGACATTACATTAGAAGGATCAACTTCTCCTTGGAAGAGGGGTGATGATTGTGTTAGTAGGTAGTGATAAAAAATTTTTAAAAAAGAAAAAAGTATTTTAAACAAAGTATTTTAAAAAGTTAAAAATATTTTTAAAAAACCCACTAAAAATGCATTTGAATCTTTCTCAGTTGGAACTTGCCTTAAAAGACCTTGGGCTGAACCTCTAGAAAGTCATCTATACCAAATGAGAAGAGCTAAGCGTGAATTAATTAACAGAAGCCTAAGAAATCCTCATAAAAGCTATGATGCTACCTATTTAGATGAGGCAAGTAAAACAGGGTAAGGTCTTTCTACTTGCCTAGTGGGTGCTGGTTCTCTCCAAGCCAGAAGTTCTTAAGCCTGCCAATACAAACACAGGCAGCTTCAGGCCATGAACTAGAGGCTCAAAACAGGGTGTCAAATTCGGTTTAATGAACAGCAACTCCTCCAGAACAGGGAAACCATTCTGCACAGCCTAGACACAACTCTGGTAGGGAGAGGGGAGGGAAGGGGGAATGAGAGGGTTTCTGGGTAATCCCCTTTTTGAAATGCTAATGTCATTACCACCACATAGCCAAAAGGACAAGTGGCAGAATCCAGCTGACAGCAGCTCAGGCAATGTGCCCTTACACAGATGGCCTAAACAGGGTCTTTTGTCATTTTTTCTCTGCTCTTCCCCTCCCCAGGCTTCTGATGTACCCCAAATCACAGGACTCACAGCAGCTGGCTGGCACGCCACTAAACAGAAGAGACCTGGATAGAGGCAGGGAAGTCACTTCTAGAAGAGTCGAAAGTCTGTGTGAAGTGGGACTTCAAGGTTTTGACCTTGAGCAAGAAGACAGATGAGGGGAAGAAATGCACCCAGTGATCTCAGATATAGCTTAAGGACCAATGATACCTTTGGGGTAGGTCTTCCCCCCACTCTGCTGAACAGAGTTGGGGTAGGGGGATTATCATCCTGAGATGCACCTCTAGGCTGGTTACTGGATGACTAACAAGCAAGTCCATCCTAGTCAACACTCAGAACCTTTGTGGCTTGGTTGTTAGTAGCAGTCAGAGAAGGAGGCAGAGTTTTCAAGAAGCTGGAAGAAGTACCAAACAAGGACTTTAGGGGTAATTCTTGGGATTTATGGCATTTAAAATCCTGAGAACCATGAAAAGACAGACTGCTGGGCATCCTGACTGTGTAATATCAAGGAGGAGGAATTAACAATAATAGCTAGCATTTATATAATGTGTTCAGGTTTTAAAAATGCTTCACAAATGTCTCATTTGGTCCCCAAAACCACCCTGGAAGATAGTGCTATTACTTATTCCCATTTTACAGATGAAAAAATGGAGGCAGACAGGTTAAGTGACTAGCCCAGGGTCATACAGCTAGAAAATACATGCAATGGAATTTGAAATTCTGGTCTTCTTGATTCTAGGTCCAATACTCTATCCACTGTGCCCCCCAGCTGCTAAAAATAAAAATTGATTAAAAAAAGCATACAACATTATTTTTTTTCTTAAGTTTTACATCATTCATTTCCACAAGATTTTGAGCTACAAATTTTCTCCCCAATTCTCCCTACCCCAAAACAACGTTCCCACTGAATATCCCTTCCCCCAATCTGCTCTCTCCCATATCTTCCCCCACACCCCCTTCGACTTTCCAGTAGGGCACAGTGGGATCTCTATGCCCCAGTGCCTATATATCTTATTTCCCAGTTACATGTAAAATAACAATAATAATAAGTATATATATTCTCCCTCATCACCCACCCTCACTGGGAAGATAAGCAGTTCACTATAGGTTGTACATGTGTAGCTATGCAACACACTTCCATAGTGGATATATTGTGAAAGACTGACTATATTTCCCTCTATCCTATCCCATCCCCGATGTGTTCTATTCTCTTCTTTGATCCTGTCCCTTTTCAAAAGTGGGTGCTTCCTACTTCCCCCCCCCCCAGCCTGTCCTCCCTTCCATCATCATCCCCCCTCTCATCCCCTCCCCCCCTACTCTCCTGTAGGGTGAGATACCCTATTTAGTGTGTATGTCACTCCCTCCCTGAGCCATATTCAATGTGAATAAGGTTGACTCATTCCCTTTTGCCTTCCTGTTTTTCCCCTCCATTGTGAACATTTTTTCTTGCCTTTTCTATATGAGACAGTTTACCCCATTCTGTCTCTCCCCATCTCCTCTCGTTACATTCCTCTCTCACCTCTTAATTTCACCTTTTAAGTATCATCCCTTCTTATTCAATTGGTCCTGTGCCCTCTGTCTATATATTCCTGTAGACATACACACACACACATATGTATTCATACACCCATATACCCTCCTATATAGACATATATATGTATGTATACATACACACACACACACACACACACATATATATATACACACATACATACATTTCTATTTCCTTCAACTATTTTCATACTGAGAAAAGTTTCATAAGTCACAATTATGGTTTTTCTATATAGGAATATAAGTAGTTCAATATTGATAAGTTCCTTATGATTTCTTTTCCTTGTTTACCTTCTCATACTTCTCTTGCTTCTTGTATCTGAATGTCAGATTTTCTATTCAACTCTGGTTTTTTCCTCAAGAATGCTTGAAAGTGCTCTATTCCACTGAATGATCCTATTTCCCCCTGAAACATGATACTCAGTTTTGCTGGGTATGTGATTCTTGGTTTTAATCCCAGCTCCTTTGACCTCCACAATATCATATTCCAAGCCCTTCAATCCCTCAATGTAGAACCTGCCAGGTCCTGAGTTATCCTGATTGTGTTTCCATAATATTGAAATTGTTTCTTCCTGGCTGCTTATAATATTTTCTCCTTGATCTGGGAACTCTGGAACCTGGCTATAATATTCCTAGGAGTTTTCTTTTTGGGATCTTTTTCTGGAGGTGATTGGTGGACTCTTTCAACCTCCATTTTGCCCTCTGCTTCTAAAACATCAGGGCAATTTTCCTTGAGAATTTCTTGAAGGGTGATTTCTAGGTTCTTTCTTTGATCATGGCTTTCAGGTAGGCCAATAATTTTAAAATTATCTCTCCCGGATCTATTTTCCAGGTCAGTGGTTTTCCCAATGAGATATTTTACATTGCCTTCTATTTTTTCATTTGTTTGGATCTGTTTAATAGTATCTTGATTTCTCATAAAGTCACTAGCTTCCATTTGCTCCAATATAATTCTGAAGGAATGATTCTCCTCAGTGAGCTTTTGAGATTCTTTTTCCATCAGGCAAATTCGGCTTAAAAAGGCATTTTTCTCCTCAATGCCTTTTTGAGCCTCTTCTGACATCTTAGTTACTTTATTTTTTAAGGTATTATTTTCTTCAGTCAGGTTACTGACTCTCATTTCATAATTTTCTTGCATCATTCTCATTTCTCTTCCCAATTTTTCCTCCACTTTTCTCATTTGATTCTCAAAATCCTTTTTAAAAAGCTCCTCTATGGTCTGTAACCAGCTCATATTTTTCTTGGAAGCTTTTGGTGCAGGAGTTCTGACTTCATTGCCTTCCTCCTGTTACATGCTTTGATCCTTTTTGTCCCCAAAATAGGAGTGTAAAGTTGGGTTGCTCTGTTTGCTTTGCTTCCTTTGCTTGCTCATGTTGCCACTCAATTACTTGACTTTTGAGCCTTCTGCCACAGTAGAACTCTACTATGAGAAATGGGAGCTTTATCCCAAATGCTGGGGTTTTCACAGCTGCTGGAAGTATTAGTTGGGTGCCCTCTCTGAAGCCTCCATACACTCTGGCAGACTGCTCATGTACCCCAGGGCCTCCACCCTAGACAGCAACCAAGATCCAAGCAGCTTAAAGCAAGAGCCATTACCCCTCAGACTGGTTGCTTGGTCCCCCTCCAATGTGTAGACCAGGAGCTCTGAAGCAACCATGAGGCAGCAGCTACAGGGCTGCAGCACCTAAGGGGCTTCTTGCACTCTGAATTCCCAGGTCCCAAAGTCCACACTGCACTGACCTCTCACTTTGTCCTTGGCATCTATGGGTTGATAATTCTGGAAACCGCCACAGCTGCTGGTGATCTGAAGTCCCTCCAGCAAGTGGCTGGTCAGCCATGCCCTGAGGCTAAAATCTCTGGCTTCCTTGGGCCAGGGTCGGCGCTGTGTTGGCTGATTGCTGCTGGCCTTCTAAGCTGTCCTCAGTGGGAGGTTAGCTTCTCTGTGTCCTTTTGTGGGTTCTGTAGCTCCAAAGTTTGTCTAGAGTAATTTTTTACATGAATTGGAGGAGGCTGGAGCTGGAGCTGCGTGGAAGTCCTCTTTCTACTCTGCCATCTTGACTCTGACCCCCCATTATTTTTTTTTCTACAACAGGTACTATGGGGTCCATTTATATAGTTTCTCATAAAAAGTTCATAAAAATCACTACTCCAAATTTCCCTATCCCATCTGTTGTTACCTTACTTTTGACAAGGCTTTGGTGGACTTTTAATTCAGGGCTACTTAGAAGTAGAAATCCTGATAAACATTAATACTGAATCACTGATGCTACCTAGGCAACAGAGATGACAAGATATGAGAGAACAGATTTAACAACTCCAATTTCAACAAATAATTTTTAAAAGAGCCTTTGTGCTAGGCACTGGGTGGGGGGGGAATACAAAGGTGGTGTTTACAGTCTACTAGGAGCACCTGTGGGGGGCACACAAATGGCTATAATGCAAACTAATACATGATAAATACAAAAGAGAAATGCAAAGTACTATTATAAGTGGGATGAAGAAAGGTATGTTGTCTGGACTGGGAATGAGACTCCTGAAAGGCAGATTCTTGGATTTATTGGGAATAGAGAGATATAAAAAGGGAAAGTGGATATGGGGCTGGATTTTTACGGATTGGTCTCATCACCATGTCAATTCTCACACCTCTATGGAGGGTTGTGGTTGGAACATTCCAAAGTTTGAATTCCCCTTGGGACAGAGCATTCCTCACACAGTACAAATTTATAAATGTGGAGGAACCCCTGCCTGAAGCATCCATTGAACTTTGGGGAGATGGATCAGTTAAATTTTAGGGGCCACATGAGGGAATGTCCACATGAGGGAAAACAATAAGAGCTGTATAAAGTAACTAAATAGTTGTAATAATAGCAATTTTTCAAGTGATTGGAAAGGGGGATGGATTTTGAAGTAATACACATAAACTTGGATGCTAATCTACAACTCTTCACCATGGCAGAGCTCTATACAGAAAACAGCGCTTTTTGGGGAGAAGGGTCTACAAGAGACTAACTGGCACTGCTACTCTAAACTCAATAATCAGAGCACACCCCTAAATAAAACTGGGAAGCAGGTAAATCCTATCCTTGGCAATCTCATCCTACTCCCCCTACTAAAGTAGACTCAAGCTCTCTCTACAACCCTTAACAAAACTCAGAACTGACTATGCAGAGTAGCAAAAAGATTAATTTATTCTAAGGTATAAGTGGATTGATATGACTTCCCTTAAAAATACCTGCACTGGAACTGGAACAAAGAAATGAATCTCTAATTGCTGAATATCAGGTAGCCTTGGGTTGGGGCCGGGGCTCTTTCCTTGACCTGGAATTACATAACTTTTTCGTGCTTTGCCCATATTTCTCAGAGCTCAAAGGATTTATGGTTAGAGGGGATTTAAGATCAGTCCTTGCTGCTTGTTCTCTGACTTTGGAACAGAGACTTAGCTTCTTCATGTGTTAAATTAAGGGTCTGCCATCCAGCCATAATGTTTTCTCAGTAATGGAAAAGGCAATAATGACACTCAGATTTGGGTGCTGTCATTAGCCTAAGTTTTACCACCAGTACAATGGACCAGAGCCAGAAGTGTGGAACCTTCGGCCTCAAGGCCACACGTGGCCCTCTAGGTTCTCAAGTGCAGGCCTCTGACTGAATCCAAACTTCACAGAACAAATCCCTTTTATAAAAGGATTTGTTTTGTAAAACTTGGACTCAGTTAAAAGGCCCCACCCAAGGACCTAGAGGCCCCACAAGTTTCCCACCCCTGAACTCAGAGATAACAGATTAACAGAGTTAATCCAAAGATAACATCTATAATAGGATGATTCTTACAGATAATTTCACAACAATTAGCAATGAATTAGAAATTACTTAAGAGAATTTTTTTAAATAGCAAGAAAAGGGAACACACACTGCAAACCAAACTGAACATTCAGGTGTGGGGAAACAAGGTGGGGAGAGCACTTTTCTCTTCTGGATGGCATTCTAAACTCCCAGCCCTCACAGCTCCATTTAGAATCATGACTCAGTGACCTAGCAATATCATTTCTAAGGCTGTATCCCAAACACATTATGCAAGTGGGAGGAGGACCAGTATGTACAAAAATATTCACAGCAGCTCTTTTTGTGGTGGCAAATAAATGGAAATCAAGGGGATGACCATCAACTGGGGAATGGCTGAACAAGTTGTGGTATATGAATGTAATGGAATACTATTGTGCTATAAGAAATGAGGGGCAGACAGACTTCATAACTAATCATTTAGTTCATAATAACCTGGAGAGACTTCTATAAACTGATGCTGATTGAGAACAGAACCAGGAGAACTTTGTACACAATTACAGACACATTGTATCTGTGATGTCTAACTTTAACAGACTGGGCTCCTCTCAACAATGCAAGGCTATGAGACAACTCCAAAAGATTCATGATGGAAAAGGATATTCACATCCAGAGAGAAGAAATATAATCTGAACACAGACTGAAGCAAACTACTTGCTCTCTCTCTTTTGTGTTTTGTTTTGGTCCTTCTTTCTCATTATTCACTTCATTGGTTATAATTCTTCTTTACAACTTAAATAATGCTTAATGTGAACGTATTTGCAAAACCTACACTGGATTGCATGGGGGGGGGGTAAGGTGAAGGGGGAGAAAATTTGGAATTCAAGGTACTGTGGAACTGAATGTTGTAAACTAAAAGTGAATGCATAAATTAAAAAAAAAAAAGAGGGGTGGCTAGTTGGCGAAGTGAATAGAGCACTGGCCTTGGGATCAGGAGGACCTGAGTTCAAATCCAGCCTTAGGCGTTTAACACTTACTAGCTATGTGGCCTTGGGCAAGTCACTTAACCCCAATTGCCTTGCCTTCCCCCCTTCAAAAAAAAAAAAAAATCATGACTCAGAAATATCCTAAAGTCTGTCAAAAAAGAAAGTAGCTCTACAACAAATGCAAAAAGAGCCTCAAAGGAAAAAAGGGATTTTCCAAAAGAACTACTTAAATACCTAGAAGAAATAAATCAATAGATATCAAAAATTAAATAAAAGCACTGGAGAAAATAATAGAGAATAAAAAGTTTAGAACAGAAAGTGGCAAACTGTACAAGTAATGCTCTCCCTGAAAATTAGAATGAACCAAACCATCAATGAAAACATCAAAACAGGGCAGCTAGGTGGTACAGTGAACAGGGCACTGGCCCTGGAGTCAGGAGGACCTGAATTCAAATCAGGCCTCAGATACTTAACACAAAAACTAGCTGTATGACCTTAGGCAAGTCACTTAACCCCAACTGTCCTACCTTCCCCTCCAAAAAGCAAAAAATAAAAAAAAATTAAAAAATGCTACAACAAAATTAAAAGACTAAAAAAAAAAAGAGGGGAAATATAAGGTATAGTCAATCCTCTTTCACTACTTCAAGTATTTTAGTGATTTTACTGGTAACCTCATTTTCACTTTCACATTGGTAACTATGCACATTCTGGCTATGCTTAGTAAAGATGAGAGGCAGACAGCCACATACCCAGAATACTTTTTGTATTATATAAAGTGTCACGGGTTTCAAAAAAATGGAAGCAAAAGATACAGTGAATTGTGTTACAGTCACCCTGCACTTTACCAGGACTTCCTGACAGTTCTCTGGAGATGAAATTCTTTACACACAGTACTTTTATAAGCACTGAAAAACTAATAACAGATGTAAAGCTAACAGCAATCTGTTTGACTCATTTTATCATTTCTCCACTAGCCACCCACCAAAAATTTAGAAAGATTTAAAAACTGCACTTAAGTTTTGGTTATTTATATCTGGCAGGTTAATAATCATGAACAGAGACCCATTTTTGGCACACAGTTCTCAAGCAAGCCTTGTCCTAAAAAGATAAGGTAATAAAGAAGGGGAATTAACTACAAAGGCAAAAAGAAATCAGCCTCTGTGCTAAGCAATAAAGGTAAATAAGACAGATTTTTTTACCCCCTGAAATTTATAGTCTAATGATACTGTTACTATTCTTTTTGTTTTTTCATTATGGGAGGAAAGATCACTGACCTATTAATTGGAAGACCTGGCTTACAGGCCTAACTCTGTCACTGGCTTGTTGTGTGACATTTCCTCTCTGGTCCTCAAACTTCTCATCTGCAAAATGGAAGGTTTGAACTAAATGATCACTGTAGTTCCTTCTATGCTTCTAATTTGACCAAGGAATTTAAGGAGCATTAAGAACCCTTCTTCACTGCTGTTCTGAGGAATGTGATGCAAAGCACATACATACTTGGGGCAGCTAGGCGGCACAGTGGGCAGAGTGCCAGGCCAGGAGTCAGGAAGACCTGAATTCAAATTTGGCCTCAGACACTGAGCAAATCACTTCACCCTGTTTATCTCAGTTTCTTCATCTGTAAAATGAGCTGGAGAAGGAAATGGCAAGCCACTTTGCCAAGAAAACCCCAAATGGGATCTCGAACAGCTGGACACGACTGAAATGACTCAACAACAAAATAAATATTTCTTTAATGGAATCCAAAAGGTACCAAAAATGTGATACATAGGACTAGATTTGAGGTCTTCTTACTTATATTTCAGTCCTCTTTTTTTTTTTTAAAGCAATTGGGGTTAAGTAACTTGCTCAAGGTTACAAGGCTTGTCATTATTTATTCGTGGGTGCTCATTTTCTGAGGCCGGATCTGATCTCGGGTCATCCAAACTCCGAGGCCAGCGCTCTTACTCACTGCGCCACCTAGCCGCCCCTTTAGGGCAATTGGGGTTAAGTAACTTGCCCAAGGTTACATGGCTAGGTTTTTGTTTGTATGGATTAAGTGTCGGAGGCCGGCTCCGAACTCAGGTCCTTCTGATTCCAGGGCCGGCGCTCTATTCACTGCACCACCTAGCCGCCCCTTCAGTCCTCTTTTGATTGTCCACACTATTATTGATTAGTGCCAACCTGCAGTGTTTTAACTCTCTTTACTATGACTTCTGGCTACTGCTGACTTCTCCATCTGGGCCTGATATAAAATAGTTAGAACAGGAGAACCAAGTTCATATTTGCTCCAGGAAGTAGAGGCACCCCTCAGCGTTGGTTCACAGAAGAGGCAAATGGAGAATATTAGAAAGTAAATCTGTGATCTACCAAGAAGTCCAGATATATGACCAGAATAGGTATAACTGACAGATGGACTGCTTATGTGCTCCACTAGCACCATGTAACATCAAGGAAATGCAATGAAAACTCCCAGTACACAGAATGAACTAGGGTGGCCAACTTAGGGAAGACAAGAATTGTATAGGACCAGCAGGCATAGACAGGTTGCAGTCTGCATCCACTGGAGGGAGTACCCACATTGATGAGAACACGAATCCACTGGAGTACTAGGAAGACCAATAACATTCCTAGAAGATGACTAACTGCTACTGTATGGGAACTGTAGTCCAATGTTACCCACGAGTGGCTAAAGTCAGTGATATAGAAGAATGAAATCTCTAAGTGGGATAGTAGTGGCTGGGGCTAAGTTAGTTAAGCTACTTGCCTAGAATATTATGGTGAAAGTGCTAATCCTTGAGTATTTATTTACACTGACATCCTGGGATTAGATGCTAGTTCCTCCAACTGCAGAAGAGGGTGAAAGATAAGGATCATAGAATCAAGAACAACACTCAGACCAGGCTGACCTTACAAAACTTCCAAGAGTTAAATCATAGCAAGTTTAGCCAGCATTAGCTATTTGGCTGAATTGCCGAGGAGGTAAAATGTATGTGTAATATGTAATCTGACCAGGTTCACAGTGTTTTTATTTAATTACTACTGAATTTCTGGTAGAAAAGATGTGTGGCCCAGATTTTGCCTTTTCTTTGTTAGGAAATTTTAAGGCAGAAATAATTCTATGTGACAGTCAATCAATAAATATTTATTAAGAACCTACTATGAGTCAGGTACTAAGCTATGCACTGAAGATACAAAGAAGATACAAAGAAAAGCCAAAGAGCCTTGCTTTTACAGAGCTCCATCTAATGGAAAAGACAACACGCAAACAACTATGTAAAAACAGGATTGCTTGCTTGTTGCTACTGCTGTTTATCCTTCATTCTCAAAGAAGACCAAGATATCAGGGAGATGATGCCAGGGCATGCAAATGAATTGGTCCCCAGCCTCACTTTCACATTTGGAACCATCTGGGTCCAACAGCAAGAGGTGGCCCAGGATGCAGTGGGGGTCCTTGGCCTTAGCTTGAAAAGCTAAGGTCTTCTAACAGGTCTCAGTTTGATTGAGGCAGCACCCATTCTGCAATTAAGGCTTAATAAAATGAGGCAAAGAACAGCATCTTTAAAAAAAAAAAAAAGATCTGGAAGGGGAAGACCCAGGGTCTTCAGGACAAATTGAAGATAATCAATTGAAGGAAAGCACTATACTTAAGGGAGAGTAGGAAAGCTTTCCTGATAGGATTTTAGCTGGGACTCCAAGGAAGGCAGGGAAGATCTGAGGCTGAGATGAGGAGAGAGAGAATTCACTAGTTTATTGCAAAGTAGTTTCTCACTGTTTTTTCGGTTCCACAGTAATTCCTCAGTAATAACCCATTCAAACTCCCACCCAAGGCCCTAGTCTTTTTATAGAGACAGGTAATTAAGCCACAAAGAGATTACATCACTCATGTCAGCAGTGTTTACAGCTGATAGGAAGATGTTCATGGGTTGTTGTAGGAACTATACCCTCATTTAGCAAACAATCTACTAATCTGCTAGAGGCCCCATTGTCTTTCCAAAAATAGAACTGCCCAGATAAACCTCTTCAACTAAAACTAGGAAGCAAACAACTGTAAGAGGTCATAGCAGGGGAGACTAAAAATAAGAAAGGGACAACGGAAGGAAATATGGCAACTAGGAAAAAACTCCCCTAAAAAAAAAAGTAGGGGCTTAGGTGGCCCAAGGGATAGAGCACTGGCCCTGGAGTCAAGAAGAGGACCTGAGTTAAAACCCAGTCTTAGATATTTACTTGCTGTGTGACTGGGCAAGTCACTTAACCCTGATTGCCTAGAAACAAAGAGCATAAGAAAACCACTCTTCTTCTTTAGGTCAATAATTTTAGAAGATCTTACTTTCTTTTTCAAATCAGTCTCCTGAAAAGGATAGTTTGTCATCTCTAATGGAAACCTAGGGAATGGGAGAAAGAAGACCTAACATAACAGCGGCACAACCTTCAGTCAGGAGGACCTGAGTTCTAATCCAACCTAAGACACTTAACACACACACACACACACAAAACTAGCCATGTGACCTTGGGCAAGTCATTTAACCCCAACTGCCCTCCAAAAAGCAAAAAAAAAAAAAAAATCTCACGTGATTTAAAAAGTTTCTTTCTTTAACATGCTTTCACATTTTAGGACAACATGTAAAGAGATTCTCAGGCTCAAAGGGACCTTAGAAATCACCTGGTCTAATTCTCTAATTTTAACAGATGAGGAAAGGAAAATCAAGAGAGCTAAGCTGACTTGTGCAAAGGTACCCAGTGATGGATCAGAAATAGAAACTAGTTTTCTTAGTTCTTAATCCAAAGCTCTACCTATTACATCACTATGCCTCCGAAATTGCCAAAAATAAAATTCAAAATATGTTATCCTTCCCAAGAAAATTACTCAGGAAAAGAAGTCAGGGTAGGTAGGGATGGAAGAATAGAAATGAATACATGGATATTAGTAAGCCAAATAGCTATGACAGTGTCTAAACTTGTTTCATACTGTGAGGGCACAGTCTACCAACATTATGCTCTAGACACAGTCTTTGTCAATGGCTAAAGCAGGTCCTCAAGCATTCAACATGAGCCCATCCTCAAAAGCAAATGGAAACTCTAAAGTTTGATTTCCCCTAAGATACCTTTGCATCTTCCTTTTCTGGCTTTTAAAAAAATACAGTTAGTCCTATAAGGACAGCTACATAATATTTACCACCCACATGACTAAATTCATAGTAACATCAACTTTTTATATTGTTGGGGATGCTGCTGCTATTTGAGCTTTATATAGCATGTTTTAGTTATCAGATATCTCCTAACAATTTTTATTAGTTGATTATTCACAACATTACCTTTAAAGAACACAAGGATTGTTATTTCCATTTTATAGAGGCAACATAGAGAGGCAAAGGATTATCTACAGTCACACAAAAAGTATCCTTCTTAAGGTTGGACAGATGGAAGAAGGAATTGGGAGATACGGGGTTCAAAACTTGCAAATTTTCACCAAAGCCATGAACTGCCACTCCTCACCTTAGAAGAGAGGATAAATCTTGATGACGGCAGGTGAATGAGCTTAATTTTTAAAAAATCAATTTTATTGGCATCTTTTGCTTTTACATAAAGTTAATTTTTAATCTTTCCCTACCCAGCAAGTTGTCCTTTACAAAAAGAATTTTAAAAAGAAAGAAAAACTCTTTAGCAATACCAACCAAAACATCAACTAAGCCTGAAAATATATGCAATATTCTATCACTCTATAGAGCTGTAGCTCTACAAAAAAGGAAGTATGGTAGGGGTTTGACTTTTTTTTTCTTAATATAGCCTGCATGATCTTCTTACCATTAAATATTCTAGTTTGGTGGTGTCAAATAGCAATGGATCCTTGCAGCCAAACACTGACTTAGAAAACCACAAATTAACATTATCTAAGTTGTATTATATTTTTATTATTTTGTTTCACATTCTCAATTATATTTTAATATGGTTTAGACTGTACTCCAGAGTTTTGTGGGCTGCTTGCAGCCCTGAGTGGGTTTGATACCTCTGTTCTAGATCATGTGGTAGAACTCAAGAAGTACAACAAACATCCTCTTTCTTTCCATTATTCACAAGACCAAGTTTTCTAAATATTCCCATCATGTCTGGTAAAGGGTCTGCTCAGTAGAGAGTTTAACAATAGTACCAATATCTAATATTCCTACTGTTAGAATTCTAGGGTACAGGAAAGATAGCCGTATATAAAGACAGAGTGGTAAAATTCAAATACTAGGGGGACTAGGTGGCACAGTGAATAAAGCACCTGTCCTGGAGTCAGGAGGACCTGAGTTCAAATCTGGCCTTAGACACTTAACACAAAAACTAGCTGTGTGACCTTGGGCAAGTCTCTTAACCCCAATTGCCCTCCAGAAAGCAAAACATAAAATAAAATTAAAATATCTCTGCTATTTGAGACACAACAATCCTATCAGCTTCTAATGTAGCCTGCTTACTCTAATCTTTGGGTATGAGACTTGTAAGTATAGTCACTGCTAAAGTGTGCGCTCCTGAAGAACATTCTCTCATATAAATGCCTGCTAAACTATGTCAAGTATGCTCGCACACACATGAAATATGTGTTAGCAAGTATATGTACTGTTTACATTTTAAACTAGGGACACTGAAACTAAGATAGAGCTATGCATTTCACAGGGCACTTCATCTTTTAAAATTGTGGGAGGAAAAGAGAAGGGCAAGAGACAAAGGGAGCTTTTTCTAAGGAAATTGCTTTTTCTCAAAAGTTTGTGCATCTGGATCTTGGCTGTTTGGCAAACTTTCTTGGCCATGTTCCTCACTGAAAGGCATGTCATTACAGGTGTCTCTCCTGGATTTAGGCCAAGGAATTATTTTTCCCTTCGACCCTGGAATAATGTGTGTGTGTGTGTGTGTGTGTGTGTGTGTGTGTGTGTGTGTGTGTGGTCGGGGGAAGAGGACTGGCAACAAAGCACTGGTTCTGAGGAGTAAAATCCTTCACTTCACACACATTCTGTTCTGCCGTGTTGTATAGGTTATCTGTATGTGTGTGTTAGGGGAAGAAGAGGGAGAACAAGGAAGGGAGGAAGGGAGAGAGAGATGAAGAACTTTACATTTAACTTCCTCAGTCCTCCACTCATCTCTCTCTCCCTCCCCTCCCCCTTCCCTATTAGTTTAGAGTCATGAGTTTCTTATCACTGACTTCAGGCTTTGGAAGGAAAGTAAAGAAGGCGTGGGTAGTGGGGAAAGGGTAAGGTGAAGCTCAGATTGGGGGGTATCAAGGGCAAAGATGAGATGAGTCACAGCCAAAGTCTGGCGTGCAACAAGAGAGGCTAGAGGACTTCCCAGTGCTAGTAATGCTCTCATGTAACATGCCCAGGCAAGTCTCTCATACTGAGGTTAGAAAAAAGGCAGTAAGGCAATGATTTCATTTTATTGAAAATCACAATCACACTTGTGATTTTACTGATATAGAGAACTTCTGATTAGAATTATAATAAGCAAAAACCCACTAAAATTAAGCCAGACACTTAAAGATAATAAAGGCCAGTCTTGGCTCAGGAGAATAAATATGGAAACACTTCTTTCCTTTTGGTAGAGGTGGGGATTATGGGTGCTGAATGTTTCATATATTGTCAGATGAGATCATTCACTGACAGTTGGTTTGTTTCTTTGTTACATGGCAAAGCTCACCTGGTTATAGTGGTATATCTGGAAATGAGATGATTTTTTAAAAAGCAGCAATAAAACTTATGTCAAAAAGGCAAAAAAAAAAAAGGAGAGAAAAAAAATCAATTAACAAGAATCTATTAAGTGTCTACTACTATATATCAGGTACTGTGCTAGGTTCTAGGGTGCAAATACACAAGTAACCCAAGTCCTGGTTCTCAAGGAATTTATATTCTATTGGGTAGGGGGAAGAATATATATTTATAGATAAGTAAATATAGTATATGTCTGTGTGTATGCATATATATATGTATATATAGATTTAGATATAGGTATGTAAAAAAATAAACAGTGATTTGGGTTGGTGCATTTAACTAGACGAATCAGTAAAGGCCTCTTAAAAGAGACGGCACTTATGTCTTTAAAGATTTTAAAGGGCAGAGGTGACAAAGGAGTGCATTCCATACACGGAAGACAGTCCATGCAAAGCCACGAAGGTGAGAGAGGAAATGCCATCTGGCTAGAGGGGAGTGTGTGAGGGAGAGAAGTGCATAGTTAGCCTAGGAAGGTATCTGACTGGAATCAGATAGTGAAGGGCTTTAAATATCAAACAAAGCAGTATTTCATCCTAAAGGCAATCAGAAGGCAGGCAGTGGGGGCAAGAGAGTAAAAAAGTCAGGTCTATGTTTTGGGAACATCAATATGGCAGCTGTGAGGATGGCATAAGTTCTAATTCTGGCTTTAACATTCACTTAGCTGGGTGACTTTGGGCTAGTCACCCTTCTGGGTTTTAGTTTTCTCACCTGTAAAATAAGAAGGTTTGACTACATGATTGCTAGATCTTCCAGCTCTGAAATTTTAGGATTTTATGGATAATAACTTCCAGGACAGTTGGATCTAAACTGCAACAATGGCTTTAGATCCAAACCTACAGATCTTTGTACTGACATATGTTTCCAGAACATTGTTCCACCCTTTATGAGGATCCTCTGCCTTGTTTACCAGGCAATTAGCTTTTCATGAGGTCAGTAAGGTCAGTTTTCCTTCCACACCCTAAAATGTTCCATAGTATCACAGAAACATGGAACACAGTGGAATCAGCTCTTCCAGAGACAGATACACTAGGTGTTTCTCTTGTCTGGGTCAGCCGCAGACACGAAAGGCTGGTCCTGAGAGATATGAAGTGAATGCTGGACACTGAAGGAAGAAATACTGAGAGTTGGCAAGTCCTTTCTGACAACTCTGGACAAGAACCTGATGGTATGTGATGTAAACACGGGTAATGACACCATTTCTTGCTTTAATGAGGAGAAGAGATGTTCCAGGATAATATTAAGCAGCCTAAATGAGATTGTGGAGGTTCTGATGCCCCTATTCAGAACGGAACCTACAGGCATTAGGTCTTTCTCCTCTTTCCTTACATATATGGAAAGAATATTTATTTCCAGAGAGAGAATGAGAGAGAGAGAAAATGTGAGTGTGTGTGTATGTGTGTTTGTATGGCTCTGAGACTCAAAAACTGTCTAAGGTCTATATTCCACATCCACACTCCTATTTCTACTATTTCTGCCCTATTTCTATTCTCTAAAATCCCTGCCACTGTTATCTTACCTATTGACACCACCTAAGGGCCCCAAAGCCACAAGGCTACACCTTTAGGGTTTTTCCATCTTCCCTATAGCTGTCTTTTATGTACTCTCTCTCCCAATTAGGGACTGTCTAGCTTTTTCTATTTGCATCCCTGGGGGCTTAGTACAATGCCTGGCACACAGTAAGTGCTTAGTAAATGTTTTTTCATTGATTCATTCACATATGGTATGATTATATAGGCTGTATACAGGATGGTATGAATGATACTTATCAGGGTAACTAAATTAGTGAAAAAAGCAACCAATAAGGTAACAAAATTGAAACATTTCACAACTTTTAAAATGTCACTAACCCTTGGTTTACCTTCTCCATTTTGCCAACATCAAGTGGTATTTAAAACCATATAAAATCAGAACAGGAATGGACCATACTGAGATGATTCAGTACAAACTTATAACTTTATATATTAGGAAACTGAAACTCAAAGAAATTAAGATATTTGCCCAAAGCTACAGAGATAGTTAGTGGCAAGTCTGAGATAAGAATTCTGTTCCTTGATTCTTATTTCAGTGCTCCATGGCTGCCCACTAAGATGGAAAGTGAGGGAAAACAGGAAAAAGGCATGAGCCTATCCAGCAGGAAGGGAAAAGAAGAATAAAATAAGGATGCCTTCAAATAGCCCCCTCAATAGTCTAGCTTTGTGTTAAACCGTTTTGCCTACATATTCATGGTCAAAGGACAAGAGCAAACTTTTTGGTTTGTTGATGTGGGTTATATCTAGTGATATTTACTGTATTAGAAATTTAAATATTTTAGTATTGTTATGAAAATAATTTTAACCTCAAGGATCCCCTGACAGGGTCGTAAGCATATCTGGACCATGCTTTGAAAACCATGGAACTAACAAACTGCTCTTTGTCATGACAAGGGGGTTGACTAAATCAGGGCTTCTTAAACTTTTTCCATTTACAACCCATATGGGATTGAAGCCCACAGTTTAAGAAACACTGGAATAAATAATTTTGTCTCTAAATCTACAATGCTATGATACAATACAAAAGACCTCCTAAAAACATGTTCCCAAGACACTGCAAAAGGGACATCTTTGGTAATCTGCTGTTCTTGGTAAGTGATGAGTCCTCTACTCATCTGGAGTCTTTTAGTATTATGACACTATATTCTTTCAGGATGCCTAACACAATCAAAATACAGGTACCTGACTTACCTGAAGCAATCCCATTTCCGAGGACAGTGCTAATAATCATGAATGGAAGAAGTAATCCATGTCCTAAGGAAACAAATGGTGAGGCTGAGCTGCTCTTTGGTGTTATCCTGCCATAGCACATCTTTTATCCGTCCAAGTTTGAAAGAAAAAGGGGGAAAAAACTGCCAGCCAGGTACAAATCCACCTATTAAAAAAAATGCATAAAAAACTTCAGGAAGGAATAAAAGAGAAGCCCTTTATAAGCCAAGTTTTAGGGAATCTTATCAAATAAATTCACCTCTCTTTCAGTGTAAGGAAGGTAACATCTAGAGTTTCTACAGTTTGGAAGGATGGCAGCATGCCAAAAGTCTCTGCAATGCACAGCCAGATTTCTCAAAGAGTATAGGGAGGCAGGAATTATCTCACCTTGAAATCTTTCAAGCAGAGCTGAGCTTTGAGAAAGGATCCAATTCTGCCCCACAAGTCATGGAGGCTCTGGGTGAAGAAGGGAAGAAGCAGCTGACGACAAGAGGACTGCTGTCTGTATCAATGAGTCAAGTTTTTCCTTTGCCACAAGCACACAGGACGAGTTCAACTAAGGGAAGAAAAAAAAAGGAAACACTGTCTTAAAAAGGAAGGTATGCCTGAGCTGCCTGAACAACAGGCCTAGTCACTCACTCACAGTTCTGACTCTGCTTCTGTGAATTTCAAAAACGAAACAATTACCAAGTTTATCATACACACCTGCAATCCAGGAAGTCACAGCCAGTCACGTGTGTTGACACTCCACCACACACCTATCTAAAAAAAACCAGCAACACACTCCTCACTTGAAGCAAGGTAGTTAAAGAGTTAAACGCTGTGACAATGGTGCAAAGTATAATATAGTGCCAGGTTCCCAATGAAGCTCCTTGACTGGAGAAATTCTAATCCAACAATGAGCAACAAGGATTCAGACTGCTAGACCTAGAACGGTCCTTCGAGATCATCCAATCCTCCCTCCAGGACACATAAAATTATCTCATTTCATAACAAAAGATATTATTTGGGGGTCCCAGATCAGAACACCCAACTGCCAAACATTCAACTTCTACCATTAAGCTATGTGCCAGGCACTGTGCTAAGTGCTGGGGATACAAATATGGGAAGTCAACATGCAAAAAGATGACGAAAGGGTGACGAATGGGTACCCTTCTGTATCTGGGGAGGGGGGCAGCACGCAGAGGAGGGGAGATGATGAAGTCCAGGAGGACAGCTTGTAGAAAATGATGAGATGACCGTACTGGGTTTTCCTCCTTAAACTGAGGACATGGGAGTTCTCCACTGTTAACCTCTACCCCAAAAGCCCTTCCTCAAAAAATTTTATTAGGTTCCCACTGACAATTTTTATTTATTGCTAATTCAATTATTTTTAAGTAGAATTTAAAATCATTTCTAGAAATTTGGGGTTTTCACTCATACATATATAGGGAAACTGAGTCTAAAACCAAAATTCTGCCAAATTTAGTGCTCAAGAGGGCTCTAGGATGGAGCAAATCAACTTGTAAGTTGTAGGGCTTTTGTGTAGTCTAATCTCCTCCCTTCATTTTACTAATGAGGAAATTGAGGTCAAGTGTGACTAGTCTCTATTTACTTGAGTATGTAATGTAGCCTATTTAATCCATTCCAATTTACTCACTAAGATCCCATGTCTTAGTTCATAAAAGATACTCAGAAATAACAAAATTGTACTTTTAATATGAAAAAATTCTAGAATTCATACAGTTCACTGTTTCATACAGAACTTTATATTTTCTCCCTTAATTCATCCTCCACACACACACACACACACACACACACACACACACACACACACACACTATTGAAATACAAAGGTCAGATACTCTGTTGGAGATACCAAAACAGACTTGATTTGAAACTGATATGTGTATCAATGAGTACCAGATCTTAGATTATGCTAGCAGCAGTAATCATCAAAACCAGGGGTGGAAAACCTATGACCTCCAGGGCACATGTGACCTTCTAGATCCTTGGTTGCAGCCTTTTGTCTGAATCTAAGTTTTACAAGACAAATCCTTTTATTATGGGGATTTGTTCTGTGAACTTTGGATTCAGTCAAAGGGCTGTGCTTGAGAATCTAGAGAGCCACATGGCTTAAGGCCACAGGCTCCCCACCCCAGATCAAATCCATTTGGTACTTCTTAAAAAACACATCATTGGAACATACCGGGCACAGAAAACCCGGAAGAAACAAGACACAGTAGCACAGTATTCAATAAAAAAACAAAACAAAAAAACAAACAAACAAAAAACCCAACAAGAATTCTAATCACTTGATAAGAACTCACTCCTCAACAAAAGCTTAGACTTAGAGCAACATCTCATACCATATACCATAATACATTCCAAATAGCCACTAGATATAAAAGGTGCTATGAACAAATTAGAGGGAGAGAAAAAGGAAATAATACCTTTTGCAACTTAGAGGAAGAGTTCTGTTGACCAAAAAAGGCACAAGGAGAATCAGATATCAGCTACATAAAACTGAAAAGGATTTGCACAAACACAGGGGCGGCTAGGTGGTACAGTGAATAGAGCACGGCCCTGGAGTTAGGAGGACCTGAGTTCAAATCCGGCCTCAGTCACTTAAAACACACACAAATCATTTAACCTCAATTGCCCTACCTTCCCCCCTCCAAAAAAAAAAAAAAAAAGGATCTGCACAAACAAAATCAATGCAGTTAGAAAATAGTTGGGGTGGGGAGAATCTTTGTGGAGCATTTCTCTTTGGGGGGAAGTGAAAACTTCTCAGACAATCTTGGATTGTTAACGCCTCTCTTCCTTGGTCATTAAAGGTGTCAATCAGCAGTGAGCCCTTGGGAGTCTTTAGACCACCACCTTCAGTTCTTTGTCTGATTTCCTGCCTCTATGAGCTCCTCCTCCCGGACAGTGGGTGTCAAGGACAGCCTGAGCTCACTCCCCCAACCAATGGGAGTAAGGGACAATGGAGGAACTATGACCTTGCTGTGTTAAGAGTTTAAAAACTTTATATTCGCCACCCCTCTTCTTCATTCTTCCTATTTCATTGCCTCTTCCTCATGATCAGTCATGGGGAAGACCATCCTCTTTTCCTAGGAAAGAGAATAAATTCCTGTTCTTATCCTAAGACATCTCCGAGTTCTTGATTAAATTTGGATGAGGTTTTTTTCATCTCAAACATCTTGGATAAAGATCTGATATCCAAGAGAAAATTGACACATCTATAGGAACAAGAGCCATATGAACATATACATTTCAAAAGAGCAAAGGTAAACTATTAACAACCATACGAAAAAATGCTACAAATCACTAATAACAAAAATTAAAATTAAAACAATCATGAGGTTCCATCTTACATCCATTAGACTGGCAAAGAAAGCAGTTGTTGGAAGGGCTATAGCAGATAAGCACACAAAATGCATTGTTGGTGGAGCCAACCCTTCTGGAAAGCAATATAGAATTGTATGCAAAAAAGTCACTAAAATGACCATACCCTTTGACACAGTGATACTCCTGCTAGGCCCATACCCTAAACAGGTCAAAGAAAGCAGGAGAGGATCCATATTACAAAAATGTTCATAGAATTACTTTTTGTTGTAGTAAAGAACTGGAAATAAAGTGGGTACCTATCCAACGGCTACATAATTTATGGTATATGAATGTAATAGAATATTACTGAGCTCTAAGAAATAACAACAGGGATAGATTCAAAGAAACCTGGAAGGACTTGTGAGAACTGATTCGGAGTAAATTAAGAACCAGAACGAAATACAACGCTGCAGAGGAAAATAACTGAGAAAGATATATGATCAATGAAAAACCAATTATGATTACAGAAAATTGAAAATTGATCATGATTCCTACCCTCTTGGCAGATGAACAGGAGGTGTAGAATGAGATATACCTTTTCTGAAATGGCCCAATACACATGACTTTAGAAGGGCTTTTTGGCAAGAGAAGTGGGGGTGGGGACACAGTGATAGTGACACCAAAAAAAAAGGAAAAGAAAAAGGCATCAATTAAACATTTTAGAAATACACAGAAGAAAGCAAAAAGAAGTTCACAGGGCAGGGCAATGTTGTGTCTATCATTTTAAATTTAATATATACTTTAATAATTAAGCTACATTATAAAGATCTACATATATAAAGATTAATCTTGTCATATATAATCCTCTTTTTCTATTTTTGTATACAGAAATCTTCATATCTGTCAAATTAATAATAATTTAAAAATTTAAATTAGAGGGGCTAGACTAGATTATCTATAAGGTAGATCTTTCCCAGATCTAAATCTGTGATTTCCATTATATATCCTCCTCCCTCTGTCACTTACTTTTCAAGGCTGTTGAAAAAATCACTTTGTAAGCACCAGCCCTGGAGTAAGGAGGACCTTGAGTTCAAATCCTGCCTCAGACACTTGACATGTACTAGCTGTGTGACCTTGGGCAAGCTACTTAACCTGATTGAGTCACTGCCCTCTAAAAACGAAAAAAAAAGTACCTTGTAAACTGCTCAAGAATACAAACATTTCTTCCGCTCCATAATGCAGAGATCTATTGACCATTAAATATTTCCCAAATGACTGCTCTCGGACACTGTAGGGGGTGTTGGTTATGGGCATATTACAACTAAAATTTTTGCTTCGGTTGTGAGAATTCATATCACAGCTGAACAGAGGGTGATCACATTGCTTTTTTCTGCCTGATAGAGAAGAAGGTTCCCTTGGCATCAAGGCCATGCCTTATTTTTCAATACCAGAGGCCTAATAATTGACCATAGGTCATCTAGTAGGGGGAATAAGGCAGGGATACAAATAACTATATAGAAGTTAGGGTGTGGTAAGTATATACAGGTGTCCCAAAATTCTTAGTGCAGTTTTAAGCTATTAAGTTTTAAAAAGTTTAGTAGCTATTTAAGTTTTAACAGTTTAGAGACATCACCTTGCCAGCAAACATCTGTATAGTCAAATCTATGGCATTTCCAGTAGCAATGTATGGCTGTGAGAGTTGCACTGTAAGGAAAACTGAGTGCAGCAGAATTGGCATTTTGAATTGTGGTGCTGGACTGTTGAGAGTCCCCTAGATAGCAAGATCAAATCAGTCAACATTTCAAAAAATTAATTCAGGCTATCTGCTGTTAGGTCAAATACTGAAGCTAAGGTTTAAATACTTTGGCCACATAATGAGAAGATGGGACTCACTGGAAAAGACCTTGATGTTGGGAAAGATTTGGAGATTCCTTTCCAAAGGAAAGAGGATGACAATGAGATAACAGATAATTTCATGGAAACAATGAACATGAGCTGGGACAGACCTTGGGATATAGTGAAGGAAAGAAAAGCCTGTGTACTATGGTCCATGGACAGAACAATAAGAAAAGCTTTAAACTTCATAAAGACTTTTGGGACAACCTGTATAGGAGCACAAAGTGCTATGAGAGATTTGAGAAAGGAGCTCACTCTCAGCTAGAGATAAAATCCACAGTATGGTAAAATGGGGGGCAGCTAAGTGGAGCAATGGATAATCGAGTGTTGAGATTGGAGTCAGGAAGACTCATCTTCCTGAGTTCCAATCTGGCCTCAGACACTTAGTAATTAGTAATTGTGTGATCCTGGGCAAGTCACTTTGGCTCAGTTTTCTCATTTGTAAAATGAGTTGGAGAAGGAAATGGCAAACCACTCCAGTACCTGTGGCAAGAAAATTACAAATCACAGAGTCAGACCCCGATGAACTGACTGAACAATAACAACAAAATGGTAAAACAGAAAGAGTGTTGGACTTGGAGCTCTGGGTTCAAATCTCAGACATACACGCATGTGACCATGGATATGTCACTTCAGCTCTATAAAACTGAAGGCATACTGGACCAGATCACGGCTCTCAATTTTACGCTCTATGATCAAAGGTCGCATTCAAAGGAATGCAAGAGCATTTCAACCTACGGGGGGAGGGGGAGCGGTGGGAGTAAAGAACAAAGGCAGAGAGTGGGGAGGGAGCAGGCAGTCTGGAAATAAGTCCAACTGAGCTATAGTGTGGGCTGCTGATTAGAGGAAGCAGAAGGCAGTCTGAGGAAGTCAGCCGAAATAAGAGCTGTATTTTCCGTATAGCCTGTTATGGCCTAGAACCACGCTTCTTTTACCCCCGTCCTTCTCTTCAATTTCCCTGTGGTTCTAGTGCAGACTCTGCCACTAATTCTGGCTGATCAAGCCACCTGACCCCTTAAAACAGAAGTTCTCTGAGGACAGCCTGGCACAGTGAAGATGATAAGATGATATGGAACTTTGAGAACGGAAGGCTTTAGGTTCAAGTCCCACCTATCACTAACACCTGTGGGCAAAACTTAGCATCTCTGGGCCTAAGTTTCCTCATTTAGAAAAATGGGTATTTTCTGACAAGTATTCTCATACTTGTCAAAGCCACAATAACTAAGGTGTGTAGTATTGAGTGAGAGAAGTGAAAACTTCTCAAGACTATACTCTAAAATCTAGTAAGGCTTTTCATGGGAAACAGGCCCAAGTTCCCCTTCACCAGAGATCATATGATTTACAAGGACTTGAAACTCAGAGCAGTAGGAAGTCACCCCTCTCCCCAGTGCTACCTCAGCACAAGATATGCCAAATAAAGACAGAAGGGCTTTCTCAAATGTACATTGGTGGTCACTGTTTCCTTGTTCCAGTACTTGAGGTAGATTGTACACCTAACTTCCAGCCAATGGAAGAAAAGGGTCAGGAGGGAGGTGGGGGAGAATTTTCTCCTCCCTGATCATTTGTCAGGAGGGTGGCCCTTTCTCAAGATTGTAACAAACCATTCTTTTCTGCTTCCTACCTTGAGAAACCTCCGAGTATTATCTGGGTAAGAATTTCTGTTGCACACAGTTTTGGGGGTGCACACAATCTGATGAACACTCTGGCCTAAGGTAATGAAAGTAGAGGACTAGTCTTTAGGCCTTCTCAGCAGTGGCCTCTGTGTCTTCAAGCAACTATACTGACACCGTCAATCCTCATGTGAACTGGTGGCACATTTTGTGCTGACTTCTATAATTATAAAAAGAAGCTCAAATGAGAATCTATGTAAAGCACTTTACATAAACCTTTAAGTATCATGTAAACATTATTGTTACTGTTATTACATGTATAACCTAGAGACAATAGGAGTGGCTAAAAAGTATTTTTCCTGGAATGTTAACAATATGATTGGGAGAAAGAAGAACATATTTATTTTCTCTGTTTGAAAAATGCAGGCACCCACATCCAGGAAGTCCCATGCCAGTATCTTTACATCTGAATCGAAGCGAGCTCAATTAATCTATCAGCACACTTGCATAAGACCCTCAGTGCAGAGTGTTCCTCAAATGCTTTCCAAAAATAACAACTATATAACAACAAAAAACTCACATGTATGTGCATTTAGGTACATGTAGAGCCACTACTTTATCCTCTCTCCCTCACCCCCAAACAGTGGGAGGTCTGGGAAAGAAAAAGGAAAGGAAATTAAGGTGTAGCTAAGGAGGAAAAAGAGGAAACTGGGAGAAAAAATGGCTGAATGAAATTTGTTTATTAAAAGAATTGTACCCAGACTTTTGTGACAATAGTTGAGGGAATGCTGAAAAGCAGCTTAGGCCCTAAATAAGGAGACAAGTGTCCCAGTCCCAGATCTGCCCCCACTAAAGTGTGTAACCTAAAATCAATCACCTTTCAGGGTGGGGGTTTCCTCGTGTGTAAAATGAGTCGGATGTCTGACATTATAGTAGAAGGAGCACTGAATCTGAAGAGAATCTCTGAGGCCTCAATGACGTTATTACAACCTCTCCAAGCCTTCAGTTAGGGGCGCTGGCCATTCAAACATGCACTGTGTTGGGGCAAAGGAAAAAAGTATTTAGAAAAGAGATGCACAGAAAAGTCTGTGGGGCTGAGATATCCTACAAGGTGCTTCACTGGTCTGTCAAGGCCTTCCTGTACATTCATTGGATGCTGCCTTTACAACTCAAGCTTTACATTGCAATTTCCCCCCTAAAGTGTTTGCAGCTGCCCTCTAGCAAAAGATTGTAACTTTTGGTGGTTGTGGGCACCTGACCCCCTATTTCCCATAGGTTCACTATATCAAAGTTCACTTTTTTGGTGTGTTATTTTTATTTTTATGCCAGTTTCTAGGACGGTTACCCCCTTGAAAGCTGAGGGCTGATGTAGTGGGCCTGAGACTAGGAGAGTTGATTTAGAAGTGAAAATTTTTGTTTTCACCATTTCCTGACCATTTTAATTCTGCTGCTGAGTTGTTTTTCAGCCACCTGACTCTTTGTGACACCATTTGGGATTTTCTTGGCAGAGATACTGCAGCAGTTTGCCACTTCCTTCTAAAGTTCATTTTATAGAAGAGGAAACTGAGGCAAACAGGGTTAAGTAATTTGCATAGGACCCGAGGCCAGATTTGAACTCAGGAAGAGAAGTCTTCCTGACTCCAGGCTCAGTATTCTACTTTCCACGAAGATGCCTACTCAAATTCTATTCACTCTTTAATGCCCAACTCAACTTGCTTCTTGTCCATGAGGAGAAGTGGAAAGATCACTGGATTTGGGGGCAGAAGACTTGGATTCAAATTCTGCTTCTGCTACTATTTCCTGCCTATGTGATGATTCTTGGCAAGTCTTAGTTTCTTCTTCTGCTGGACTTGATCATCTCTAAAGTTGCTGCCAGTTCTAAACCTTTATCTTCCCAGACTGAATCAGTCAAAGAGATTTTACCCTCTGGTCAGGATCACTCATGTATTTGTTGTAAGAAACCCCTTACACAGTCATTTTATAAGTCCTATATTGTTATTTCAAACACTTTGAGGTCAGATTAACTTAATTCCCTTTCAGTCTTTTCTCCACAACCCTTTTATAGATTTTTCTATAGTAAGCTGGGTATACAGTTTAAGAAACCAATTGTCACCTGGCAACATGCAGTCTTTTTATTCCTGCATCTGTTTTCTGTTCCTAAAAAGCTGAAAAACTTATCTGGTTTCCAAATCCAAAGCAAACTTATATTATATTATATTATATTCTTAATTAGACTGAAAGTTCTTGAAGGCAAGAACTTCAAATGGGGAATTATGGTAGAGTTGGGGACAGGAAAAGAGATGCCAAAAAATAAAAGAAAGAGGTTGATTCAAGGTGTTTTTTTTTTCTAAATGCAAACAAAAGAAGGTTAGAAGAAATTATAGACAAACAAGACAGCTCTGATATTAACATGATGAATTTATTAGATATTTAAAAGAAAAAGGAAGAAACTTTTAAACAATGGAGATCCATAGTTTCATGTATAAGCTTTTTTCTGTTCTACTTTCTATGTGGAAATGCCCATTTTATTTGATAGTAAGCTCAGAATTTTTTAAAAGAAGAAATTAAAATCCAGCCCAAGGAAATGAAATATCCTTCATTAGATGTATCCAAGTATGTATGGCATTCAACATAGCACAATATCCCCCTGACTCCAAGATATAACTACTTCTTTTAGTCAGCCCAGAGCTACTTTTCATCATTCAGGTAGGCATCGGGGTCAAGACTGTGTCCTGTGTATGACCCTATCTCTCCAGATGAATAGTAAGGTTACTGAGCAATAGATCATTAATTAATTCAGCAAACATTTATTTAAGTGCCTACTAAATGCCCAGCATATGGATCACCTATGTAATCCTGTACAGGCCTGTTTCTTCAGCTGTAAAATGAGAGAACTGGATAATACCCTCTTCAGGACCTCTTTCCAGTTCTAAATCTATGTATGATCCAAAGATCAAAAGTAATTTGATAGTGCTAATCATTTAACCAACACTCCCTTATGGCTGTGGCTAAACCAGGGAAGCTATAAGGTATGCCAAGAACTCAGATGTTAAAATTCACAACAAAAATGTATAAAGTCTACTCAAATTGTGTCACAGGCTTATGACTAGGCTTATTCTAACTTGAGGAGAAAAAACCCCAAGACACAAATGGCGTCCTCTATCATTCTCCAGATGAATATTTAATGAAAAGAGTAAGAAAACAAGGTAGGGATGCATCAAGGTCTGCTAGTTACTAGGCTTGGACCCAGGTCTGATGCCAAGGCCAGCTCTCTATTCTGATAGCTTGTTTTGTCATGTACATAGTACATGTGAATTCACAGGGGCTTAGGATGTGATATAGAACTGAAATGGACCTTAGTATTGGGGTTTTTCCTCCCTTTATTTTACAGATGAAAAAATCGAGGGCCAGAGCTGTTTAGTGACTTATTCAAAGTCAAAAAGGGAATAAGTAGGAGAACTTGAATTTGAACCCATGTGCCCACAAAGTACCTTCATATCCTCCCTTCCCTCCATCTTTACAGCTTCCTTTTATGTGTTATCTTCCATTATCAGGAAGTAAGTTCATTGAGAGCAGGGACTATCTTTCTGCTTCTATCTGTATTCCGAGCACTTAAGTGTCTGCCACATAATATACTTTCTTTATAAATGCTTGCTGATTTTACTTAGAGCTCAGCAGAGAAACTTGGGCTGGATATATAGATCAGGGAGTCATGACACAGAAATGATAATTAATCTATTGGGAGGTAATGAAACCACCAACTCAGAATAAAAGGTAGAGGCTTCAAGATAATGCCTTTGGGGCACACCCACACTAGGGTACAACAAGAATGAAGAGTCAGCAAAGCACAAAAGTCAGAGAAGTAGGAGGACAATGAAGAGAACAGGGTGATGGAAACACAGGGAGGAGATAGAAGAAAGTGATTAATAGTGTCAGACACAACAAAAGTCAAGAAGGATAACAGGTTAGAAGTCAGATTGTAGAGGGTTTTCAGGAGAGAGGTGAGAAAGTGGAAGCACTGAATGTAAATGTCTTTTTAAAGGAGCTAGTCAATAAACATTTATTAAGATCCTTCTAGGCAATACGCTAAGCTCTGAGGATGCAAAAAAAGACGAATAGGTAAAAGAGCTCTCAAGGAGTACACAGTCTAAATGGGGAGACAACATACAAATAACTGCATACAAACAAGACATAAATAGAATAAACTGGAAATAATCAACAGAAGAAAGGCAACAGAATGAAGGGGGATTGGGAAAGACTTCCTGTAGAAGGTGGGATTTTCTGCTTACATCTGAAGGAAGCCAGGGAAGGCAAGAGGTAAAGATGAGGAGGGAGAGCATCCAAGACAGAGGAAAGTCAGTGAAAATACCCAGAGTCAAGTGATAGAGGAGAGACAGATGGATGAATGAATAAACAAACAGGTGAATGAAAAAAGTACTTTCAAGTGCTTCCTATGTGTTAAACACTGGAGAAACAGAAAGGCAAGGAGGTCTCTGCTTTCTCAGAGTTGATATTTTGATGGGTAAGGCAATACATATAGGTGTCTTTTGTAAGTCAGATGGAATGGTCCCATAGCTATAAAGTGGATAGTAATGCATCTTCCTTAGTAACATTACCACTGGAAAAAAATATTCATTTATGATGCTGGGCTACCTGAAAGGGCCTTGGACTTGGGTATAAAGAACTTTCTTTTCTAGGACCTGATGAGACAGTCCCTGTCTGTTGACAGTAATTGGTCAGCAGCTGGTGTTGTAAGGGTGGAAGGTAGGCTCTTTCTCCACAGGAGCTGCTCCCTTTGATGATGGTTTCAGGAGCAGGGTTGGAAGGAGGATCAGTAGCCTGAGAGACAGGTGCTGCTATTCCTGGGACTTTGGGGCTCAGGGTCTTGGGCTATTGAGAGATGGTGGCAGTGGTTTGACTCATGTGGCACATGCTCACTCCTGTCTTTCCCTCAGGATGTCTTGCTGCCGTTTTAGGACAACAGCAGGAATGGTAGGATCTTGTGAGGGCTTTCTTTCTTTTTTTTTTAAAGGATGGAGGAAGACAGGTTGTTTGTAGACAGCAGAGAAAACCAGTAAATAAGGAGAGACTAAAGGTTGGGGGGTGGGGGGAAAATGATAGTGGGGCAATGTGCTAGGAAAGATGGGATGGGTTCAAGGGTACATGTAGAGGGGTTAGCCTTGGCAAGAAGAGAAGGGCCACCTCTTCATCAGAGACTGGAGTGAAGAAGAAAATGGGATGAGTGATGTCAGGAAATGAAAAGGAGAATGGCTTCCATTTTTTCAGTTAAGTATGAAGCAAAGTATTCTGCTGAGGGAAGTGGAAGGGGAGGTAGGCGAGACAAGGAGAGAAGAGAAGGTTTGAAAAGGCTGCTGTGGTAAACGATGTAGAGAATCATTTAGGAAAGAAGACTGCCTGGCTGTAGTGCCCAGTTGGGATTAGATAACAGATTTATAGTGGACCATATCCCTTAATTGTGAACACTACTTGGGATTCATAGCTTGCTTCTTTCTCTATCAGGAGTGTGAAGTATTGAAGAAGGTTATTAGCCTTTATAGTGTTATTTTCTATATAAGAGAAATAAGAGATTTTTGTTATTTAAGGAAGTAACCAAGCTAGCCATGGTCACTCCTTCACTGCTCTCCTGACTCTTTAGACTTTTCCACCATGCCATCCCTCCTCCCTTTCAGATTCCTTTTATGTGTTATCTTTCCACTTTAGAATGTAAACTCCTTGTAGTTTACCTGTTAGATTTATGGAGAAGGGAAGATTTTATGACGAAACAAGAGGTAGAGATAGAGAGCATTATAAAATGCAAAATGGATAATTTTGATTACATTAAACTGAAAAGTTTCTGTACAAATAAAGCCAATGTAACCAAGATTAAGAGGGAAGTGGAAAATTGGAAAGAATTTTTACAACCAGTGTCTCTGATAAAGGCCTCATTTCTAAAATATACAGATAATTGAGTTAGATCTATAAGAATACAAGTCATTCCCCAACTGATAAATGGTCAAACGAGATGAACAGGCAGTTTTCAGAGGAAGAAATTAAAGATATCTATAAGCATATGGAAAAATGCTCTAAATCACTATTGATTAGAGAAATGCAAATCAAAACAACTCTGAGGTACCACATTTTACCAGACAGATTGGCTAAGATGACAAACAGGAAAATGATAAATGCTGCAGAGGATGTTGAAAAATTGGAACCCTAATGCATTGCTGGTGGAGTTGTGAACTGATCCAACCATTCTGGAGAGCAATCTGGAATTATGCCCAAAGGGCTATAAATAATTTCATACCCTTTGACCCAGAAATACCACTTCTAGGGTTGTATCCCAAAGAGATCATGGTAATGGGAGGAAGACCCATGTGTACAAAAATATTCACAGCAGCTCTTTTTGTAGTGGCAAAGATCTGGAAATCAAGGCGATGCCCATCAAATGGGGAGTGGCTGAACAAACCATGGTGTATGAATGTAATGGAATACTATTGTGCTATAAGAAATGAGGAGCAGACAAACTTCATAATAACCTGGAGAGACTTATGTAAACTGATGCTGAGTGAGAAGAGCAGAACCAGGAGAAATTTGTACCCAGTTATAGACACAAAGTATGTGTGACGACTAACTTTGATAGAGTGGGCTCCTCTCAGCAATGTAAGGTGATAAGACAACTCCAAAAGAGTCATGATTAAAAGAGATATCCACATCCAGAGAAAAAGATTCGGAGTCTGAGTGCAGACTGAAGCAAACTTGCTCTCTTTCTTTTTCTTGTTTTGTTTCCTTTTTCCCACTGTTCATTCCATTGGTTACAATCCTTTAAAACCTGACTAATGTTTAATGTGAAGGTATCTGCAGATCCTATATTTTGACTGCATGCCGCCATGGGGGGCAAAGGGGGGAGAGGGAGCAGGGGAGAAAATTTGAAACTCAAGGAATTAGGGAACTGAATGTTGTAAACTAAAAGTAAATAAACAAATTAATTTTTAAAAAAAAATAAAAAAATTTAAATGAATATTTAAGAAACAGGAAAAAAGAATGTAACTCCTTGAAAGCAAGGACTATCTTTTATTTTGTTTATATTTGTATTCTTAGGCTTAGCACAATTTCTGGGACATGGAAAGTATTTAATAAATGTTTCTTGACTCAAACAAGTCTTTTTATTTTTGGAGGGCAATTGGTGTTATGTGACTTGCCCGAGGTCACATAGCTAGTTTTGTGTTAAGTGTCTAAGGCCGGATTTGAACTCAGGTCCTCCTGACTCCAGGGCCGGTGCTCTACTCACTGTGCCATCTAGCCATCCCTCAAATAAGTCTCACAAATGCCAAAATAGAATTCCTCCTTTCTATCTTCCCTTCCCCCAAACACACTAGCAAGCAAGTACTCCCAGACAGCTGGTGAGCAATCACAAAATATTTATGAAGTGCCTGCTATGTGCTAAGCACCAAGGTAGCAGAGTAGGTAAGCATCCCAGTTATGGAGGCCAGCCTGGGCAAAGCCACAGAGGACCGAGGAACAGCAAGTAGACCAGTTTGGCCAAAGTACAGAGTATATGAGGTAGTGATGTGTAATCAGCCCAGAAAGACAGGCTGGACCCAGATTGTAGAGGATTTTCAATGCCAAACACAAGAATTTGTGTTTTATCCCAAAGGCAATGGAACACTCACTGCTAACTAAGTCTTCTTGAGTAGAGGAGTGACATGGCCAGATAAGATATCTGATGTGTCTGTATCTGTGGATTATAGGGCCAAAGAAGGCAGGGAAATCCATTTGCTAAGCTCGGTTTCCAGTTTCAGAGCCCTCAAAACAATTTTAATCCACAGAAATCTCTCCTATGTTTTCCAAGATGCTATCTCCTTGATACTGCACTAATATGCAGTACCCATTAATAAGGTTGGCTGGCTTTGAATTCTGAAGCCCATACAATAAATAGCTGTTCAGGGTGGAGATGAGGGGTCCTGGGAAATGTTAGACTGACTCACTCGTCTAGTAGCTGAAAAGCAAAGTTGGGCCAAGTATGGGTATGGGTTTCCCTGCATACTGAATTCTTTTGTATCCATGAGGAAAATATGAGACCTCTGAATTGCAAAAATGGTTGTAGAGTTGTGGAAGACTGCTATCAAAACAAAAAAATCCCTATTCCCCAAACTCTATATAATTTGTATTTCTCAAAAGCAAAATCAATTTTTAAATTTCAAAACCTCAATGAGAAAATCTTTCCCCCAACAATAACACCACCCTCCCAAAATTCCCCAAGGAAGAAAATAGTTTTAAATTCAAAAGAATGGGTAGGGCTGAGCTCCAGAAAAATCATTAAGCTGTTTTACTGGAAACTCACAAAAGGAAGAACATACACCAACACAGAAAAATGTACAACTTAGTTCAAAGGCACTTAAGTATATTATAACCAAGGTTTGCCTGACAATCTTTTTACACTGTAATTATGTTTTATAAGCTTCCTCTATTGTATACTATCTAATATAAGTATATCATTTCCTTCCTGGTAGCCCGTTTTTTATATAGGAAAGGCAGCATGGCATAGTGGAAGCAGCACTGAATTTAGAGTTAGAAGACCTGGATTAAAATTACTGCTTAACACTGGGAGCTTCTCTGAGCTTCAGTCTCCTCTTCTGTAAAATGGGAGGTCTGGCCTAAGGTCTGGTTGATCTCTAAATCCCGTAACTCTGAGCCGTAAAGAACCTTAGAGCTTATTTAATCCATGTCCCGCTCCCCCGTGCCCACCTTATTGCCCCCAATTTGGCAGATAAAATATAGCCACAGAGAGATGAAAGGACTTATTCAAGGCAGTTGGTTTTGATTTTTGTCACAAGGCTATTTGATTCCTCTACCCAATAGATTTCTTTCCCTCACTCTTTTTAAAAATAAAAAACTGAAATAGTAATTAAAATAAGCACTATCATAACATACTATACATAGCAGAATAGAGATGGTTGTACATGAAACTTCAAATTTCTTGTATGTAGACCTTGCTTTTTCTTTAAATAGCTAATAAATTGAGCATGCGGCTTCCAAAGCTGTCCTGCTTGTCTGTACTTCCTTTTGTTCCTTTTTTTTTTTTTTGTGCATTTAAAAAATGTTTCAATGACTCTCTTTTTTTTTGGCAACCCTATTACTTACCCTTCCCCCCAAGCCCCACTCTACCTCCATGGGGGAGGGGCACAAGAGGACCAGAAAAACAAAATCCTTGTAGCAACAGACATAGCCAGGTGAAATAAATACACAATGACCGCGTATGAAAACGTATGTGTCCTTCTGTACCTCGAGTCCATCACATCACCTTGAAGAGGTGGGCGGCATGCTTTATCATCAGTTCTCTGGAATCATGGCTGGTCACTGCACTCACTGACCACTCGCTGCTTTTCTTTACAAGATTGCTGATACCACAGAAATTATTCACCTGGTCTGGCTCACTTCACACAAGTCCTGCCTGAAACCTTCCTTTTTGTCATGTCCTATAGTGCACTATTATGCCATGTATATGCCATGATTTGTTCTGCAATTCCTCAACTGATACTCTCTTGGCTAGCTCAAAAGAGCTGCTGCTACAAATATTGTTGTACATATGGGTCCTTTTCATTTGTCTTTGATCTCTTTAGGGGTATGGTGTTAGTAGTAGTATCACTAGGTCAAATCACTATGCCAAAAAAATATGCTTGGTTTAGTGACTTAATTCCAAATCGCTTTCCAGATTGGTGTACCTGTTTTCCTAAAGGTCCTCCAACAATGATCACTTTCTTCTTTTGTCATCTATACCAAAGATGATGGGTAGAACCTCAAAGTTGCTGTAATTTTCATTTCTCTAATTATTAGTGATTTAGAGCATTGTTTTTCATATAGCTGTTAATAGCTTGGCTTTTCTTTGAAAATTGCCTGTTCAGGGGGCACCTAGGTGGTGCAGTGAATGGGGCACCAGCCCTGAAGTCAGGAGGACCCGAGTTCAAATTCAGCCTCAGACACTTGACACTTAACTAGCTAGCTGTGTGACCTTGGGCAAGTCACTTAACCCCAACTGCCTTGCCTTCTCCCTCAAAAAAAAATTTTTAATTGCCTGTTCAAATCCTTTGAACACTTATCTATTGGGAAATGATCCTTATTATTATAAATTTGAATTAATTTATTTCTCTAGGATATGAAATTTAATTAGAGAAGTGTGCTACAAAGATTTTCCCATTAAATTTTTCTCTTTGTGCAAAATTTTTTAAGCTTTATGCAATCAAAATTATATGTTTTATCTTCTGTGACCCTCTCTATTCCCAGCATGGTCATGAACTCTTCACTCATAGTTTTTTTGTTTTGTTTTGTTTTTTTCTCGTTTGCTTTTTGGAGGGAAATTGGGGCTAAGTGACTTGCTCAAAGTCACTCGGCTAGTAATTGTGTCAAGTGTCTGAGGCTAGATTTGAACTCAGGTCCTCCTGACTCCTCTATTCACCGTGCCACCTAGCTGCCCCTCACTCAATCACAGTTGATAAATATATTCTCTTTTTTGCTCCTCTAAATTGCTATGGTATGACTTTCTGTATCTAAGTAAAAAATGCATTTTTACTTACTGGGGCATCTGGTGTGAGATGTACCTAATACATTTCAAAAAGTACAAACCCTAAAAGGTTAGCCACTGATTTACAGCTGTATAACTGATAATAAGAGCTGAAAACCTGAAATCCATTCCATAAAAATAAAGAAAAAGGCTCAAAGTGATTTTTCAGTGGCTTTAAGAAAAGGCAGCTATTTTAATAATAGATGAGATAATTTAATGAGTTATATGAATGCCAGCTATTACTATAATCACCTGGTAACCAATCCTAGAACTCATTAAGCCATCTTCAAAGGCACAGAGGGGGTTACAATCTGCTATGGAGGAGGGACTATCCACACCCATAAATCTAAAAATTCCTCAAGTTATTATTACACATAGGAGCTGAATGCTCCTCATTTTAGCAACCAGGTTTTCTCTCAGGGATTTTCTTAAGCTTAATAGATTTAGATCCAATGCCTATACCTGACACCTAACAAACTGTGTTAAATACATGTTTTATGCTCCACATTGGGGCTGGGATAAGGAAGTTGATTATGGAGAAAATGGCAGTAAAAAAAAGACCCAAACGTATCTCTGATACAGGGACAGGACTTTGTTGGTTTTATTGTTGTATAAGAGTCTATTATTAGATTGCAAAGAGCAACTGAAACCCTTAAACTAGGTTGGTAAGAGAGGAAAGCAATAGGTTTGTTTTTTTTCAGGATACATTGAGAATTCCAAACTTCAGGGGCGGCTAGGTGGCACAGTGAGTAGAGTGTTGGCCCTGGAGTCAGAAGGACCTGAGTTCGGATCCGGCCTCAGACACTTAATGCACACCCAAACAAAAACCTAGCCGTGTGACCTTGGGCAAGTTACTTAACCCCAACTGCCCTCCAAAAAGCAAAAAAAAAAAAAAAAAAAAAAATTCCAAACTTCCCAGAAGAGAGGATATACACACTCAAATTATAGCCTTATCCACAACAAAACAGCTCACTGATTGCCCTCTGTCAGAGGTTCCCAAACTTATTTGGCCTGTCACCCCCTTTCCAAAAAATAAATTACTCAGCACCCCTTGGAAATCTACTTTCTTTAATCTTTTAATGTTAAAAATTTTTTGCATCATTTCAAAAAAATATAATAAAAATGACACGCCTTAAATTGAATAATTTATTGTAAATTTGTGGGGGGTTTCCTGCATTGAAATACTGTGTCATGTAACTGTACGGTATTGTACTATAAACAAGCCATTACATGCACATATTCCTGCCAGTGCATGCTGGACTTTCCAATAATGTGGGACACCACGACTGCCTTACTCGAGCCCTGTTGGCAGACTTGACTACTGATCTGTTAGAGCTTGCATTTGTGTTATTTATTTGGAAAATAATGTAATCACTATGACTTTAATAGTTACACAAGAGGTGAAACACGTATGGATGGTTTTTAATTTTTTCTTGTCTTCTCTTCTTTCCTTATGCTTCCACTACGCTATTATTTTTATTCAACTCTGCTATTATTTTTATTCAACTCCGAGAACTTACACCTGAGGCTATTACCACTGGCCTCGCCCCCAACGTTCCAGCGCCCTCCCACTTTGGGAACCTCTGAGCCTAAGTGAAGGCTTCCTCAATTTGCAACCCAAGTCAACAAACTTTTCCAAGCATCTATCATATACAAAGAACAGTGCTACATAAGGAGTAATGAGATAAAAGTACTAATGGCCAGAAACCCTCAGCACCCTCTGTTTTGGGGTAGGTCTGACTAAGGCCTGTCTGGTAATTTGGGTTTGATATTGGAACAAAATGAGATACTCAAAAACCATCTAAAATTTAACAAAAGGATGGAAAGGATTAGCAGTAAAAATATAGCATTTGTTAGACCTAACTCAACGCCCCTCCCCTCAATAGGAAAAAACATCTGGTCAAACCCAACATCTGGTCAAATGAGTATAATACCACACAGAGTAGTCAAACATCTATTAAGTCAGAGGGCCACTGACTGCTTGTGGTCTAGTCTCTTTTATTTCTTTAGGTTCCCAGGAAGTCAAATCAACAACTCGGGTGTTAGCCCTTAAATCCAATCAAATCTCAAGGATGGGCAGCTCCCTTGTCCTTTCCTTAAAAAGGAAAAAACTATCCTAGACTAGGTGGTAAGGACCCTAGTAGTTATTGTTCCTAACACACCACAGGGGTCTAGAGTAGACAGACTTCTGGCATCTCAACAGTTTCATCTCTACAACCTTTGTCAACATATCTGAGTTGGTCAAATTTCCTTCACCTCCAATGATTTCTACTTTCACTTTAATCACACAGTAACTTGAGATGCAAAAGTCTAGTGGTGTCAAACTTAAATAGGCAAACAAAACTGTACGTGAGAATCCCTGCAGCCTAAATATTGATTCAGAAAACTATAATATTGATTTATTGTGTTTTTATTTATTTTGTTAACTATTTCCCAATTCCATTTTCATCTGGTTTGGGCTATGCTGCATAACTGATAACATTTTTAGTGACTTGTGGTCAGAGGAGACCTGGATTCAAATCGTTACTTTGTCTCTCCCAGTACACACACTTATTCCAAATTCTGTATATGTGGGTTCAGATTAGAATGCTCATGTGATACCTGCTACCCTAACTTTCTACCATATTTGCCTACTCTTGTTCTTGAGCACCGGATTATGCAAGATATTAGTCTGCTGCCTTCTTCCTAATTTCTTCCCCAGTGTATTCTCTTTCCCTTCCCTTTTCTTTCCTATCTTAAAACAATCAAAAAAGAACACAACAATCCCCCAAGTCCTCTGTCTGTCTTATTAAATTCTATGGCTCTGAAGGGACATTTGCCTCTTGTCCCATTATTAGAATGTAAAGATTTCACCACCATTTAAGCTCCAACTGCTGAAGTGTGTTTACTTTTCTAGGATTTTCTTGAATTCTGTGCTTGCACTCCAAAGTGTCTATGCAGTTCTAGTCTTAGCATCAGGGATGTTTAAAAGCCCTCTATTCCACTGAAAAGCCACCCCCCCCCCCACCCCTCCATACAGGATCATAAGTCTTTTCAAGGTAAGGTTTTCGTGGTTGTAAGCCTTTTCCCACATTTTTTGGACTTCGCTATGACATTCCTGGGAGTTTTTCATTTTCATTTCGGGTGTCTTTCATGAGGTGGCTGGGAGATACTTCCTATTCTCATTTTTGCCCACTGATTCTAATAGATCTGGACAGTTTTCATGCAGGACTTCTTGCAGGTGTTTAGGTTTTTTGTTTTGTCATTGTGTTTGGTGTCTTTTATCTCCAACCTCAGTTCCTTCTTTGGGACTCTGTGTCCTAGCCAAGCTCTGCTCTTTTCTGCACTCTTGGTTAGGCCCTGTTTGGTCCTTAATTTCCCTAGGCTCCTTTGGCTTCCATTTTTCCAAGTTTTTTTTGCACTCAGACTGCTGGTAGGTTTCAGAAGCTCCTTCCTCCCTCCCCAAGCCCTCATCTTTGGAACACCAATATTTCCTTATCACTGCAGTTAGAATTTCCTGAAATCCCCATTTGCCTGGAAGAGGAGGAAAGAGAAATATCAACTATCCTTGTGCTCATCATAATCTGTTAATTCATGCTATGATTTATATACTTGCATCTAAATTATGACCTTTAAGACAGATGTTTTCTGCACTTAAATCTTACTGGCAGCTCTGGTTCTGGGAAGAGGTAGAAAAGTGAAATATATTTTAAAAGTCAAAGTTCTGCACATTTCTTCTTTCTGCCAACAATTAAGAAACTATTTCTGGGGAAATCTATTTTCTACAGAGGCCTGCTTGGATGTTTTTTGGAAAGCACTTAGTGTCATGACAACATAGCAATAACATTTTTAAAAAGTCAATGTCATTTTAGGGTTTGCAAAGCACTTGTATGATCTCATTAGATCAATACAAGGGAGCATAGGACAGAGAGGGTAAGGCTAGGAGCATTGCCTCTTGAAGGTTTATTTTTCTTGAATTGAGACATCAGGTACAAAAGAAGAAGTATAAGATCCATCCTCATTGGCCTTTGCAGAGAATCTTGGGCAAACTGTCAATCTGGAAACCTGGAAAGACAAAAGCTAGATATTCCAAAAAGAAAATTTTTCTTCTCATTTTGTATTGAGTACCTCAAGATACCTGGGGGGTACAGGATTCCCAAAATTTGCAGTATAAATCTAAATTACAAAAAATTTATAGCATGATTACAGACTAATTGCACTAATTTATCACCCACCAAAATGTATATCCAAATGAGTGTTTTCTCTTTCAAAACTTTCACTTTGCAAAGTTATAGCAAATGGATAAATGCTCAAAACTTTCCTTTTTTTGGAGGCTTTAAAGTTTACAAAAGCATACCTTTTTTTTTTTTTTTGCTTTTTTTGGGGGGTGAGGGCAATTGGGAGTAAGTGACTTGCCCAAGGTCACACAGCTAGTTTTTGTGTTAAGTGTCTGAGGCTGGATTTGAACTCAGGTCCTCCTGACTCCAGGGGCAGTGCTCTAGTCACTGAGTCACCTAGTCGCCCCCAAAAGCATATCTTTTTGAAAATATCCTCAATGGTGGATTAGAATGGATAGATTTGACATTTAGAGATAGCTAAAGCCAACTGGAGTCAAGTTGGATAAAACAGGTGATGAACTGGGGAAAATTTTGGTGATATTAAAAAAAAAATCAATAAAATGTATCTTAAAAAAACCTATGATACTTAAAAGGTGAAATCAAGAGGTGAGAGAGGGGTATAACAAGAGGAGATGGGGAAAGACAGTATGGGGTGGACTATCTCATAAAGAAGAGGCAAGGGAAAATGGTTACAAGGGAGGGGAAGAACAGGAAGGCAAAAAGGCAAAACCTTATTCTTATTGAATTTGGCTCAGGGAGAGAATGACATACATACTAAATAAGATTTCTCACCCTATAGGAGAGTAGGGGGGAAGGGGATGAGAGGGGGAATGATGGAAGGGAAGATGGGAGGGAAGGGGGAGGGGAGGGAAGTTGGAAGCACCCACTTTTGAAAAGGGACAGGATCAAAGTAGGGAATAGACCAAGTGGGAGGTGGGATAGGAGGGAGGGAAATATAGTCAGTCTTATAATTTATCTACTATGGTGGTGTTTTGCATAGCTACACATGTATAACATATACTCAATTGCTTATCTTCTCTGTAAGGGTGGGTAACAAGGGAGGAAGGGAATGAATCTGGAAACTGAAGATTTAAAATTAAATGTTTTAAATATATATAAATACTATTATTAATACTATTTTACATATAATTGGGAAATAAGATATACAGGCAGTGGGGTACAGAGATTCACCTTGCCCTACTGGAAAAGTCGAAGGGGGTATGGGAGAAGATATGGGAGAGAGCAGATGTGGTGAGGGGTTATCCTGTGGGACTGCTATTCTGGGGTGGTGGGTGGGGGAAAAATGGGGAAAAAATTGTAACTCAAAATTTTGCAGAAATGAATGATGTAAACCAGAAATTAATAAAGCATTTGGGAAAAAAAATTTTTAAAACTAAACTAAACTAAACAAACAAATACAAACTGGCTCTGAAGGCAAATCCAAAAGAAATTAGTTCCAAAAATGTTTTGTGTGATGACAATGCTTTTCAGGTAGACACTTTAAAGGATATTTGGATATGAATTCTGCTGTTTATTAAAATATCAGTCCTGTTACATTGTATACAGTTTTGAAAGAGCAAGAACATCTCACAAACCACCTATTTCTCAGGTCAATACAGTCTAGATCAGGGGTGGGGAACTTGTAGCCTTGAGGCTACATGTAGTCCTCTAGGTCCTCAAGTGCAGCCTTTTGGCTGAGGTCACATTTTACTGAAGAAATATTAAGGGGTTCTGTTCTGTGAAGTTTGGATTCAGTCAAAGGGCCACCCTTGAGGACCCAGAGGGCCACATGCAGCCTTGAGGTTGCAGGTTCCTCACCCCTGGTCTAGTCTCTCACTGCCCTCTAAATCCTTAGGCTCTGCTGGTCATTATTGTTACTGATTTTATTCTGCTTCTTCTATGTCATCAAGTCAAATAATTCTAGGTTTAACAGCTTTTGGTTGGAAATGCAAATAAATGCAATGCTAATGAATTTAAAAGCTACATGTTCAATGTCTTAGATTTATCTATGTATGCATCTCTCTATAAAAAACTTAATCACTGAAACCACCCTAAAGAAATCTGCTAAAAACTACAGTAGTGACTACTTCTACCCACAGAAAAAGTAATCTATAATAAGCTCACGGGCAATACGAAAGAAGGCTAGCCACCAGCAAAGCTCACACTTTAACAGGAAAACAAGGCCAACCTCTGAGCATGACCAGAGAGGTCAGAAAGACCAAGGGTGCATCAGTAACAAGAGTGATCACATAGCAATCACTGATCAGAAAGGGGAGAACCCAGGTATCTGGGGGCCCTTAAGTGTCTAGCTTTCAATGGTGAGATGCTACGTATAGGGGGCCTTGAAAGTGTTCTGAACTTCAAAAATCCAAATGAGTCTAATTTCCCTAGGGAGTGGAGGTCAGCACAGAAACCCTGGGGACACAGGGTGAAATCACACCCAAAAGTCCATCATTGGGCAAAGCCTGGTCCTGACACAAAGCCTCAATTCAAGGCCTAAAGCTGAAGAAATGAGTAACAACAACCAGTACAAAAATTTTATTGTGGATCTAGAGATCCCTAAAAAGAGGACTCAAAAAACTGAAAGCCGTGATTCAAATAGGGTGGGAAGAAGAGACCTCCACAGTCTACATGAATACGTAGAGGAAATGACATGAGAGATTGAAAAAAAAAAAAGAAAAGTACAGGAAGCAGCACTGGCAGATCAGAAAAGGAAATGGTAAACTTTAACCAGACATGGACATCCTAAAAGCCATAATGACCAAACAGGAATCAAGGACTCCATGAAGCATCAACACTATTAGGGCAAAAACAAAAGTTTGAAAATAAAAAACAAAACGTGACATATCTAGCATAAAGAATGCTGACCTGAAAAACAAGACAAGGAGATATAATTCACAAATCACTGAACTTCCTGAAAACCATGATAAAAAAAAGATACTTTATTTCAGGATTTATAAAAACCAGAAGGCAAAGTAAAGATAGAAAGAATCCACCTATCCCCTCCCAAAAGGAATTCCAAAAGCAAAAGTCCCAGGAATGTCATGGCCAAAAAAAAATACAGACCTTCCACTTCAAAGGAAAAAAAAACACTTCAAACTGTTCAATTACCAAGGAAATCGGATCAGTACCACACAAGATCTGGAAGTATCTAACTACAAGAGAAGAACCTGGGATACAAAGTTACAAAGGTCAAAGGAACCATTTATAACCAAGAATAACTCATCATGAAAAGTTGACTATAACTAGAGGGGGGAAAATTGACTTTTAATGGATCAGGGGAATTTCTATCATTTTTTGATGAAAAGTTCAAAGTTGAACATGAATTCTGAAATACAAACACACACGTCCAGAAAAACCTAGAAAGGCAAATGTGAGTGGGAGACTGCATAATGATGTAGTGCTAATATTATAATAGGAGGAGAAAAAGCATGTACCCTTCAGAGCCTTAATGTCTTTAAAGAGAGAGAGTGAAATAAGTGAAATACGGAAAGGAGGACCTGGGGCAAATTGGTTCTGTTCTGAGGATCTGAGGAGGGAAAAGAGAAAGGAGGAAGAAGGGGAGTGGAACTTTATTTCTCATAGCTGGGTTCCCTGAGAAGAATATGGGAACATGCAGGGAGAAGTGGGAGAAGTGGGCATCAGATGCACTCACTTTTATCTGAACTAAACAAAGGAGGGTTAAGGAGATACACACAGGAGATGCTCATCCTTTGGGGAGCAGCTGAACAATACATGATATATGAATATAATGGAATATCATTGTTGAGTAAGAAATGATCAAAGTGACTATTTTGCAGGCTCCTAGGTAGTACAAACTAATGTAAAATGAAGGCGCAAAACCAGGGAAATAATTTACTCAAGGACAACATTGTAAAGAAAAAACAACTCTAAATGACTTAAGAACTCCAGAGGACTGAGGATTAAGCATATTAATCACCTCCTGAGAGGGAATAGAAACAAGGTGTAGAAAGTGACATACACTTTTGGACACGGTCACTGTAAGGATTCTTTTTGCTTGACAATGCTTATTTATTAGAAGGGCTTTTTCTTTAAGCTTTTAAATAAGGGAGAGAGGGATGGGTTAACAATAGTGATGCCAGAAAAGAAAAAAGGCCACTGCAACATTTTTTAAAAACGCTAAAGGGAACAAAAGTTCAGAAGGAAGTACAGATATACAAGGAAGCTTGAAAGTAATTATGTGGAATGTAGTATACATTCTTTCTAAAAAGTAAGGGGGGGGGGCGGAGCCAAGATGGCGGAGTAGAAACAGCATTTCCAATGTGCTCTGCCCCACACATATTTCAAACAATGTGAAAGGCAGCTCTGAACAACTTCTGGAGCCACAGCACCCACAGAACGGCACAGAGAAGCTAACCTCCTGCTGAGGACAGCCCAGCAGCCCTGCAGGGAGCGGCCAGCGCAGCGCTCTGAGAGCAGGCAGCCCAGCGAGCTGGGAACCAACAGCGCAGCCCGCAGAGGCCAGCCCAGGTCCTCGGTTTTAGCCCCAGGGTGGCCGGGCCTTCAGCTGGCTGGTGGAACCCCAGAACACCAGCAATTGTGGCCATTCCAGAATTATCAGCACAGATATGCCTTGGACAAAGTGAGAGGTTAGTGCCCTATGGACTTTGGGACCAGTATTTGGGGAACACGTGGCTTCCTCCCCTGGGGGCAAAAAGCTGCTGAAGAAACAGCTGCACAGAAGCCATTTTGCAGCGTCAGTAGTGGTTCTAGCTCCTGGTCTGCGAATTGTAGAAAGATCCAGCAATCAGTCTGGGGGTTAATCGCTTTTGCTTTAAACTGCCTGGATCTGGACTGTGGTCTGGGGGGGAAGTTTGGGGTGGGTATCCAACTTGCCAGAGTGGGTGGAGGCTTTACAGAGGTCACCCAACTGGTGGAAGTTGTGAAGACCCCCGTTTGGGCGGAAGCTCCCCTGTCTGGTGGCAGAGTCCTACTGTGGCAACAAGCCCAAAAATCAAGTAATTAAGTGGCAATATGCCTAGGCAAACGAAACAAAATAAACAGAAAAGTTCAACATTGGACTCCTATTTTAGGGGCAAAGAGGCTCAAAGCATGGAGGAGGACTGTGAGGTCAGAACTCCTGCACCAAAAGCCCCAAATGAAAATACAAGCTGGCTACAGGCCATGGAGGACCTTAAGAAGCAGATAAGAGAAGTGGGGGAAAATTTGGGAAGAGAAATGAAAAAGGTGCAAGAAAAGTATGAAATTGACAGTCAACAGCCTGACTAAGGAAAATAACACCTTAAAAAATAGACTAACTCAAATGGCAAAAGAGGCTCAGAAAGGTAATGAGGAGAAGAATGCCTTAACAAGTTGAATTTGCCAGATGGAAAAAGAATCTCAAAAGCTCACTGAGGAGATTCATTCCTTCAGAGTTAGACTGGAGCAAATGGAAGCTAGTGACTATATGACAAATCAAGATACTATTAAACAGATCCAAACAAATGAAAGAATAGAAGGCAATGTGAAATATCTCATGGGAAAAACCACTGACCTGGAAAACAGATCCAGGAGAGATAATTTAAAAATTATTGGACTACCTGAAAGCCATGATCAAAGAAAGAACCTAGAAATCATCCTTAAAGAAATTCTCAAGGAAAACTGCCCTGATGTTTTAGACCCAGAGGGCAAAATAAAGGTTGAAAGAATCCACAGACCACCTCCTGAAAAAGATCCCCAAAAGAAAACTCCCAGGAATATTATAGCCAGGTTCCAGAATCCCCAGATCAAAGAGAAAATACTACAAGCAGCCAGGAAGAAACAATTTCAATATTGTGGAAACACAATCAGAATAGCCCAGGACCTGGCAGCTTCTACATTGAGGGATAGAAGGGCATGGAATATGATATTCCAGAGGGCAAAAGAGCTGGGAATGAACCCAAGGGTCACCTACCCAGCAAAACTGAGTATCTTGTTTCAGGGGAAAATATGGTCATTCAGTGGAATAGAGGACTTTCAAGCATTCTTGATGAAAAAACCAGAGTTGAATAGAAAATTTGACATTCAGACACAAGAAGCAAGAGATGCTTGAGAAGGTAATCAAGGAAAAGAAATCAAAAGGAACTTATCAAAGTTGGACTATTTACAGTCCTACATGGAAAAACAATAACTGTGTTTGATGAAACCTTTCTCATTATGAAAATAATTGAAGAAGGGTACATGGCATATGTTCACAGGTATACATGGATAGAGGGCACAGGTTGAATTTGATGGGAAGGGATGATTATTTATTTATTTTTTTTGGAGGGCAATTGGAGTTGGGTGACTTGCCCAGGTTCACGTGGCTGGGTTTTTGTTTGTGTGTTGGGTGTCTGGGGCCAGATCCGAGCTCGGGTCCTTCTGACTCCAGGGCTGGCTCTCTGCTCGCTGCGCCACCTAGCCACCCCAAGGAAGGGATGATTCTTAAGGGGTAAAGTCAAGAGGTGAGAGAGGAAAGTGGCAAGAGGAGATGGAGAGAGACAGGGTAGGGCAAACTATCTCATGTAGAAGAGGCAAGGGGAAGTAGTTGCAGGGGAGGGGATGAACAGGAAGGCAAAAAGGCAAAAGCATATTTTCATTGAAGTTGGCTCAAGGAGAGAATCACATACATACTAAATGGAATATCTTACCCTCACTCACTCTCCTGAGTAGGGGAAAGGGGGATGAGAGGGGGAATGATGGAGGGGAGGGCATTCTAGGGAGAGGGGATGTTGGAAGTACCCACTATCAAAGAGGGACAGGATCAAAGTAGGGAATGGACCAGGTGGGAGGTGAGACAGGTGGGAGGGAAATACAAGCAGTCTTTTACAATATATCTACTATGGTAATGTTTTGCATAGATATACATGTACAACACATACTGAATTGCTTATCTTCTCAGAGGGAGTGGGTGACAGGGGAGGAAGGGAATGGATCTGAAAATCGAAGTTTTAAAATTAAATGTTTCATAAGATGTCCAGGCAGTGGGGCTCAGAGATTCACCTTGCCCTAATGGCAAAGTCGAAGGGGGTATGGGAGAAGATATGGGAGAGAGCAGATTGGATGAGGGGATATCTAGTGGGACTGCTATTCTGGGGTGGTGGGTAGGGAAAAAAATGGAGGAAAAATGTAATTCATAATCTGGTGGAAATGAATGATGTAAAGCAGAAGTTAATAAAGCATTTGTTTAATTAAAAAATAAAAAAAAATTTAAAAAAAGTAAGAGGTATGAAATAGAGATCCAATTTCATATATATTCTCTTTTTGCTTTGCTATTTATATAGAAATGTTCTTTTATGTTAAGGTTCAGAATAAAAATTTTTAAAAATCTTTTATTAATTCAATTAATATAAGTATCTCTTGAGTTCACCTTTGACTAGGTTCAAAAATTCTTGGAGAGAGTGGTTAAAGACATTAAATGGCTTCAGTGACCTGAATCTCCAAAGATCACCAAAAGTTAAGTGATTATTGTTCTGCTTGCTGAATTTTAAACTGTTAACCCTACTGTGGAATTCTGTCTTTTGTTTGGAAATGCCAGAAAATTATAGGGAGAAATGGCTTATGTCAGAGAGATTTTCAAAGGCAGAAGAAATTCTGTTCCTTGGATTTCTTCCCTCTCTAATCATATAATTATATGTACAATTATAATTAATAAATTCTTCTCTGGCACATTTTTGCTTAAAATGCAGAATAAAATTTGTTTTTTCCACACTAACTACACATATCCTCCTTAGGCTTTTCATTTCTACATCTGTAAAGAGGGAATAATGCCAATACTCCCTATCCACCTCAGAAGGATGGGGTGAGGAAAGTGTCACGTAACACTTAAAGTGCTATAAAAACATAAACCACTGTGAAAATGTAAAAACATCTGTTATAATCAATAACTTTTTTCCTGTGCATGAATTTCAGTTTACTATAGGTAGAAGACAATCTCTTACAGAATGTGTTGTGTCATGTGAGTATTACTAGGAAAGGGATATTCTGATGCCCTCCAGAAGAAGATGGGAGCCATCCCTTGCCCTGGTTTTGCTATATTTTTAAATACAGTAAAACTCACTACAAAGGAGCTTGTTACTTATATCAGACACTATTCTGAATTCATGACAAGCAAATTAAAATCTTCTCCACCTGGCCCACGCTATCCCACCTAAGGAAATGCTAGAACCAATAAACTCCCCTTCTGGAAGCCTTCTAGAGCACTGCTAAAAGGGCGGGAAGTCATTGATTGGTTCATAGGTCTTACCCTAATATTCCCCCACTTTCCCATCTCCCTTCTCTTCTCTTCTCTCTCCCTCCCTTCTTCCCTCCCTCCCTCTCTCCTCTCTCTCTTTCTCCTAAGAGGCAGCCCCCTGAAGGTGCCATCTTCTTTAAGAGTTTTCTAACTCTCCCCATGGCATACATTTGATTCCCCTCACCATTCTGGTTACTCCCTTCTTTGCCTCTGAACATAAGCTTTAATTTCTCAACATCCCTCCTAAAATGTAACATCAAAGAATGGAACAAAACTCAAAGGGGCATTCCTGCTTTTCAGATCACTGCTTATCTAAGTCCTACGGCTTTCTGCAAACCCAGCACAATTTAAGTACCACTCATACCACACTGTCCTCTTCTTCTGGATAGCTACAGCACACAAGATAAGAAGAATAAGAAATAATAGTAGCCTATATTATGTCTCCCCAACTAGGTTACAATCAGGACCATAGCTTACTTGTCTTTATTATCCCCTACAGTAATAGGTATCAAATAAACGGTTTTTTTGTTGTTGCTTATGATGATGAGGTTAAATTAAGCTAGTTCAGTCAGTCCAGAATTTTTTTTCCCTGTATCTCACACCAGCTTTCCTGCTAGCTCTTTCACTTCCCAACACACACTTCCCCACCCCACCCCCCTTTTTCTCTCTCTCATTCCAGGCTTTGGAGTCAGGAAACCTCTGTTTGAGACTGCAAAATAATTCTGGGACATGAGTCAAAACTATGATAGGAAGAAAAATTCACACAATTTAAAGACTATCTGTTGTTGACACAATCCAAACTCTTGCTCTTCCTCTTATGTGTTGCTGATTAATTTTAGGGTTGTCTGCCCTCACAAAAGAAGAATAATGACCCCACAATTAGGTGGGGGCATTCAATCAGATTAAGATTTCTGGGCATTTCTGACAGCTCTGAAAAGTAAAGACAAGTCTCCCTGTCCTGGCTCTAACTGAACCTTTACCTTAGGCTATGCACTAATGCTGAATGCCTCTTTCCTTCCTTGGAGAAGATCTGCACTTAAGGAAACTGTAATTGGGATTGTCGGGGCAGATTAAAGTCATGGAGTGTGGAGAGAGCACTGTTTTAGCACAACCTTTGAGGTAGCAGGCAATTAGGATAATATAATAAGGTATTTATTACCCAGCCCTCATCCCTTTGCCAAAAGGGAATCCACATTTGCAGCATTTTAAAGAGGGTTCAGTGGTTTATTTTACAGGAAGGCAACTCCCCCTTCCAGTAAATTGAAGGCCAGTCTAAAAATACCTGTAGATTAAAAGGCCAACAGGCTTCCTGCTGGGTAGTATTTGCCACCCGCCTAAATAGGGAGAAGAGTTAATGTATCATCTTTTAAGAGAAGGGACCCCAAAAGAAGCCCAAGAACCTCCTCCCTTTTAGCAAGTACTTCCTTGGAATTACTGTGATAATAATTTCTACCAAATCCCTTCCCTTTCTTCTTGTACTTTTTAATCAAAAAGTTTCCTCTTCTATTTAAGTAAGTAACTGCCACAGCAGTTACTCACAGATATACATATTAACACTGACCATCTACCACAGTCCAAGGAAATCAATCAAAAAACATTTATTAAGCATTTATGATGTGCTAGGAACTGTGCTAAGTACTAGGGATACAATGAAAGGTAAAAATATTCCCTTCCCTTAAGATCACATTCAAATGCCTGACACATATAAATTGTTGTTATTTAGTCATGACTGCCTCTTCATGATCCCCATTTGAGGTTTTCTTGGTAAAGACACTGGAGTGATTTGCTATTTCTTTCTCCAGCTCATTTTACTGATGAGGAAACTGAGGCAAACTGGGTGAAGTGACTTGCTCAGGGTCAAAAAGCTAGTGAGTGTCTGAGGCCTCATTTGAAATCAGGAAGATAAGTCTTCTTGACTCCAAATCCAGTGCTCTATCCACAGTGCCACCTAGCTGCACATATAAATAAATAAGTACACAGAAGATATTTAACGAGCAGGTAAAAGATGTAATCTCAGAAGAGAAGGCACTTTGGTGGTTATAGAGGTTGGAAGACACAACAGAAAAGGCCTCCAAGATGTAGGGGGCATTTGAGTTTAGACTTGAAAGAAAGAAAATCTAAGCAGGAGAGGTGAGGTGGGAGAACATTCTAAGCATGGGGGACAATCAACGCAAAGGCAAAGACACTAGGGTGTTGAGAACTATCAAACAGGCCAACAGAATATGGACAGAGTAGTAAAGTATAAGTAGATTGTAAGGTAGGAAGAGGTCAGGTTAGAGAGAGTTTTAAATACTAAACAGAGGACTTTATCTTCATCCTGGTATTAGGGAGCCACTGCAAATTATTGAGTAGGGAAGTAACATGTTCAGATTCACCCCTAAGGAAAATCACTTTGGTGGCTTAGTAGAGGACAGATTAGAGTGGGGGGAAATTTGAGGCTAGGAGACCAGTCAGAAAGAATCCAATCAAATCAAATAAAAAATATATATATATTTTTAAAAGGATCAAGGCAAGAGGTGTTAAGATGATGTGTAATGTTGGACATACTGAGTATGAGATGCTTAAGGAACATATAGTTCAAGAGGTCTGAAAGGCAGTGCGATGGACACCATTGTGAGCCTGGAGCTCAGAAGAGGAGATGTAATAGATGTACCCCAGATGGAAGCCACATCTGCCAACAGAGGAAAGAATTATAAAGAGAGACTCTAACAGACATAAAGTGCCTATTGACCTCAGTTTAAAGCCCTCTAAGAATAGTTCCATTTCAATTACGACCAAATTTTAAAAATTTATTTCATATGAACATTTTGTTAGCTAGTTTTACCAGATACACCATCTGGTTCTACTCTGATAAGAAACAGAGAATGGGTTTCACTCAGTAGTACCTATTATTAAAAAAAAAAAAATACAAAACTGATCAAAGTTACCGCAGAAAGAGAAGCACTACAGCCTTTTCTCAATCAGTTATAACAATGACATACTGAAATAAATCCAGGGTTTTTATTTTAATTATCTCCTTATCCTCTTATCCTATCCCTAAACTCTCAAAGACATCACTTTTAATTTATGCTGATTTTACCTTAGAAGTCAAACAACCTCCTCTATGTAGCACTGATTATAAAGCACTTCCTGGAGAGTTTAATATACTGGAAGGGCTTCCACAGTAGACAAGGGCCCCTTAGAGTGAGTTTTAATGATTTATGATTCTTAGAATGGAGAGCACCAAAGGCATCTGTGAGACTATCTAGTCCAAGCCATTCATTTTACAAATGAAATAAAGAACCAGGGAATAAAAATGAAGAATCACAGACTGTGATTCAAAGAAAAGGATCTGTCCAAAAGCTTACATTACTAAGTTAGTGGCAGTGCTAGGACAAGGACTCAGATATACAGATATCCAATCAAATGTTCTTTCCATTTCAGAAAAGTGTCTCCATAATCTTCTTCACCATAATTTAAACATATCACACATATATTGAAACAAAAAAATAAACCCAGAAAACCAGTTTCAACAGAGGACTTGGCTTTAAATTAACAATTCAATTCATCAAATATTTCTTGAGGATGTGGTGTGTACAGCAGGGGGATGCTAAGGTGGTCTATGTACTTATACCAATGAAGTATGACCCTAAAGTACTTTGATCTACTCTGAGTCTCAAGGGGGTTATGGTCTTACTGAAGTTATTGTTTATTTTGCAATTAACAAATGGTAAGACAGTTCTTTTGGTAAATTACTTTTAAAGTCTTCTAGAAGAGGTGACTGACAGATACTAGGAACATTTTGAAGGAAGAAGCCATTTGTGCCATTCACAAACAAATCCTGACAGACCTACTGCCAATGGTCAACCAACTGCTTTGAGGGATTTGGGCAAATGTCTACAGAGGAGACAGGATATGACTGAGATTGAATCTTTAGCAATGAGGGTTCAAACATATTTCTGATATTTAGACCAAAACAAACTTGCATGATTAACTATGGGTATAGTTCTGACAGCCTATTACATAGGAGCAGGGAATTCACCAAATAAATAAGCTATTCATTTTAATGAGCCTATCACAAGTTCTGTGATTAGGCTTATTGCTTTGATGAAATCTAGAAAAATGAACAAAAATACACACAAAACTAAAACTAAATCCAAATGAAAAATTCATCTTGCATGCGTCTGTATTCATACTGCCTTCCCACCAATTCTGTCTTAGAGTCCCCACCAGGCTGGAACTTCATGATCTCGTTGAAGACACTGAACAAGGTCGAGGGAAAGTAGACTAACAAGGGAGTATTGCAAGGAAGAAGATGAGAATACAATGTGATTATAAATGGAGGGGAGCTGGGCTGTTTTTGTACTTAGGTACGGTTTTGGCATTGTAATTACCCATCAGTGTGCTCTATCTCCCCACTAAAACTATGTTCCAGAAGGCAAGGAGTATGTCTTATCTAGACTTCATAGAAATACACAGTATGGGGGCGGCTAGGTGGCGCAGTGAGTAGAGCGGTGGCCCTGGAGTCAGAAGGACCTGAGTTCGGATCCGGCCTCAGACACTTAACGCACACAAACAAAAACCTAGCCATGTGACCTTGGGCAAGTTACTTAACCCCAATTGCCCTCCAAAAAGCCCCCCCCCCAAAAGAAGAAGAACATTTATTAATTACCAAATCATAAAGAACTTTTTAAAAAGTTATTTATTTTTAGTTTTCAACATTCACTTCCCTAAGTTTTAAATTTTCTCCCCCTCCCTCCTTCAGATGGCAGGCACTATGATATGGTTCTACCCATACATTCCTATAAGAATACTTTTAATCCTCAAAAACCAAAGGAACTAAAACTACCCAACCGTGATTTCTTAAAAAATTAAGCAAATTTTATTTTAAAAATGAGGCACAAAATACCAAAATTTCTGACACACAAGAGTATACCTGGGCATACCCAGAAACATACTATTCTCAAATCTATGCTAACCTTTCTATCTCACCACATTACCTACCTCTGAATAAAATTGGAATTTAGTAAGTGTTTACTAAATTGAGTTATATTTGGATAAGAAAATCTGTCTCTCTGGGGACACTGCTGACAGTAATAACTATCTGTCTAAGGCACTTCCTCTCCACAAATTTAGACATATTAACTGTGAAACCTAAGCCACAACATATACCAGTTTCACTCCAGGACTAGTTTCAGTTCAATAATTTAAAAAGAGGTAGATCTGACACCAACTGACTGTGTGACTATGAGGAAGTCACAACATCTCTCCCCTCAGTTTTCTCATCTATAAAATAGAGAGAATAATAATTATATGTACTACCTCACTGAAGTTATTTTGAGGAAAGCACTGGGTAAAAACTGGAAGGCTCCCTATAAAATGTGAGCTCTTACTAATTATTCATTAAACATCTAAAACATGCCCAGCACTATGCTAGTGTGAGTGATAATCTGCAGTGAAGTTTCCCCATTCTGAAAAACCAAATCTAAAGTGGCTTCAGCATCCACTAGGCCTAAGTTTAGAGGTCACCTGACCTTACAGGAATCTGGGACTTAGCGCAATAGAGACCCTCCCTAGGCCACCTCAGCACAAGATATGCCAAAGGATAAAACTGCCTTCCTGGCCTTGCATTGGACACCCACATGTTTCTGTGTCCTTTATCTCCAAGATAGATTCCTGTGCTTAGGTTGTGGGCCGGCCTCTCTACCAATGAGAATGAAGGCCAGTTGGGGCATTGGGTTTCTGTATTAAAAGGTTATATAACCATGGGCTTGCTTCTACCTATTGCTCTCTCCCTGGCAGATGCCATTTGAGTGACAGGGGCAGAGGGCCCTTTCTCATGAGAAAGAATAAACAAACTTTTCTCTACTTTCCAAACGCTTTTACTATGCTAATGCACACACTAGGGTTCAGTGAAATAGAGAGAAGAAAGTATAATACATGATCCATTCTTACAATTTCACTGGGAAGATAAAGATATATCTGGAGTAACCAGTAAATACAAGATAGACCATCATTAAGTGTTTGACTATACTATATATATTTGGAAACATAATAACTGATCAGTCTAAGGCATCAGCTGCAACATCTAAGGAGGCATCATGAAAGTGGGACACATACTAGATCCAATTTGAATAGAGCTGAATCCACAGGTAAAAAAGGTTTGAGCCAAGTGCAAACTTATGCTACTGAGACTGCAAGAATGGGGTAGGAATGTAGATCAACAGCAGGACTAAAAAGGAAACAAAAAAATGCTTTCCCTGACTTCACATCTCCCTCATCTGTTATTACCACTTCTTTCACTATCAGTCTAAAGGGTAGTACTTGTGGTACTGTTGGGGGCATTATGATATAGCAGGAAATAAACATTAGATTCAAGGTTAGGAAATTGAGGTTGTAGGTCTTGCTTGCTAGATTACTCTATGAACTTATGCAACACACAACCCCAGTTAATGCTAAACTACAGTTAACATGCTTAACTACAGTTTCTCCAAATGTAAAATGGGCATAGTACCCATCTTACCTACTTTTTAGGGTTGCAATGAGCATAAAATGTTATAAATGGGACATATCTTAAATTTAAAAGCACTAAACAAACTATTAATGTCATTTTAAAAATTTATTTGTCTTCATTAATTTGTTTGTTTACTTTTAGTTTACAATGTTCAGTTCCACAATCCCCTGAGTTTCAAATTTTCTCCCACTCCCTCTCCTCCCCCTGCCAACTGCCACCATGGCAGCATGCAATCAAATATAGGATCTGCAAATACTTTCACATTAAACATTAGTCAGGCTGTAAAGAAAGACTGAAACTGATGGAATAAACAATGGGAAACAGGAAACAAAACCAAACAAGAAAGAGAGCAGGTAATTTGCTTCAGTCTGCGTTCAAACTCAGTTCTTGCTAGTTCTTTCTCTAAATGTAGACATGAGTCTTTTTGGAGTTTACTTGTAGCCCTGCATTTCTGAGAAGAGTCCAGTCTATTAAAGTTGGTCGTCACACATACGTTGTGTCTGTAATTGTGTACAAATTTCTCCTGGTTCTGCTCTTCTCATTCAGCAGTCCCTCCAGGTAAATATGAAGTCCGTCTGCTCCTCATTTCGTATAGCTCAATAGTGTTCCATTACATTCATATACCACAGCTTGTTTAGCCATTCCCCAATTGATGGGCATCCCCTTAATTTCCAATTCTGTGCCACCACAAAAAGAGCTGCTATAAATATTTTTGTATATGTGGGTCTTCCTCCTACTTTTATGATCTTTTAGGGATACAACCCTAGAGGTGGTATTACTAGGTCAAAGCATATACACTTATTTATAGCCCTTTGGGCATAATTTCAGATTGCTCTCCAGAATGGCTGAATCAGTTCACAACTCCACCAGCAATGCATCAGTGTTCCAGTTTTTCCACATCCTCTCCAGCATTTGTCATTTTCCTGTTTTGTCATCTTAGCCAATCTGGCCAGTGAGATATAACACCTCAGAGCTTTTTGATTTGCATTTCTCTAGTCAATAGTGATTTAGAGCATTTTTTCATATACTTATAATAGACATATTTAATTTCTACCTCTGAAAATTGCCTACCATTTATCAATTGGGGAATGACTTGTATTCTTATAGATTTGACTCAATTTTCTGTATATTTTAGAAATGAGGCCTTTATCAGAGACATAGATTGTAAAAATTCTTTCCCAATTTCCCACTTCCCTCTTAATCTTGTTTACACTGGCTTTGTTTGTACAGAAACTTTTCAATATAATGTAATCAAAACTATCCATTTTGCATTTTATAATGCTCTCTAATTCTTGTTTGGTCTTCCCCTCTCCATAAATCTGACAGGTAAACTATTCCCTGCTTTCCCAGATTGCTTACAAGTATCAGCCTTTATACCTAGATCATGCACCCATTTAGATTTGATTTTGGTATACAGTGTTAGATAATGGTCTATGCCCAGTTTCTGCCATACTATATTCCAGTTTTCCCAGCAGTTTTTGTCAAATAGTGAGTTCTTATGCCCAAAACTGGGGTCTTTGGGTTTATCAAACAGTAGATTACTATAGTCATTGACTTCTGTGTCTCATGTACTCAATCTATTCCATTGATCTCTATTCCTCAGCTAGTACCAAGCAGAAAGATGCTGCTTTACAATACAGATTAAAATCTGGTATGGCTAGGCCACCTTCCTTAGCATTTATTTTCATTAATTCCCTTGCTATTCTGAAACTTTTTGTTCTTACAAATGAATTTTGTTACTATTTTTTCTAGCTCTATAAAGTAACTTTTTGGTAGAATGATTGGTATGGCACTAAACAGGTAATTTAATTTAGATAAAATTGTCATTTTTATTATATTAGCTTGACCCAGCCATGAGTGATTGATATTTTTCCAGTTAGTTAGACCTGACTTTATTTGTGTGAGTAGTGCTTTGTAGTTGTGATCATGTAGGTCCTGGGTGATGTCATTTCCTACAAGAGGATTCCACTCAGCACAAACCTAAGATAAGATGTCTGTGCAGCCCCAGAGGCATAGGCTCTTCATACTGAAGGGGAAAGAAATATTTTAGGTGGAATCCACAGCCCAGCGTATTCCCCTGCCCTTCCCACAGCCCAGCGTATTCCCCTGCCCTTCCCACAGCCCAGTGTATTCCCCCGCTCTTCCCACAGCCCAGCATATTCCCCTGCCCTTCCCACAGCCCAGCGTATTCCCCTGCCCTTACCAAATGGATGGAAACACAAACACAGGCAGCTTTGCTTCCACAGCCTCCTGTCATGAGAAAGATTCCGTACTGTTCATGCATGATTAACCCAAAATGCCACGTGACAAAGTACTCTATCTCTAACCCATCTCTCCACTTTCCTAGCAAGTTTAGTCTCAGAGAAAATGGTTACAGTAGAATATTCAGTACAGGAACACTGGCCACTGACAATAAATGGAATGGAGCACAGCGCACTGGGAACCTACAGCGCAGGGCACAGAGCCGAGCCCAGGTCCGTGGTTTTAGCCCCAGGGTGGCTGGGCCTTCAGCCAGCTGGAGGGACCCCAGAATACCAGCAATTGTGGCCATTCCAGAATTATCAGCACAGATATGCCTAGGACAAAGTGAGAGGTTAGTGTCCTATGGACTTTGGGACCAGTATTTGGGGAACGCGTGGCTTCCTCCCCTGGGGGTGAAAAGCTGCTGAAGAAACAGCTGCACAGAAGCCATTTTGCAGCGTCAGTAGTGGTTCTAGCTCCTGGTCTGCGAATTGTAGGGAGATCCAGCAATCAGTCTGGGGGTTAATCGCTTTTGCTTTAAACTGCCTGGATCTGGATTGTGGTCTGGGGGGGGGAAGTTTGGGGTGGGTATCCAACTTGCCAGAGTGGGTGGAGGCTTTACAGAGGTCACCCAACTGGTGGAAGTTGTGGAGACCCCACGTTTGGGCGGAAGCTCCCCTGTCTGGTGGCAGAGTCCTACTGTGGCAACAAGCCCAAAAATCAAGTAATTAAGTGGCAACATGCCTAGGCAAATGAAACAAAATAAACAGAAAAGTTCAACATTGGACTCCTATTTTAGGGGCAAAGAGGCTCAAAGCATGGAGGAGGACTGTGAGGTCAGAACTCCTGCACCAAAAGCCCCAAATGAAAATACAAGCTGGCTACAGGCCATAGAGGACCTTAAGAAGCAGATAAGAGAAGTGGGGGAAAATTTGGGAAGAGAAATGAAAAAGATGCAAGAAAAGTATGAAATGACAGTCAACAGCCTGACTGAGGAAAATAACACCTTAAAAAATAGACTAACTCAAATGGCAAAAGAGGCTCAGAAAGGTAATGAGGAGAAGAATGCCTTAACAAGTTGAATTTGCCAGATGGAAAAAGAATCTCAAAAGCTCACTGAGAAGATTCATTCCTTCAGAGTTAAACTGGAGCAAATGGAAGCTAGTGACATTATGAGAAATCAAGATACTATTAAACAGATCCAAACAAATGAAAGAATAGAAGGCAATGTGAAATATCTCATAGGAAAAACCATTGACTTGGAAAATAGATCCAGGAGAGATAATTTAAAAATTATTGGATTACCTGAAAGCCATGATCAAAGAAAGAACCTAGAAATCATCCTTAAAGAAATTCTCAAGGAAAATTGTCCTGATGTTTTAGACCCAGTGGGGGAAATAGAGGTTGAAAGAATCCACTGATCACCTCCTGAAAAAGATCCCAAAAAGAAAACTCCTAGGAATATTACAGCCAGGCTTCAGAACTCCCAGATCAAGGAGAAAAATACTCCAAGCAGCCAGGAATAAACAATTTCAATACTGTGGAAACACAATCAGAATAGCCCAGGACCTGGCAGCTTCTACACTGAGGGATCAAAGAGCATAGAATATGATATTCCAGAGGGCAAAAGAGCTGGGATTGAAGCCAAGGGTCACCTACCCAGCAAAACTGAGTATCTTGTTTCAGGGGAAAATATGGTCATTCAGTGGAATAGAGGACTTTCAAGCATTCTTGATGAAAAGACCAGAGTTGAATAGAAAATTTGACATTCAGACGCAAGAAGCAAGAGATGCTGGAGAAGGTAATCAAGGAAAAGAAATCAAAAGGAACTTATCAAGGTTGGACTATTTACATTCCTACATGGAAAAACAGTAACTGTGTTTGAGGAAACCTCTCTCATTATGAAAATAATTGAAGAAGGGTACATGGCATATGTTCACAGGTATACATGGATAGAGGGCACAGGTTGAATTTGATGGGAAGGGATGATTCTTTTTTTTTTTTTGGAGGGCAATTGGGGTTGGGTGACTTGCCCGGGGTCACACGTCTGGGTTTTTGTTTGTGTGTTGGGTGTCTGGGGCCGGATCCGAGCTCGGGTCCTTCTGGCTCTGGGGCCGGTGCTCTGCTCGCTGCGCCACCTAGCCGCCCCAAGGAAGGGATGATTCTTAAGGGGTGAAGTCAAGAGGTGAGAAAGGAAAGTGGCAAGAGGAGATGGAGAGAGACAGGGTAGAGTAAACTATCTCATGTAGAAGAGGCAAGGGGAAGTAGTTGCAGGGGAGGGGATGAACAGGAAGGCAAAAAGGCAAAAGCATATTCTCATTGAAGTTGGCTCAAGGAGAGAATCACATACATACTAAATGGAATATCTTACCCTCACTCACTCTCCTGAGTAGGGGAAAGGAGGATGAGAGGGGGGATGATGGAGGGGAGGGCATTCTGGGAGGAGGGAAGATTGGAAGTACCCACTATCAAAGAGGGACAGGATCAAAGTAGGGAATGGACCAGTTGGGAGGTGAGATGGGTGGGAGGGAAATATAAGCAGTCTTTTACAATATATCTACTATGGTAATGTTTTGCATAGCTATACATGTATAACACATACTGAATTGCTTATCTTCTCAGAGGGAGTGGGTGACAAGGGAGGAAAGGAATGGATCTGAAAATCGAAGTTTTAAAATTAAATGTTTCATAAGATGTCCAGGCATTGGGGCTCAGAGATTCACCTTGCCCTAATGGCAAAGTCGAAGGGGATATGGGAGAAGATATGGGAGAGAGCAGATTGGATGAGAGGATATCTAGTGGGACTGCTATTCTGGGGTGGTGGGTAGGGAAAAAATGGGGGAAAAATGTAACTCATAATCTGGTGGAAATGAATGATGTAAACCAGAAGTTAATAAAGCATTTGTTTAATTTAAAACAAAAAAAAAAAAGAAAATAAATGGAATGGAAATGGAATGAGTAAGAGTCAATGCCTAGATCTATCTCATACTTGAATGCTGTATCTGCTAGCCAAGATAGATCATTTTATTTTTTTAAAATTAATTTATTAGTTTCAGTTAACAAGATTCATTTCCATAGTTCCTCGATTTTCAAATTTCCTTTCCTTCCCTCCCCCCTCCCCCCACGACAGCATATAGTCCAGTAAAGGATCTGCAAATACATTCATATTAGACATTATTCCAATTACAAAGGCGTATTGTACTAGGTGGGATGAAAGTACCATTTACATTTTAATCTAGTTTAGGCTGCTGAGTGTTTAACACCTCTGCTGTGGGCAACATGGATTCATTTCCATCTTCTTATGTTTACTACCTGTGTGACCTTGGGCAAGTCACTGAACCTCCTAGTGCTTCAGTTTCCTCTACAAAGACCCAGAGAAAGGAAATGGAGTTTTGTTTATGAGGTGCTGGGTCTGGAGTCCAGAAGACTTAAGTTCAAATTTGGCCTCAGATACTTATTAGCTGTGTGACTCTGGACAAGTCACTTAACCTGTTTGCCTCAGTTTCCTCATCTGTAAAACGGAGATAATGATAGCACCTACCATCCAGGGTTGTTGTGAGAATCAAATGAGAAAACAATTGTAAGGTTGTTAGTGTAGCACCTGGTACATAGTGAGTGCTATGTAAATATTAGCTATTATTATTATTATTATTATCACCAACAATAAAAAGAGCATTTTGACTTGACAAGGGAGAGCTTAAAGGGAAGAAATGTGTATCAGGGTTGGAAAGGGAAGATGAGGTCAAGTTGTAGAGGGCTTTACATGCCAAATATTTAAAGAGTGTTTCCTGCAGAAATTGGTGGGTTTAGTGTCTGGGGACCTTCAGGGGTTAGTTGCATTCTTTCTAATAGAAGATATGGCCAGCTTAATCCCCCTGATCTTCTGTCAGTCACCTAGTCTCTTGGATCTCCTTTGGAAGAGATTTTTGACATCCAGGAAGAAACAAAGTAGACTTCATGTCGACTATATGCCTGCTAACCTGGAGTACCCTTTCCCAGGGCAAAGCTTTAGACAAGGTGATGAGGGAAGGAAGAGACATAGCCAGAAGAAATGGAGACCCCACCCTCAGTCTGGCTGAGGAGGTGGAATACCATGGGGAAGCTTCCAGTCAAAGAGAGAAAACACTCTGCTTAGGGAGGCCCCCAGTCTGATGAAAGAGACACAATCCTTGCTATGAGAGAGCTCTTCAACTGATAATGATAGCTAGCATTTACATATGGGTTTGAGTCATTTCTGATTCTTCTTGACCCCATGTAGGGTTTTCCTGGCAGAGATCCTGGAGTGGTTTGCCATTTCTTTCTCTAGTTCATTTTGCATATGAGGAAACTGAGGCAAATGGGGATAAGTGACTTTGCCCAGGGTCACCCAGCTATCAAGAGTCTGAGACCAGATTTGAACTCACAAAGAGGAGTCTTCCTGATTCCTGGCCCAGAACTCTATCCACTTCACAAGATAGATCATTTTAACAAGTAGCAAGGAGATGCTTCAAGAGCACTGAAGTTTTGAGAAAAGCAGAATGGTGGTGGGCCTCTCTGGAGACAAGGCGCTCTGGTTTGGGGCTACGCTATTAACCGAAATCCAGAAGGCTGTCAGAATGAAAATCTTATGCAAAGGTTGCATCTCTGATTTTACCCTTTTACAACACCCATGTGCTTGCCACCCTTCAAATGACCTCATCCCCAGGCCTAATTCATGCCTAATCAGCTGGGCTTGGAAGTGTTACTTGATACCAAGGACTTTTATACAACATCATCCACTGTTGGTCTGCCCTCTCTTTTATGAAGAGCTGCCCCAAAGTACTCTTCATCACTCAGAAGAGGAAGAGGATCCTTTAAATAGAGTATTAGCACTCTATAATTTTAATAACCAAGCCTGGTACCCCTAAAAACTGAGAAAGCGTATCTTCCTCCTCCTTTTCAGAGGTAGAGGGCAATAGGTGTGGAACACTGTATATATTGTTGATTCAATGGATATATTGATTGGTTTTGCTGAACTACTCTCTATGCCCCCTCCCTTCCATTCTGGGTTGACACTCCTGGAAAGGGAAGAGAAAGTAATAGATATGTTCAGAAATAAAGGTGATATAAACAAAAAGTAGCAATAAATTTTAAAAATGGATATATGAGAATACATACTTTGGGGGAATATCCCATAGGTACACACAATTGTGCTTACTCTGATCACAAAAACAAAAACAAAAACCAATGAACCAAAAGAACCTAAGCAGTTGAACTGAATGTCCAAGGATTTTGTTATGATATTATTAAAACGGGCAAATTAAGTTTATATTCTCTAATCCTAAAATGTTTATTATTCCCCAGCACATGGTGCCAGTACAATTTAACTCATGCTGCCGCTGATTCAGAGAAAACTGACAATACATGTAGTTACTATGTATCATATCCTTTAATTGGGAACATTACTAGATACCAAGTTGTCCAAGTGCTGTATGTTGTCCAGAATAAGTATAAGTCACAGGCACCATACTTTTAAAACAGACAAGACCAACTCATATAAAACAAAGAACAGATACAACTCAGGGAATTAACTGCTATATTATATGGTAAAGATAGTTAATACTACAGCAGTAATAAAGTACCTTTCCCATAACAGGAACTCCGTAAATATCTGTTAAATTAATGAACTAAAACATCTGCTAATTGACAATATCCATTTTGTTTTCCACCAGCTTCTACTATCCTTTTCCAGAGTTTATAGTCATATAATCACCAAAGCATAATTATGACAATGCTATCTCTTCTTGCTTCCCCATCTCCATGACTGTGCTCACCCTATATACATCTTATACCTAGAAGCAGATACTCTCTGCTAATCTTGATGCTTTAGGACAGACCTGGTGCTTCATATTCAGATGTATTACACTTCTTAACAATACACTACTTGTATTACACTACTTAACAATTAATAGAAGAGGTTTACATAGCAGTAGCACTGAATGGATAATCATCAAGGATACAACATTGATTCAACTAAGCTTCCTAGTCTCTCAACACTGGCCAGGCTGGCACACAGGTCAAGCCTGAGGAAGAGTAATTCCTGCTGCCTCTTTGTGGGTCAGCTTTTATGTACTTAGGTCACTTGGAAGCTACAGCAATAGTCTAAGCCTTAGTCTTCTGTGCCAATTAAGTCTCAAGGATAGTTCCAATACCTTTTAATGAAAAATTAGCTTAATTTAAATAGCAGATATTGCTCCTAACACACTCACTTGCTGGTATTCTGTCTATCCTTCAATTCAAATGACTGCTGATATCAGCATTTTATACTTCTACGCTATTTATCACAGCCTAATTTGTATTGAGGAACTGAAGGATTATGACTTGTACTAATAATTACTTATATATGCCTTAACACTCCATTTAGATTGCAAACCCCTTGAAACTGAAATCATGCCATCCTTTTACCTCCCTTATCAACAAACATATACACTGCACATAAGTCCTTAATAAATGTCTGTTGTTTAATAAAATATGCTTATCTTTCTACTTGCTGCTGGCCACACTGCCCCAAAGATAACCATTTTGACATTCACAGAAGCACTTCCCTCAAAGATACTTGTCACATATATACACACTAACTCAATCATTTCAATATGTTTTATAACATAAAAGAATATTCCACATAAGTTTTAGTCTGATGCTATATTTTGGCATGGAGAAAACTCTCAGTTATCCAGCAGGGCACAACTTCTGGTGATTTCTACCAAACTTTAAAGGCTTTGATGAATTGCATCCATCAACTAAGGACCTGCCTACTATAAGTTAAGAATCTTATCAATGGAGAATTGGTTACCAGGTAAAGAATACTTTTAAAAATCACAGTAATTCGTTAATTAGTCTACTAAAGGCATTGGGAAGAGAACTGTCATCTGTTCTGGCTCTTCTGAAGTATTAAAGCAGAATTAGCATTAAAAAATTCTCATTTATAGAAACAAAGATAGATTAAACAAGCTATCCTAAATCTTAGCATGCAGCCTGATAGAGACAGCATAGTACAATGGAGAATATCCTAAAAATCAGAGGACCTAAGTTTGAGTCTACCTGTCCCATTACCATCTGTATAATTTTATGCAAGGTACTTAACATCTCTGAGCCTAGGTTGGTGAGCTGTAAAATGTGGGGAATGAACTGTATGGCCCCCCATCCCTTCCAGTTCTGAATGTATTCATTTTATACTAGAATATAATTCTTCTATAAGTAAAGATTATCATTTTATGAGAGGCAGCATGATGTGATAGGTATTTAGTGGATGTAAAAGATCTGAGTTCAAATGCTGCCTCAAATATGTATTATCTGTATGATTATGGGTAAGTCACCTCTCTAGGCCTCTCAACTATAAAATGAGGGGTTAGATCTAAGGATTGCCAAAATCCTTTCCAGTTCTAAATCAATGATGTAATAATCCAGACAGGATGCAAGAAAAAAAAAAAGGTCACATAGGCAACAGATTAAGAGCTTGATTTCAGGGACTAACTGATACATCCTGAGAATGGTTTTTAAATTTTTTTTTGGAGAACAATTGGGGTTAAGTGACTTGCCCAAGATCACATGGCTAGTATTTGTGTTAAACATCCTAAGAATTTTAAAAGCCTAAGAAAAGGTTTCTGAAAAACAGGCTGGCTAAAAAAATAAATGAAAATTAAAAGGGCTTCATGTCCTCTTCCTATATTGCTCAGAGCTCAGAAGTCTGAAGAATTTTGGACAATCCAAATATTTAACTCTAGGGCTCTGCCACCTCGACAGTCTATGCTCCACTGACTTTACTTCATAATTATATGTGGTTTTTACTCAAACTATGTGTCTCCAGTCCCTAGTGTTGACCATGAATGATTTCATTGTTTATTTCCAGTTACCCAGGCCTGAAACCCCAGTCATGGTGGAAGAACTAGAATTCGAAGCTTCTGTTATACCACTTATACCCTCATTAAGTTATCTTTGACTCATTTATCATCCTCTCTACCCAGTCACCAAAACCTGTTTCTCAATTGTTTCTTTGAAATGTTTCTTGGATTCTGTCCCTACTTTTCTTCTTCACTGACACTACCTTAGTATGCCAATAATTTGCCATGTGAGCAAGTCAGTTTGCATCTCTGGGCTAGTTTCATGACCTATAAAATAAGAAGCATTGACTGATATCTACAGCATTTTTACATGATACTCAGTTTTGCTGGGTATGTGATTCTTGGTTTTAATCCCAGTTCCTTTGACCTCCGGAATATCAGATTCCAAGCCCTTCAATCCCCCAATGTAGAAGTTTTCAGATCCTGAGTTATCCTGATTGTGTTTCCACAATATTGAAATTGTTTCTTCCTGGCTGCTTGTGATATTTTCTCCTTGATTTGAGAACTCTGGAATCTGGCTATAATATTCCTAGGAGTTTTCTTTTTGGGATCTTTTCCAGGACGTGATTGGTGGACTCTTTCAACCTCCATTTTGCCCTCTGCTTCTAAAACATCAGGGCAATTTTCCTTGAGAATTTCTTGAAGGGTGATTTCTAGGTTCTTTCTTTGATCATGGCTTTCAGGTAGGCCAATAATTTTAAAATTATCTCTCCCAGATCTATTTTCCAGGTCAGTGGTTTTCCCAATGAGATATTTTACATTGCCTTCTATTTTTTCATTTGTTTGGATCTGTTTAATAGTATCTTGATTTCTCATAAAGTCACTAGATTCCATTTGCTCCACTCTAATTCTAAAGGAATGATTCTCTTCAGTGAGCTTTTGAGATTCTTTTTCCATCTGACAAATTTGGCTTTTTAAGGCATTTTTCTCCTCATTGCCTTTTTGAGCCTCTTTTGACATCTGAGTTAGTCTATTTTTTAAGGTGTTATTTTCTTCAATCAGGTTGTTGACTCTCATTTTATAATTTTCTTACATTGTTCTCATTTCTCTTCCCAATTTTTCTTCCACTTCTCTTATTTGATTTTCAAAATCCTTTTTAAGCTCCTCTATGGCCTGTAACCAGCTCATATTTTTTTTGGAAGCTTTTAGTGCAGGAGTTCTGACTTCATTGTCTTCCTCCTGTTCCATGCTTTGATCCTTTTTGCCCCCAAAAGAGGAGCGTAAAGTTGGGTTGCTCTGTTTGCTTTGCTTCCTTTGCTTGCTCATGTTGCCACTCAATTACTTGACTTTTGAGCCTTCTGCCACAGTAGAACTCTACTATGAGAAATGGGAGCTTTATCCCAAATGCTGGGGTTTTCACAGCTGCTGGAAGTATTAGTTGGGTACCCTCTCTGAAGCCTCCATACACTCTGGCAGACTGCTCATGCACCCCAGGACCTCCACCCTAGACAGCAATCCAGATCCAAGCAGGTTAAAGCAAGAGCCATTACCCCTCAGACTGGTTGCTTGGTCCCCCTCCAATGTGTAGACTAGGAGCTCTGAAGCAACCATGAGGCAGCAGCTACAGGGCTGCAGCACCTAAGGGACTTCTTGCACTCTGAATTCCCAGGTACCAAAGTCCACACTGCACTGACCTCTCACTTTGTCCTTGGCATCTATGGGTTGATAATTCTGGAAACCACCACAGCTGCTAAAACCTCCGGCTTGCTGGGGGCTTGACTGGGGCCAGGGTCAGCTCCTAGAGCACTGTGTTGGCTTGCTTCCAGACTGCCGGGTTGTCAACAGCGGGAGCTTAGCTTCTCTGTGTTATTTTGTGGGTTCTGTAGCTCCAAAGTTTGTCTAGAGTCATTTTTTACATGAATTGGAGGAGGTGGGAGCTGGAGGTGCATGGAATGTTTCTACTCCACCATCTTGACTCCACCCCTTCTACAGCATTTTTAATGCTATATTTCCCCCAGTAGAAGGTTAGCTCTTTGAGGAAATGAGACTATTTTTCATTTTGTCTTTGTATCCTTTAATACCTAGCATAGTATCTTACACATGGGTATTTAATAAATGCTTGATAAAGTGGATTCTAACTCTAAAAATTCTGGAATTTTATCACCTCATGCATATGCATAACACCAACCATGGCAGAATGTTAGAGAGTCAGGAAGACACGAGTTTAAATCCTGCTTCTGCCATACTCTGAATGAACCATTTAACCTCTCAGCGACCCAGGCAACTAACTCACTCAACTCTCTCAATTTTATTTTATTTTTGGAGGTAATAAGGATTAAGTGACTTGCACAGTGTCACACAGCTACTAAGTGTCTGAGGCTGAATTTGAACTCAAGTTGTCTGGACTCTATCCACTGCACCACCAATTTCCCCCCCAGGTAATTCTGTTAAGACAGTAGAGCAAAAAAAGATAAAGAAGGTTTCAATCTGCACTGGTAGGCAGTTTCCTAAAAGGGAATTTCTTATACCAATGAAATTCAGGTTCAGACTACTACTAATAATATTAATTGTTCCTGTTAATGAGTGCTTCATGCCTATGGAAGCATACTGATAACTATCAGCCCTTTCTTTCTTAGGCTACATATTAAAAGTATATATATTAGGACATTTTAGTTTTAAATCCTTCCTCTAATCTGAATAAGAAACCTATCAGTCTTCAATTATCAATTCTGAAACAATACCCCACAAGGAGATCTTTTTACACATTTTAATCAAAGACTTAGCCAGTTTCTAAAGGGAGAGGCCATTTCACCCAAGAAGGATTCCTCCCTGAAATCATTAGCAAAATAATCATACCAAGAGAAAGAAGGAGAATTTTGGAATAATGCGTTTAATACAAGAGTTCACCTCTGATTAGGCTAATTCTTGGAAAGTGTGGTTAAAGAGGGATTGTATGGATTTGAGAAAATGATTCTCCAGGGTATGCTGAAAATTAAATGACCACTGTTCTGTCTGGTAAAGCAAAATATTAACTGAAGTTTCACCTGAGGTCTGTAACCATAATTTTATCTTACTGTGAAATTATGTCTTTTGCTTAGGAATACTACAAATTGTAACTCAAAAATGGCTTGTATTCGAGAGAACTTTCCAAAGGCAGAGGTCATATGCCCTCAGAATTCCTGTGTACCTCAAAATCAATAATACCTAAAAAGAAGGAGGGAAGGAAGGAAAGGAAAGGAAAGGAAAGGAAAGGAAAGGAAAGGAAAGGAAAGGAAAGGAAAGGAAAGGAAAGGAAAGGAAAGGAAAGGAAAGAAAGGAAGGAAGGAAGGAAGGAAAAAAAAGGATGGCTTGGTGGCACAGTGAATAAAGCATAGGCCCTGGAGTCAGGAGTACCTGAGATCAAATCCGGCCTCAGACACTTAACACAAAAACTAGCAGTGTGACCTTGGGCAAGTCACTTAACCCCAATTGTTCTCCAAAATGCAAAAAGCAAATAAATAAATAAACAAATAAAGCCTGTAAAGTATGCTTGTAAACCTTAATGTACTATGTTGTCAGCTATGATTATTATAACTGATATAAATCCTTTTTCCCCAATCTAACCACTGCAAAAACAGATTTTACCATGTTACTTTCATGCTCAAAAATCTCCTTTGACTCCCTAATGTCTTGAGAATAAATTTTAAGCATGCCAGCCTACCACTCAAGATTTTATACAATTTGGTTTGGCTTTGCCTGTCCAACTTCTCCTCCCATTACTCCCCAACAGAAGTGCTCCACTCCAGCAGTTTTTTCCTTCCCATAAACTTGCCATAACATGTTGATTCCCAAACTACAGTATTAAGAGATTTATTAGTAACATTAAGTACCAACTGTATGGCTGGAACTGTGCTGAAAGAGAGGGAAATGAGGACAAAGAAGCAAGAAACTAACAATCTAGCTGGAGATACATAGCAACAGCAATCTCATCATCATCAAATATTTACATATGCATAAGAAGATAATCAACAAAACCAGGTAGAATAGAACAAGTTTCAAATGAATGATTCCAGAGGCAGGATAATAAAATTGACATTTTTTTCAAAATTGGGGCTTGGAGGCTTGTGGAAAGGGAGAGTCTTTCAATTTGGTTTAACTCCCAAACATCCAAAACAGAACCACTGTTTTTCAAGTATTCATCATAAAAGGGAATATCAGGGGCAGGCAACATTACTAATCTGTCCCTCTTTAGAGTAGGATTAAAAATAAAATTATTTTTTCAGAGAATCAAAGTCCTGATGCTTAGATTGAAATAGAAGACTTTGCTAATTCTTTTCAGACCATTTATTCTACTTGCAAGATAACAGAAATACCTTAGAACATTTTTCATATCCATTTTCCCTATCTGGTAACTGCTAGCCAAATTTTTAGGATATTTCACTGAGAGAGCCATCATACAAACTGGAAGTGTCCTGTCAATCCTGCTGGAGATACACAGTCAGGAAAACAGAGTAATAAGCTATAACCATATTTTCTAAAACATAAAATGAGCTTTTGGGGGTTAAAATCAGAGTGACAGAAAGCCTCGATTTGTCATTGGGAAGCAGAGAGGGAAGATTTAGAACCGAGTTCTTACACACAGATGCTGTAGATTTCTCCATCCCTACTCGCATCACTATTTTTTCATGAGTTATTTATCCTTGGGTTATAGATTTCCCAATAGGTTGTGACATCACAGCCCAACAGCATAATAATCTCCCAAGGACTATCACTTCTGAAGGGGGCTGTAAAGTGAGAAAAGGAGGACAGGTAAATCATTATTACAAAACACAGAGCTTGATTTCCTGGTCTTAGTATTTCTTTTTTTTTTTTTTTTTTTTTTTTTTTAAAGCAATTGGGGTTAAGTAACTTGCTCAAGGTTACACGGCTAGTCATTATTTATGCGTGGGTGCTCATTTTCTGAAGCCGGATCTGATCTCGGGTCATCCCAACTCCGAGGCCGACGCTCTTACTCACTACGCCACCTAGCCGCCCCTTTAGGGCAATTGGGGTTAAGTAACTTGCCCAAGGTTACACGGCTAGGTTTTTGTTTGTATGGATTAAGTGTCAGAGGCCGGCTCCGAACTCAGGGCCTTCTGATTCCAGGGCCGGCGCTCTATTCACTGCGCCACCTAGCCGCCCCGGTCTTAGTATTTCTAATAAACAGAATGCCCACTTAAGTCAAACAGTGCATAAAACAACCTTCAAAGAGATGAGTTTCTACCTAGAGGTAGATAAAAGATGAACAGACAATGTGTAGTATATCAACACTATAAATGTGTCAGTAACATGCCAAATGAAACAGTAGCACCTCCTGAATGGAGCAAGTCTGGGTCCTCAGGCTGTAAGTTTCTGTCGAATTTCCTTTAGTCAATCTCTCCTCTCTTGTCTGCCCCATCGCCCCTTCTCCTCTTCTAGATTTAAAGCTAGAAGGGACTGTGGAAGTCATCTAGTTAAGCCCTCTTCATCTTACAGATGAGCAAACTAAGGCTCAATGAGAGATAGTGACTTATCCTAGGTCACATGGTTATTTAATGTCTGTGTCTGAATACAAACCTGGGTTCTCTGACTCCAAATTCAGGGCTCTTTTCACTATATCACATTGACCTTCTCTCAGTTCAAAACTCTCAGCTTGTTAGATCTGGAGTCAGAAGACTTGGGTTCAAAACACACGCACAGCTATTTTTATAAAATAACAATAACTGAATTGCTCTAAACTGAAATGTTCCCCCTCCATAAAGTCTTCCATAAAGCACTAATTATTAAACTCTATTGGTAGCAATGAGCAACAAAGGAAGGGAGTAAAACCCATATGAAACACTTAAATCATGTGTCATAGGGACCTTGGCTCAGAAGCATCATATATGAATAGGAAAAAGGAAGAAAACACAGACACAGAACTCACAAACTCACAGACTCAACCTAACCACAAACCAATTCTTCAGAGAACGGCTTCCTGAAGACCTGGGCTTCAGGTATGGTTCAGGGGGTGGCTAGGTGGCACAGTGAATAGAGCACCAATCCTGGAGTCAGGAGAACCCAAGTTCAAATCTGTCCTCAGATACTTAACACTTAGTAGCCATGGGACCTTGTGTGAAGCCAAGCACAAACAACTTCCAGAGTACTCCTGCCGTGAATAGCTTCAAGGTCCTTATTACACAGTATAGTGAACTCTTTATTTATTCAGCAGTAAATTAGAGCAAATCATTCACAGAAATCAAGGTACAGCATTCACAATGACATAATAACTTATTACTAAAGTGGCCACATAGTTTTCACCAAAGTAGTGGCATAATTTTTAAACAAAGTATATTCATTCAGTTAGAGTAAATCCTTAATCCAATTATCCTTAAGGAGGCTTGCCTCCTCATCGGTCACAAGGTACAAAGGTCAAAGTTCTCCACCCCAGGCTAGTAAATCATAATCTTCTCAGTCAGTACACAGTATCCAAGTAAAGTCTTCTTCCAGCTTGACTCGAGGCTAGCTCTCAGCTTCCATGATTCCTCTTCCATGGTCCCAGATCCAACGGTCAGCTGGGTTCAAAGGCAGGCAGCTCCCAGTTCCTTGTACAGTTTTCGTTCTATATTGAAACTCACTATGTCCAGTCTACCTCAAGTCCTTCATAGTTCCTGTTTCTTGGAAGACAAAGTTTAACAGAGTCACAATAATATTCCTACATGTTGCTGGCACCATGTCTGTCAAATCAACTCAGACCCACCAACAAGGTCTAAGAACTCAACACAAAGCATTAACGTAGAAATCCACACAGCCCCACAAAGGTCTGCAAAGAGATCTGCACAAATCATCAGTGAAGTCCCAAGACCTCCAAAACCCTCCTCCAGGATTTCTGTAAACAGATGACCAGAAAGTCCTCTTCCAGGGCTTCCAGTAAGGTCCCGGGGCTTCTGTACAAAGCATCACAAACAAACACAGAGAGAACAGAGTACTAGAGTGCTGGCGTACCACATGCTTCCTCTGTCTTGACTCTGCCACCACAAGAGTTCTCTTCTTAGTTCTGCTGTCTCTAGCCTGGGCCTCTCCTTATACATGGTCATCAGCACCTCCTCAGGAATTCACAAGTTTTGGGGTTCATACATTCTGTTTCTTAACAGACTTGATTCAAGGTTCAAAAGAAACTTGAACTGAAACAAGGTGTTAATTCAATAGCTGAAACAAGGTATTAATTACTTCTTTGCTTGCCATTATGTTAGGGCCTGCCTGACATGGCTGACATCAAACTCACCTCTCCAGCCACCTCTGCGGCACTCCAATTGCACTCCAATCGCCTTCCGTGATTCTGGTTGCCTTACCTCGACCCCTCAGAGAGTTCCTTTCCTGGTCGCCCCACTGCGACCTCTGGTTCGCCCCCATGAACCCCTCGGGGGAGCCTGCTCCTCCCAAACAGACAAAGGAGTCCTGACACCAAGATGTAATGTCTTGCTGTTTAATCTCTTTCTCGTTCACAATCCCCTCTTCTCTCCCTCCCCCCTTTCACCTTGCCTCCCTCCTTTTAGCTCCTCTCCCCTCCCCTGACTCTGTTCTCCCACGTGCCTCAGCAGTAGCAGGCTTTTCATGGCAGGGGAGTGCTCCCCTGTTAGCAGCGCATACTCAATACCCTGAAATCATGGGGGAGAATACACACTCCCAGAGTGCTTTGCTGGCCGCTCCCTTCCGGGCTGTCCTCAATGGGAAGTTAGCTTCTCTGTGTCATTTTGTGGGTTCTGTAGCTCCAAAGTTTTTTCAGAGTCCACTTTTACATGGATTGGGGAAGTGGGGAGCCAGAGATGCTCGGAAGTCCTGTTTCTACCTTGCTTTCTCTTTCAAACCTAAGAAGATAGAAGACAGTGCTTCTTTCTAATGGAATCTTGATAGTTGATATATAGAATCAAGGAATATTAGCATTGAAATTAGTCTTAGGAATCACATATTCCAACAGTGTACTCATTTTAACAAAGATAAGTTACTTTTAATAGATTGTGAGCTTCATGAGAGCCAAGAACATGTCTCATTTAATCTTTTTATTTCCCTAAATGAGAAACAGCATTATATAGTGATTGGAGAGCCAGACTCAGAGACTGAAAGACCTGGGTTCCAAGTCCTATTTCAGACAAGTATTGGCTTTCAGTCCTACTTCTGACACATAATCTGTGCCACCCATTAGTAAATCATCTAATCTTCTGGTGTTTCAGGTAATTCTCTAAAAGTGTAAATTAAATGGAGAAGTTCCTCATAACATTCTCTTTCCTACCTTTTCCAGTCTTCTCATACTTTACTCCCCTTCACATACTCTACAATCCTTTGATGCTGGCTTCCTTGCATTGAGATCTAGGGGTTGGTATTGAGGTCAGATTTTGGGAAAGCCAGTTCAGGTGTGAAAGAATTCACTTAGCCCTTCCCTGCAGCCATTGGGAGCTTTATTACGTCAAACACATAGGTCTCCTTAGCAAGAAAGCTAAATGAGACCCCGATATTTGGGGGAGTTATGCTTATATAGAAGTTTTAGAATGATAAGGTAGGCAGTTGCCGCCCGGGAGTTTCTCTTCCTTTATCTCTGGTCCCCCATGGCCTCGCAGAATCGCGACCCGGCCACTGCTAGTGCCGCCGCCGCCGAGCCTGGGGCAGCCACGGCCTGCAGGTCCGTGGGCAAGAGGTTACAGCAGGAATTGATGACCCTAATGATGTCTGGAGACAAAGGAATTTCTGCCCTCCCTGAGTCAGACAATCTCTTCAAGTGGGTTGGGACCATCCATGGGGCAGCTGGGACTGTATATGAAGACCTAAGGTACAAGCTCTCCCTGGAATTCCCCAGCAGCTACCCCTATAATGCTCCCACCGTGAAATTTGTCACACCTTGTTATCATCCTAATGTGGACACCCAAGGGAATATCTGTTTGGACATCCTCAAGGACAAGTGGTCAGCTCTGTATGATGTCAGGACCATCCTGCTATCTATCCAGAGCCTGCTGGGAGAACCCAACATTGACAGCCCATTGAACACACATGCTGCTGAACTTTGGACAAATCCCACAGCCTTTAAAAAGTACCTGCTGGAAACCTACATGAAGCAGGTGACTAGCCAAGATCCCTGACCCTGGCTGTCCAGACTACCTTCCTTCATCTTTTGTGTATGTGTATGTCAATCTTTTCCCCTTCCTTATAACCTGTCTTCTTCTGTCTTCTGTAAAGAACTCTGTATCATAGACTGTTTTCCTTCTTTTTCTTTCTTAAGCTCTAATCCAGCCCTCAACATTAATGTATAAATAAAGTTTTGGTTTAAAAAAAAAAAGAATGATAATGTAGTTTTAGAGGTTTTTATGGGGGTTAAAGGTTAAAGACACAGGACAAGAAAGGATTTTATGACATAGGATGAGGGAGACAAAAATAATTTTTTTTTTTTGCTTTTTTTTTTTTTGGAGGGCAATTGGGGTTAAGTAACTTGCCCAAGGTCACATGGCTAGGTTTTTGTTTGTGTGTGTTAAGTGTCTGAGGCCGGATCTGAACTCAGGTCCTTCTGACTCCAGGGCCGGGCTCTACTCACTGTGCCACCTAGCCACCCCTACAAAAAGAATTCTTTATGGTTTAAAGACTTAAGTATTTAAAGATTAAAGATTAAAGGACAGGGAACACAGAATGAGGGAAACAAAAGCAATTCTTTTGGTATAGGTTAAGGAAGAAGTTTTATGGTATTTCAGGATAAGGCGGAAAGAATTTTAGGATGCCCTCAAATTACAGGATAAGCTATGGGGCTTTACAAAGTACCGGAAAAAGCAACCCTTAATGTTCTTTTTCACCCTGAGGACATCATTTGTATCCACATCATCTTGACCTCAAAATCAAAGGGCTAATGACTCTGATCATTCCTCAAATGAATTTGACCCAAGCCTTCTTTTGGCCAAAGACAAAGTTTATCAGAACACTGGTCGGGATGGGGCAAGATTTTAAGAATCCATGCTGTTGGCCAGATTTTAAGAATCTGAGCATTGGCCAGACTCTTAAGGAATCTGAGTGATTTAATGGGGGACAAGATGGACCTTATATACAGAAAGACTGTGGAAAGGATCTAGGAGTGGCCAAGTAGTCTGGGGTGACTGGGAGGTAATAGAGAAGGATCTGGAAAGGCCAGTTGCCTCAGGCAAATGCCAGAGACCTGCACCATGTGGGAAAATCCAGGGGCTTTTACTTTTTTGGGGTGTAGATCCCAAAGACATGGTCTTTTCCTCTTAGGGATTCAGATCCCAATCCCATTATTTGCTGTTCCTTGAACATCCTACTCTGTCTTTTCACTGCCTATCCCCTCATGCCTGGATACTCTTCCTTTTCATCCTCTTCCTGGCTTCCCTAAGTTTCCTTCAGGTCTCAGTTCACATCCTACCTTCTGTAAGAGGCCTTTTCTGATCCCTTTCGGTGTTAGTACCTTCCCTCGGAGATTATCTCCAGTTTATTCTGTATATACCTTGTATTTTTTATTTGTTTGCATGTTTTCTCCTCCATTACAATGTGAGGAGCTCACATTCTAATGAGGGAAGGAAGGGACTGTTCATCTTACTCCCCAGCACTTAGCATATGATCTGGCACAGAATACATGCTCAATAAATGCTTGTTGACTTGATTGAATATGCTTTGGTGAAGGGAGTTTCCATGCATGAATTCCCTATACTGAATTAATCTGAGGCCCAAATACTTTTTTTTATGCCTTTCACACACATCCCTCTCCCTGATTCCTTTGGTGCTTATTAGTAGCACTTAGTAGGTACTGTAATGGCTGGCAAAGAAGTACTTAGTGCCTTGTTTCAACTATTGAATTAACACCTTGTTTCAGTTCAAGTTTCTTTTGAGTCTTGCCATTGATCATATCAAGTCTTTGTTCAGAAACAGGACTTGTGAAACCCACAGTAGGAGGGACTTGCCAAAGACAGGAACAGGAAGGAGTTATGGGAGATAATAGCTTAGGGAGGGAATGACATACACACTAAATAGGGAGAGTAGAGGGGAAGGGGATGAGAGAGGGGATGATGGAAGGAGGGGGGGGGAGGGAAGTAGGAAGCACCCACTTTTGAAAAGGGGCAGGACTAAAGTAGAGAATAGAACAAGTGGGAGGTGGGATAGGAGAGAGGGAAATATAGTCAGTCTTCTACAATATATCTACTATGGCAATGTTTTGCATTAGCTACACATGTACAATCTATATTGAATCGCTTATCTTCCCAGTAAGGGTGCGTGACAAGGGAGGAAGGGAATGAATTTGGAATTCAAAGTTTTAAAACCAAATGTTTAAAAAATATATATATATTTTTTATATATATATATATATTTATATATATTTATATATATTATATATTTATATATAATTTATATATTTATAATTTATTAATTTATATTTATATTTAATTTATATATTTATATATTTATATTTAATTTATATTTAATTTATATATATAATTTATATATATTATATTTATATATATAAATATATATATATAAATATATATATATTTATATATATATACTACTACTAATACTATTTTACATGTAATTGAGAAATAAGGAGGGGATATCCTGGGGAACTGCTATTTTGGGGAGGTGGGTAGGGGAAAAACGGGGAGAAAATTTGTAACACAAAAACTGGGGGAAATGAATGAAGTAAAACAGAAGTTAATAAAGCATTTGAAAAAAAGGAGAAAGCAAGATTCACATCTAGAGAAAGAACTATGGAGTCTGAATGCAGATCAAAGATCTTTACTTTTTTGTGGGTTTTCCCTTTTGTTTTGTTTCTTCTTTCACAACATGATTAATATGAAAAAATGTTTACATGACTGCACGTGTAAGATTGTCTGCCATCTTCGAGAGAAGGAATGGATAGGGAGGGAAAGAAATTTGAAACTGAAAATCTTATAAAAAATGAATGTCAAGGGGGCGGCTAGGTGGCACAGTGAGTAGAGCTTTGGCCCTGGAGTCAGAAGGACCTGAGTTCGGATCCGGCCTCAGACACTTAATGCACACACAAAATAAAACAAAACAAAAAAACCTAGCCATGTGACCTTGGGCAAGTTACTTAACCCCAATTGCCCTCTAAAAAGCCAAAAAAAAAAAAAATGAATGTCAAAAATCATCTTACATGTAAGTGGAAAAAATAAAATCCAATTTACAAAAAAAAAAAAAAAACTAAAGATAAAGCAAGAAAAGAATCTATAAATATAGAAGTGAATTGCATCTTTCTGAATACTTGAATTTTGGGGCTATGAGCCACAGCATACCAATAGCAATACCCATGAAACCAAAACTTCAGATAAGACTTTTGCCTTGCTCCCAGACTTGAAGAAACCCGGGATTTGAATGTGGAATTACTAGTTCTTCTTATCATAAAAATGAGTGGGCTGGACTACATGTTTTCAAAGGTCTCAAAACCAGCTCTCCAAACCTATGATTTAGGGGTGGCTAGGGTGGTGAAGTGAATAGAGCACCAGTCCTGGAGTCAGGAGGACCTGAGTTCAAATTTGACCTCAAACAGGGAACACTTACTAGCTCTGTGACCTTGGGAAAGTCACTTAACCCCAACTGCCCTGCCTTCCCCCCTCCAAAAAGCAAAAAAAAAAAAAGAAAAAAGAAAAAAATCAAAACTATGATTTGATGATTCTAACTCAGACCCTCTCTACTCCCAAAAAGGAAACTGAAAGCAACATAACTTAGAGATAAGAACTATCTTCCCTGTCTCCCCACCTTAGATAATTCTAAGTACTCTACACATATGGGAAAGAACTTCCTGTAAGAACTAACTGGAATAGGCTGCAGAATATGAAAAGTAGTTTAAAGTTCTCAGTCTAATTTGCTCAATCAAAGATTATGCTCTCTAAACGGCAGCATGAAGAACACTGCGTTTTACTGTCAGAGCTATTAAACGCACCACGTAATCCACATTCCAGAAAAGTAAAGTACTACTACATGCCGTGAATAAGAGTTCAAATTATGTCAAAGGTAAATGGGGACGAATAGTAGAAAGAGACTCTCTGCTGTGCCACAGTAATTTAGAATAGAATGTTCTATGTGATTGGAAAAAATAAACATTTATCCAATCTTCAGAATAGAATGTACAGCTGGAAAGGACTTTAGACCAGGGCTGGGAAAAGTGCAGCCTCAAGGCCACCCTAGGTCCTCAAGTGCAGCCCTTTGACTAAATCCAAACTTCACAGAACAAATTCCCTTAATAAGAGCATTTGTTCTTATAAAACTTGGACTTAGTCGAAAGACTACACTCAAGGATCTAGAAGACCACATGTGGCAACAAGGTTGAAGGTTCCCCACCCCTGCTTTACTCAAAGAATTATCCTAAGCTAAAGCCCTTATTTCACAGATGAAGAAAATGTGGCCCAGAGAAGTTTACTAATTCACAAACTGGCGGCAGAGTGAGGATTGGAATTTAGGCCTCCTCTCCCCCAGATAGGTGAAAGCCCCTCAAGGATAGAGCCATCTCAGGAAATCAATAACATTTTGTTAGTATCACCATCTGTTACTTTCCATGGTCAAGATAATCTCTGAAAACTAGGGTTAAAGTAGGCTCCACCTGTAATATGTGGCATATGTTAACCACAGTCACTTTTTTATAAGAACTTTCAAGGGTACAAATTAACATTCCCAACTCATAGTTGGTGCAGCTCTGACTTAATCCCTCATTTTGAGTTCTGTCTGGTAGCAGAACACTCTAATGTAACTAAACACAAAATATAGCCATTGAGTTTTATACTAGGAAAATTCTTCAAAAGATTAATTTACCCTCCTGAATAAGGGAAGTTTTCTATTAACTAGGCTTTAGTTCATGCTAAATGTTTCTTTATAAAAGACAATGCATCAGTATTCATATGTGAGTTTTCATGTTAAATATTTAATTAAAAACCAGAGAACAGTGTTCAAACTTAGGCACATTAATGACAAGATATATATGATAACAGTAAACATGCTAGATCAGGAGTCAGGAGACAGATCTGGGTCCTTCATTTGCCACCAATTAGATGCATGAGTTGAATTTGATAAATTCATTCCATCTCTCACCAACTCACTTTCCTTACTTCTAAAAGGAAAAGGAGGTTTAAATAAAGATAATAATAGCAGTTGACATTTAATGGTATCTAAAGTCCCTTCCATTTCCAATATTCTAAGTTTAGTTGTTCCTCTCACCTTTGACCAGTTTTAACCTCTACCCTAGGGCTATTTGCATATACAATTTACCACAAATTTTCATACAGATTTAGAAAAATGCTGTTATTATTGAGGGAGTTCAGTGTTATTTTTACATCCAAACATAGTTTTCTTTCAACCAACCTGGCAGAAGTTTCTGTTAACAAATACCTGTCAAACAGGTATTTCACACTCATTACTCTGCTTACATCTCTAGTACTTTAAAGTTTGCAAAGTTCCCTTCATATAGTAACTCTGTGAAGTCAGTAGTATAAATATTATTATCCTCATTTTACAGATAAGAAACTAGGGTTCATAAGATTCAGGATCTTGCCTACTATGGCCATGAAACTACTAATGGCCTAACCTGGGATCTGAAGTCAGGTTCCCTAACTCTTTCTGCTACATCTCAATTTCCTGGACATGCATCCTAAGTGCCAAGTAAAAATATTTACAATAGCAAAAGTTAAGATGTCATTTACAAATGTATCTTTTTAATCCTCCTTCAGTCTGTAATGTTCACCTTTCACATTTTCAAATGTAAAATTGGTAGAGTCACCTTCTTTGCTTTTTCAAGTAAATGAAACCTTTTACCCACTGAGTTCACTGAGATCAAATAGGAGCAACCCAAACCCCAAAGGGAAGAGTAACATAAGCAATTCCTTCTAGTATTCCCAGAAGTCAGTTTCATTTACTGGGATTGACCAATGCAAAAGTCTACTCAAAGTCAAAGAAAATTTTACCAGAGAGAGTTAAACACAAGAGGGACACACTCCCATGCTCGGACCTTATAGCTCTGGAGAAGGCAAGTCAGTCACTTAGGAGGGCTGGTTTGGGAAAGCCCTTAGTTTGGCAAGGATAGAAAGTCCCTCTGATGAAAAAAAGATAGCAAGAATAAGTTCTGGGTCCATCTTTTTGATATAAAGCTTTTTTATGTCCAGTTTTCATGAGTTGGATGATAGGGGAAAAAATTCTGATTTATTTTTGTGCCACAGCAGATCCTCTTTTATTGTAGGAGTTGCCAGTCAGCATTTTTGCTGAGTGCAAACATATTGGGAGCCTATTAGTTCCCTTACAAGCTGCAGGCTGATTATTCACCTCAAACATTAAATAACAAAGTTCTGCCCAAAATATAGAATGAAAGGAGAGTTTAAGGTTCTGCTGCTGTAGGATTTTACCTAACAACACAGGATACATTCAGAAACCACATCTGTTTCTTGAATGTAGTATGAGTTCTTGGCTGGCTACTATCAGATATGTTTTTGTGTTCTTTGAGGGATGGGAGAACCAGAGGCTATAACTAAAGAGTATATAATAGATAGCCTCCAGGTGTCAGATCTGAGAAATATTTCCATTCTAGCTATACTTGCAGTACTTCCTTGAAACTGGAATAAACCTTTCTCTTGCTGAGCTGCTGCAGCCCAATATGGCATTTATTGCAGAGATTCAAGCATAGCAAAGTCTAGTTCTGATGACAGAGCTACAGATGGCTTGGTGATTTTAAGACATCTCCTGCCCTCTCCCAATGAGGACTACTAGGAAAACTATAGACTTCTATCTCTTTGAAAGAGAAGGCTGACAAAACATTTCCAGTTCTCCACTACACAAGAGGAAGGTAAAACAAAAGAAAACCACAATGAAGATATGTGATGGTACCAACACAAGACTTTTAGGTGATACTGTTTTCTCTGACTCCTCAAAATTTTCAAATTAAAACTAAAGATTCTTTTGTCTCAGAGTTTTATAGTGCTCCCCACACTCTACTGCTCCTCCCTCCCCTACCCCCCATGTGCTTGCCATGAATACAGATTCTGGATGACTCAGAAACTAATTAGGGAAACAATGGCTTGAAGCAGAGCCAGAAATGCAGTGATGGAGTCTTAAGTTTCTGGGAGCAAAAGTTTTGGGATCTATATGAAATAGGCTGGTGGGTAGCCACAGCTTTCTGCAATCCCAAAGCAGCACAACAAATGTCATGGAGCAGTCCTTCCCCCTCCCCCCATGTGATGCTACATTCATCCCCAGATGTACTGCTGAAGTGGGATGGGTGAACTGGCTGGCCAACATCCCATGGGATGCTAGAGGAAAAAAGAGATTTCCATTTCTCACTATTATGAATGCATCTGTCTGTATCCTCACTGTGAATGAATGAACTTTTGTTCCTATAACTAGCACTAAAATGGGTAATTATCAGACTGATGTTGGCAAGCCTTTCAAAATTAAAAAGAACATTTCTTTTTTCCCCACCATCACCTTTCTGTTACCTACTTCCTAATGGCAGCACACACTACATGATCTTTTTTTTTTTTCAAGTGGTTCCAGACCTCTGATGCCCAAAGTATGGGGAACTCTCAGTATGGAAACTATCTACCAATTTAAGTCAGCAGCTCTTCTTAAATTTAGAGTCTCAGAGAATTGCCTAGGGCACTAAAAGAGCAAATAGTTTGCCCATGGTCATCAAGTCAGAATGCCCCCCACCCCGTCTTCCTGATTCTTTTTCTATTACTACACTTCTTTTTCTAAGATGACTCTCGGTTTATACTGTATTATACTATTCTATAATAAATGATTAAAACTATAGCTCTAACAATACATCCAATAATAACATCACAATTGTTAATAGAAATATTTCTTCCTTATAATAAAAAGAATAACAATCTCAAAATTTAATACCAAGTCTGGGGCTAATGCGAACTTCTATAGGAAACCACATGCAAAAAAGTGAAAGAAAATGATACAACACTGGACACTAGTGAACCTGCTGATATTTAAAGCTACAAGTGACGTATGATTATCCAGTCAGCAGTTGCTCGATGGATTCTCCTGAAATTGCAGAACTGGAGACAAACCATCTTTCTCTGGTTTCTCTGGTTTCTACTTCATGGCCCCAAGTAGTTTTTTGCCTAAGGGACTACCACCTTTCTTTTCCAATTCTGTCACTAGAATGAGAAAGTTTATACGCAAAGAGTATTTAAATAAAAGAATTGAGAATCTGAGAATTGACAGAAGAAGGGATCTGCAGACTGATGGAATGTCCTTATAGCACTGGGAAGTAGGTGGACAGGAGAAGGGAAAAAGCAGTTAAACACAAGGAGCCAGAAAGTATGGTTTTTTTTGCCTTGAGAGGAGTGTGAATATGACTGACAAGTAGAACAATTATCAGTGCCTAGAAACAGAAAAGATTACTCTTTAGTTTTATGACCCCTGAATAAAATTCTTTTGTAGAAGTATCACCCTGAACTCCAGACAAAGAGCTACGCATCACAAGAAGCCCTAAAAACTTCTATAACAGGGGAGGTAGCCCAGCCAAGGAAAAAGGAAGAAGGCCAGCTTTCGTCCTCAATATCGAACTGTCTCTCCATCACTGTTCTTTCTCACTACTCATCACCTCCCTTCATGGAAAAAATAAACCTCAAAAACTCACAAAATACCCTCCAAACAAGGCAATGAGAAGCCAAGGTCTCAACCGTAAAGCCCAGATGATACTGGGCTTCCTGTAGGAACTGAAAATATGGGAGGGCAGAGAAGCCTCCTCTTTTAAATGATTCTGCCCAGTATGAAAACTTACAAACTGGATGTATTTTTTTAGAAATTAAATTATTTGTTTTTATGAGTCATTTCCAAGGTGTTTGAAGAGCTTTCTATCCATTCTGTCCAACTGCTGGCAGCAAAAGATTTTAACCCCATATGGCATACCTAATATATCATTTAGTAAATGGACACTGATATAGCAGTGGAAAGTAAATCAGATAAACTGGTCCACAGATCTGAATCATAGAAGAGAGGTGTGAGATAACAGAAGAGGCAAGGAATGACAAAAGCCATATATAGATATATACATAAAATTTACAATAGGAGTTAGAGGGCAAATTTACTAACAAGGAAACTGAGTTTGAAAAAAGAAATATAATGTATCAAAAAACATTTATCACGCACTGGGAGAAACAAAGACTGAAGTGAAAGTTACAAAATACAGAGCACACATATAAAAATACACTGAAGTTATACAAGGTGATGCAGGAGGAGAAACTAGCAGCTACATAAGAGGGGGAGGGAACTCTGGAAAAGCCTCATGTTAGCTTAGAGTTTCTTCTTTTGCTTAAGGGATAAGCGTAATTCTCCAGTTCCCTATAATGCTTCAATAGATTCAAAGATCCAAAACTCCATCTGAAATTTTTTCAACCGGACTCTGGTCTGTGGCGGGATCTGGGAACATAACCTCTAGAACAGGCAGATGAGCATCTATGGATTATATATATTAGATAGCATTATACACATATACAGGGAGTCCTAAAAGTCTTAGTGCAGTTTAAGACCTTTTGGGAAACTGTGGGTATGCAGTTTTTTTAATAGCATTTTTTTTCTAATTACATGTAAAGTTTTCAACATTCACTTCTACAAGATTTTGAGTTCCAAATTTTTTTCTCCACCCCAAGATGGCAAGCAATATGATATAGGTTGTGTGTGCATTTTTTAGTTCAAGGATAGAAGGGAAAAGAGAAGAACAATTATTGAAGACACTTCCCCTCAGTAGAAAACAAATGGCCTTTTATTAACCTTCGATGAGCAGTTCTTAAGCTCAGCTGTACCAAGACTGCTACTAGAGAAAACAACACATCAACTTTTCCAAAAGGGGCTCCAAAGTGGCATCCCTGAAATGCTTGCACTCTCTATTAAACTTGTCCCTGACTTCTGATTCCACAACATACTTCTACTTGGTATTCGTCTATTCACAGGTTTGGTTTTTTTCTCAGTTTCAGACTGCCTAGTCACCCTGTTAAGAGTGGTCAAACTGTACCCATTCATATCTAGAACTGCTAAAAAACAAGATTCTGTTTTTTTTTCCTCTTGAGAGTCTCAAAAAACAGGAAGTGGTTTCATCGAGCCTCTTACCAAGATAATAAAAAAGTTTTCGAGACTGAAACTTAAGTGAAATACTGACAGTTTCCTCCTACCATTACAAGGTTTCCTCAGGAAGTCCTCTTCAATTAAATCAAACTGCTTACAACGACAGATTAAAACTGAAGCAGATCTAAAATGGTCATTAATTAAACTGGGGGAGAATGAGACAAAAAGGCTTTTCCAACCTCTTCCTACATAGGAGGCAAGAAGCTTTCGTTTTCCCATGTCGAACTGTGAGAAGCCTGAGAAGCCCCAGTCGATGTCTTAGTTCAAACCCTGGACTATCAGACTGATTCTTGAGAGCTAGAAACTGCCTTTTGTTTTGTTTTGATTTTGCCTTTCTCAGTATCGCCGGAGCTAGAGTCTGGCACACAGTAGGCGCTTAATAAATGTCTGCAGACTTCAGAGCTATCTTTCTTCCCCTCCCCCTTTGTACATCTCCGTTTGCCTCTGCACTGGAAAAGGTGCACAGTCTTATCGCCCCACCCCCGGTGGCGGGTGCCTGTGTAATACGCGGCGGGCGGCCCCCACTCCGAGGGACCCTCGCTGGTCAGTTTCGCAGCCAGGACTTCCCCGGCCCCGGGTCGCATCCTCCCCATCCCAAGCACTAACAGCTGAGCTCTGGGACAGAGCCAAGTTCTCCCACCCACCGGCCTCCTCCTCCCGACGGAAAAGTGCACCCACCGCCTCCGGGTCAGGCCTCCTCCGGACGCACAGGGACCCGGCACCGGACGCTGCCAGGTGACAGGCGGGCACTGGAAGGAGTAGATGCCACCGCCTCCGGCGGCTCGCGGGGCGTTTAAGGGACACAAAGCCCCGCACCCCCCAGGTCCCCGTCATCTCGGGTTTCCCTTCCCGGCAGTGACAACTCACCCTGGAGCTAGGAGGCAAAGAGCAGGAGCGGCGCCGTCCGGCCAGACGTCGGCTGGTCCAGGCTGCCCCAGGCTGCCCGCCTGCCCCCACCTCCGCGGGCCCCGCAGCCAAGTCTCCGCCGCCAGGCCCCGCGTGCCCTTGTCCGTCCGCCTCGCGCAGGCTAGAGCTGCGGGGAGAAGGGGGAGGGACTGGAGCGCGAGGGGGAGGGGGAGGGGAGCTTGACGCAGGGCTGGGAGAAAGGAAGCCGGCGGAGGCGACCGCGTCACCGCCCCAGCTGAGCAGTACTGGGGAGGGGGGGGCGGGGAAGAGCTTCGCGAGAAAAGCCGGGAGGGCGGGGTCGGGAGCCGGCAGTGAGGGGGACAGGACTGGGGCTGGGAGAGGGGGAGGGCAGATGATCGAAGGGAAGTAGGAAGGCGGGGGGGGCGGGGCACCAAAGAGACGCCAAAACTGCAGAACGTCGGAGCTCCGGCGGCCAACCAGCGCGAGACTGGGATGCGGCTCAGCCGCGGCGGCCGGCGGCACGCACGAGCCCCTGAGTCGCGCACACGCAGTCAGAAGGGGGCGGGGCGCCAGGGCCGGGTCGCGCCGGGCTGCTGGGTCTGAGTGAAAGCGCTACATCTCCTGACATGGATACATATAATAACCCTTACAGCTGTTTGCGCAAAAAACCCACCCAATATGCAGCGATCTTTTTGCTGCCGTCACTCCTTCTGAGCACGAGGCTCACAAGATTTTGACAAATATTTAATTCTTCATCCTGAAACCGTGCTTTGGTTACATTGTATATTAAGCACACTTTTGACAAGCATTCCATTTTCCCAGATATACCTTAATAATAACAGCTACCATATATGTATATGAACCTATTAAATCTGTCACTACGTATATATATATATATTCCTATATATGCTATGTCTATGTTACTAATTACATAAATATGTATCAGTATCTGGGTGTCTAAATTCTGCAGAATTTAGTGTCCAACCCTGCCCTCTTTAGATAGATGATAGGTTTGCAAAGTGCTTCACAAATATCTCATTTTATCCTCATGACACCCTGAGAAGTAGTTGCTATTATTTTACAGATAAGGAAACTCATGAAGATAGCAGTTAAGTGACACCCAGATGACTTGGATAGTAAGTGTCTGAGGTGGAATTTGAACTAGTCTTCTGTACTACTAGGTCCAACACACTATGCATGGAGTCACCTTAGATTATAGCTTTAATTATATATAGCCCATAAATTGTCTACATATTTTAGATCAGACTAGTTTCCAAGCTTTTGAAGCATCCTTATCTTGATCTCTTGAATAAATTTTATAATTTTTCTTGATGTGCAGCCTGGCATAAGATTATATAGCAGTATTCTATTTCCATTTGGGAATTTAATTCCAGAACAATTCTACTTCTCAGTACATAAATATATTTACCACAGTTCATCATTCCCCCAATTGAGACAAGACTTCAAGGAAGTAAAAAAATATCCAAAATATTTTGGGGCTAGAGAATGGATGTTTTCAGTCTGATGAAAATCCCTGGATCTTACAGGCTCACTTGGACTTTTGATAATAGGTTTTAGAGTCTTAAATGATAAAGCAAGTTTCATCAGTAAAATGTATTTACTAGTCTTCTCACTGTTCTTCCAACTTCAAGATATGCTATAGAAAAATACACTAACAACCTCCCATTACCCAAAATTCTCTAGAAGTATTTTCTTCTTTTTTGAAGATTCATTAGGATAGTTTTTAGCAGTAGTATGACAGCTCTTATTGTTTCTTTTTTTCTGTCGATATTTAATCCTATGCTTTGGTTTAACTAATCCCGTTTCATTATGGACTTGAATGATTCTTGAAATGGTATACTTCCTCCTACCAAAAATCACCACAATATCTCTAAGAGTCACTGAAGTGTAATCTTTAGGAAGTACAACTTTTTTTTCTTTTAGCAGCTTTTTGGAGGGGAGAAGGAAGGGTAATTGGGTTTAAGTGACTTGCCCAAAACACAGCTGGTAAGTGTTAAGTGTCTGAGGTTGGATTTGAACTCAGGTCCTCCTAACTCCAGGGCCGGTGCTCTATTCACTGCTCCACCTAACCACCCCAAGGTACAACTTTTGCATGTTTCCTTAGTGTAAGAATCATTCTTTTAAAACATAGAATTAAAAACACAACAGAAGAGAACACTGAATTACCTATGTATGATACGAAATCCAGCATAATTGACAGAGAACTAAAGAAAGCTAGAGAAACCAGCTGGACTGCTCTGGTCAAGGTCAAATGTTCTGAGTCAGTCTTCTGTCAGAAGTAGCATAAACAATGTCACTGCCATCATAAAATGAAATAATCTCAAAATTATTCCTTGTGTCAAGGCAATTTGCATAACCATATATCTTCCAAACTCCTGGGAAGAACTTGAATGTCCTTGTTTCCCTAATCATTGTATCCCTCAACTACAGAGAATTAAACCTGCAGGTTTATCTCACAGAAGCTATTTATTACTTGGTGTTTGTATCTCACTTTTTATTTCATAAAGTATTTGGCAATGTTATTTCCAAATCTATTTAATTCAATTAACAGTGTCTCCAAATTTCAAAATACAATACTAGGTGCAATAGGCAGCTTGAAACAAGGCATTGTAACCCTAGATTTCAAGTTTTAAATGAGGAAAAAGATGTACAGAGGAGTTAATAATAATTCAGATTCATATTTGTAATCTTGTTCCCACCCAAGCAGAGGGATTGGGAGAAGGGCACTCCTATGCACATAGCTCCAAATGGTGGAGGGAATGTCAACCTGCTGCTTCAGACCTATGTAAGGGGGAGAGTTGGTGCCCTAATTTTCTGGGGGAGAGGCATGTTTCAACATGGACCTTCTTTGGGAGAAACACGTGGAAATATTTTGGAAGTTTCAGGCATGTTGACAAACTGGCTTTCCATCTTTTTAGCATTAACATTTTTTCCCCCAAAGACCCTGTATATCCATGAATCATGGACATCACAATCTCTGAAGAATGAAATTAACAGGTGACCCAAAGAACAATGGGCAGTCTATGATGGTATAAATAGACTGCAATCTATTACCATCAATGGCTTGTGCAAAGGTTGTGACATGAGAGATATCATCTAGGAGATGTAAAACAAGGAAAGGAAATAGATTGGTTATTTAGTGCGATGGAGGGATAACAGGTACACAGGTCAAGTCTTCTACTGGCACACGCTTGATGTTAAAAGACTTAGTGGGGAGCTGCTAGGTGGCGCAGTGAGCAGAGCGCTGGCCCTGGAATCCGAAGGACCTGAGTTCGGATCCGGCCTCAGACACTTAACGCACACACAAACAAAAACCTAGCCGTGTGACCTTGGGCAAGTTACTTAACCCCAACTGCCCTCCAAAAACAAAAGCAAAAAAAAAAAAAAAAAGACAGTGGGAGATCTCTAGCCAATTGAGTAGATCCTTTATAGAGAGCTTATGGGAGAAGGACAATAATTGCTTAGCATGAGAAGATTTGGATGGATTGGGATTTGTAAAGGATTACAAATTCATTTGATATATCAACATGTTGAAGTAATGAAGTAGTTAAATGTTTTAGAGTAAAATGCAAATATTGCTGTTGTTTGAAACAAAATAAAAAATAATTTGTACTCCAAAAGCACTTTACACTTTTAAAACATTAATTCACATTTAGATAGCTTTTTAAGGGTTACAAAGAGATTTCCTCAACATAACATTGTGAGGCCAGCTCTTCAAATTATTCCCATTTTGCAGATGAAGAAACTGATGCTTAGCTGAAATATCTTTCATATACATTATGTCTCACTAATTCTCACTACAATTTTGTGGGAGAAATGACATCAGTATCCCCATTTTATAAATGAAGAAACTTCAGTTACGAAAATTAAGTGATTTGCCCATGATCACCCAGGAAGCAACTATTCTATTTATCTAAAACCCACTGGGTTTTAGAGTGGGGAAGAATGGCAAAGGATGGGCAGGAGAGTTTAACTCGTTTTTGTTGGGTTTTTTTTTTTTTTAGCTTTTGGGAGGTCAATTGGGGTTAAGTGACATGCCTAACGTCACATGGCTAGTTTTTGTGTTAAGTGTCAGAGGTCAAATTTGAACTCAGGTCCTCCTGACTCCAGAGCCAGTGTTCTATTCAATGCACCACGAAGCTACCTTGAGTTTGACTGCTTTTTAGCTTCAGGAATAAGAATCGCCTAGTAAAGTATGAGCAGGTTATTTAGGTATAGGATGTTTTCCAAATCACTTGTTTGAGCACTGTCACCTGCATGAGTTTCCTTTTGGCCATCTGTGACTTGGCTCAGTACCCAGGAATGTTCCTTTAGGTAAAAGACAAGATAAAAATTAGCCCTGTTGAACCAATAACTCTAATCAGATAGTGCCATGCATAAGTGTTTTAGGGTCTTCTATGACTTGGGGCCCTCAGGTCACATGAACTGTGGATTCATTAGACACCCACAGTTCAATTAGGGACCTTACAAACTTACAGATTCTAGACATCCAATTTGTAAATGGTGTATTTGATCTTTGTCTCCTAACACAGGGATTTGCCTATAATAAGCACTTAATAAATGTTTGTTGACTTGTGAGCAGTCATTATGAAGATGGTGCTTTAGTTCTCTTCATTTATCATTAATTCTTTCCGAATTTATGATCATTTTATGAATCATTCCCCACAATAACCTTGGTGAGGTGAATGAGTAGTGAGGGTTGAGGGAGTGGGAAGAAGATTGGGAGAGACATTTATTAAATGCCTACTATGTGACAGGCACTGTGCCAAATGCTTTACAAATATCTCATCTGATCCTCACACCAATTGTAGGAGGCAGGCGTTCCTGTTTTACAGATGAGGAAACTGAGCAGACAGAGGTTTGTCTTTAAAAAAAAACAAAAACATTTATCTAGTGCTTACTATGTGCCAGGCATGGTGCTAAGTGCTTTATACATATTATCTTACCTGATCCATACAACAACCCTGGGAGGTAGATGCTATAATTATCCCTGTTTTATAGTTAAGGACACAGAAGCAAACAGAGGTTAAGTGATATGCACAGGGTCATACCTATTGCTCCAGCCACTGTGTCACCAGCTACACCACTAGCAGACCTCGTAGTCTTGTGTTTTATACACAAAAATATATAAGAAGGGACAACGTACACAAATTTACAGTGTATATCAACTGTGTAAAGTTAGGATAAGAATCCTGAGGGGTGTCTGGGTAAAGCATGGGAGTCAGGTGGATGAAGAACATAAGAAAATCGAGGCCCAGAGAAGTGAGGTGGCTAGCCCAAGGTAACATAGTAAGTGGCTTAGCACTGACTCCTATTACATTTCAATCAGAGTGAATACCTGGCTTCTTTTTCTCTTCTTTCACTGAAGTCTGAGCAATGGCCTCAGGGAGATTCAACCAGGAAGGAGAGAAGATGGCTCCCTCTGGCTGATGCAGTGAAAGCCCCAAAGGCTCTTCTGAAATAACTACCTCAGAAGATGCTCTCCTCCCAAACTCCTCTTCTTCTTTCCCCTCCCTCATCAATAAGCAAGCGTTTATTAAGCTCCTACTCTGTCCAAGTGTTGTATGAGATGCTGAAGATAGAAATAAAAAGAAGTGAAAGTACCTTTCTTCAAGGAGCTGAGTCAGGACCTAGAGTCAGAAGACCTAAGTTCAAATTCTTCATCAGACACTTACTAGCCAAGGCACTTAGCCTCTACCTGCCTCAATGTCCTCAATTGTAAAAGGGGAGTAATCATAGCACCTACCTCTCAGGGTTGTTGTGAATATAAATGAGATGATATCTATAAGGCACTTAGCACAGGGCCTATCAAACAGTAGGCTTCCCCAATGCCCTCAAGCCTTTGCAAACCTTAAAGTCCAATATAAATGCTAGCTATGGTACACAAATACAAGATACATATGAAATAAATATAAGGTAATTTAGGAAGAGGCACTAATAACTGGGAGAATAAAGAGTCTTTTACTCTTGAAAGAGGTAGCCCTTCACCATCCTAGCTGCCTTCAGCATGCCTCTTAAACTGTGGCATCCAGAACTTGATCCACTATTCTGTCATTTTGCAGATATTGCTTTGCTTTCACGTTCTGTCTACCCAGACCATTTTGCAATCTGGCTTTCTATCTCCCACCCTTCTAACTTTTGCTCTGGGCAAATGAAACCAAATGAAACCAAAAGTAACATTGTTAGGGACAGAGTCAAGATGGCGGAGTAAAGGCAGGAACCCACCCTAGCTCTCCCCCAAACCCCTCCAAATACCTTTAAAAATGACTCTGAACAAATTCTAGAGAAGGAGATCCCACAAAAAGACAGAATGAAACAAATTTCCAGCCCAAAATAGCCTGGAAGGTCAATGGGAAAGGTGTGTTGCACCAGGGTGAGAGAGGCAAACAGTCCAGTGCAGACTGGGCCCTAGCAAACTTGGAGCAGGCCTTGGGATGACTGAATTACTGGTAACAATGGCAGTTTCCAGATTTCTCAGTGCACAGTAACCAAAGACAACTTAGGAGATTAGGAAGAAAGGTTTATCAGACATGGATGAGAGTGGAATGCAGTCCAGCAAGGTTATGCCAGCATAGCCCCAACCCCAGGAAACCAGAAGCAGGCCTTGGGAATGACTGGATCAGCAGCTGCTGCTGCTTCTGGACCTCTTAACCTACAGATGTTAAATGGGTTGAACAACTGGTCAAAAGGAGATTACAGGGCCTCTTTTCTACCACTGAAGCAGGATGCTTTGCCATACTTAGAAATGGGCTGTAGTCTTAGGTGGCAATCTTGGGGCAAAGAGGATCACAAGAACAGCAAAGCTTATGGCAGCAGTGCAGGAGGGACCCACCTCACAGTTCCAGAGCAGAAAAGAGTGCTTGTGGTCACTCATAGACAACAGCACAGGCCAGGGTAGGAGTAAACACCTCTCCTTAATTCATACCACCTTGGAAGAACTGAAAACTTACAGGTCTCTACAAGTATCAATGAAAACAGCTGCATAAAATCCCTGAAGCTGGAGACATCTTGCTCTCCACCCTGGAAGCAGAGTCCTATGTTAACAAAGGGTTAATAAGTCAAATAATAGGCTCGGGAAATGAGCAAGCATATATACACTATAGAAACTTATTTTAGTGACGAGGATGATCAAAATGCACACTCAAAAGGAGACAACAAAGTCAAAGCTCCTAGATCCAAAGCTTACAAGAAAAATATGAATTGGTCTCAGATCATGGAAAAACTCAAAAAGGATTTTGAAAATCAAATAAGAGAAGTAGGGAAAAATTGGGAGGAGAAATGAAGGGAATGCAAGAAACTCATGGAAAAAGAGTCAACATCTTAATAAAGGAGACACCCCCCCCAAAAAATACTGAAGAAAATAACACCTTAAAAAACAGGCTTGGCCAGATGGTAAAAGAGGTCCAAAAAGCCAATGAGGAGAAGAATGTCTTAAAAAACAGAATTGGCCAAATGGAAAAGGAAGTTCAAAAGCTCACTGAAGAAAATAATTCCTTAAAAATTAGAATGGAGCAAACGGAAGATAATAACTCCATGAGAAATCAAGAAATCATAAAACAAAACCAAAAGAATGAAAGAAAATAGAAGACAATGTGAAATATCTCAGTGAAAAAACAACTGACCTGGAAAATAGATCCAGGAGAGATAATTTTAAAATTATTGGACTACTTGAAAGTCATGATCAAAAAAGGAGCCTAGACATCAATCTTTCAAGAAATAATCAATGAAAACTGCCCTGATATTCTAGAACTTGAGGGTAAAATGGAAATTGAAAGAATCCACCAATCACCTAATTAATGAGATCCCCAAATGGAAACTTTCAGGAATATTATAGCCAAATTCTAGAGCTCCCAGGTCAAGGAGAAAATATTGCAAACAGCCAGAAACAATTAAAGTATGGTAGAACCACAATCAGGATAACACAAGATCTAGCAGCTTCTACATTAAAGGATTGGAGGGCTTGGAATATGATATTCCAGAGAGCAAAGTAGCTAATATTACAATCAAGAATCACCTACCCAGTAAAACTGAGTATAATCCATGAGGAGGGAAATGGACATTCAATGAGATAGAGGACTTTCAAGCATTCTTGATGAAAAGATAAGAGCTGAATCAAAAAATTGACTTTCAGGGTGGCTAGGTAGTGGTGCAGTGAATAGAGCACCAGACTTAAAATCAGGAGGACCTGAGTTAAATTCTGGCCTCAGATACTTAACACTTCCTAGCTGTGTGACCTTGGGCAAGTCAATTAACCCCAATTGCCCTGCTTCCTCCTCAAAAAAGCAAATAAAATAAAATAAAGTAAAATAAATTTGACTTTCAAATACAAGACTCAAGAGAAAAATGAAAAGGTAAAAAAGAAAGAGAAATCATAAGGGACTTATTAAAGTTAAAGTATTTACATTCTTACATGGAAAGATACTTGTAACTCATAAGAACTTTCTCATTATTAGGGTAGTTAGACAGAATATATATAGACAAAGAGAATGGGTGTGAGTTGAATATGAAGCAATGATATCTAAAAAATAAAATTAAGGGGTGAGAGAGAGGAATGTATTGGGAGAGAGAGAAAGGGGGAGGAGAATGGGGTAAATTATCTCCCATAAAAGAGGAGGATAAGTGAAGGGGCCTGAGTGAACCTTACTCTCCTCAGAATTGGATCAAAGAGGGAATAACACACACACTCAATTGGGTATAGAAATCTATGTTACCCTAAAGGAAAGTAGTGGGGGAAGGAGATAAGAAAAGTGATAGAAGGCAGGGCAAAGTGGGGGAGGGGAAAGTTAGAAGCTAAATACTTTTGAGGAGGAACCAGGTGAAAGGAGAGAGAATAAACAGGAGGGGGAATAGGTTGGAGGGAAATACAGTTAGTCTTTCACAACATGACTATTATGGAAGTGTTTTGCATGAGTATACATGCATAACCTATATCGAATTGCTTACCTTCCCAATGAGGGGGAATGGAGGGGGCGAGGGAGGAAGGGACACAGTTTGGAACTCAAAGTTTTAAAAATGAATGTTAAAATTTTTTTTACATATAACTGGAGAAAAAGAAAATACTAAATAAAAAAAAAAGTATCATTGCTTCTGGAAAGTTTAGATCAGTCGACCGCCCTGGGAATCCCCTAACTATCTGTCTACAAAAAACTAGATTTCCCTTCTCTGGGCACTACTCTCCTACATGTTTTGTTTTCCCCTACTACATTGTCTGCTCCCTCACAGTGGGGAGGGAAAGGTGATAAGGAGGGGGGAGGGTAGGAGGTTCTGCCAGGGACCCTGATCACTATCAGTGACCAGAAACCCTGCAATTTAGTCTGGAAGGAATTCACCAGGCTCAAGCAAACTTGGAGTCGAGATTGTAAAGTTTATTGCTATGCTGCACAGCACGGTGCAGAACAACGGGCGAGGATTCTTAGGGAACCTGAAAACTTCCAGAGGTCACAGGCATAGTTTAAGGTGTCAATTATGCTAATTAGGTGAGTAAAGGTGGGATCAGGGAGAAGTTAAGGAGTGGTCAGTGCTTAAAGGAGCATGCACTTTTAATATCAACTGAGCAGGTATATTACCCATGATTCACTGGGAAATAGCCCAAGGGGGGGCTACCTGGAGGTGTGGTTTTAGGCCTGACAGGTCACTAAAGTCAATCCTCGGTCATGGCTACTGAGGAGTGCCCAGTCTGCCATCCATCAATGTCAAGCTTGACAAGATAGATGTTGGGAACCAAGGCCATCAGAGACACAGTGTGGGTATAATTGGCTAAGGAGTTACCCTATAGATAGGGTACTGAAGAATTCATGGTGCACCTGGCCACTCTAAGGGAGATAACATTTGCCTAAGCTAAAAATGTTTATAGATAGTTTTGTGAAGGATTCATAAGTAGCTTATTGTTTCAAGCAGAGATAAACAGTTCATGAGTTGTTGCTGGGCAGAGTGCTGGCAGGGGGAAGGGGCAGAGTTAATGCTTTGAGACTGGGGTGGGGGGGAAGTGTGACTTTACAGACTGCTTTTACAAATTGATATTACAGACATAGATCCCAAAGCACCCCATTTACAAACTGATGTTACAGATTGATGTTACAAACTGATGTTACATAGATTGATGTTACAAACATATATACATCCCAAGGACCCCATCAGGGGGAGGGAGGAACACTAACAATCAGAGAAATCAAAAAAGATTTCTTGTGAGGCAGTTAGATGGAACAATGGATATAATACTGGACCTGGAGTCAGGAAGACCTGGGTTCAAATCCAGTCATAGACACTTACTAATTGTGTGACCCTGGGCAAGGCACTTAACCTCTGTTTCAGTTTCTTTAATTGTAAAATGGGGATAATAATAACCTCTATTTCTAAGGGTTTTTGTGAAGATGAGATCACATGATGGTTTTTTTGTTTGTTTGTTTGTTTTTAAAGCAATTGGGGTTAAGTAACTTGCTCAAGGTTACACGGCTAGTCATTATCTGTGCATGGGTGCTCATTTTCTGAGGCCGGATCTGATCTCGAGTCATCCCAACTCCGAGGCCGGTGCTCTTACTCACTGCGCCACCTAGCCGCCCCTTTAGGGCAATTGGGGTTAAGTAACTTGCCCAAGGTTACACAGCTAGGTTTTTTTGTTTATGTGGATTAAGTGTCGGCGGCCTGCTCCAAACTCAGGTCCTTCTGACTCCAGGGCCAGAGCTCTATTCACTGCCCCACCTAGCCGCCCCGATCACATGATGTTTTAAAAGCACTTTGCAAACCTTAAAGTGCTACATAAATACTAGTAGGAGATAAAATCTGGGCTACACCTGGAAGGGAGCTAAGGATTCCAAGGAGGAGAGCCTTCCACGAAAAGGCATGTGTGAAGGTCTAATAATGGGATTGGGAATGCCAAGTTCAGAAAATAGCAAGTAAGTTAATTTTGCTAGTTCCTAGAATGGAAAAGCTTTTTCATTCTTTGTAATTGTATCTTCACTACTGTAGCAGCAAGCACCCGAGCATACCCAGGATGGCTGCTAGCACAGGTTCTTTGATCTGCTTTACTAAAGGAAAGGAACTCAAAAGGGGTTAACAATCCTACTTTAACCAAACATACATGTCATTCACTTAGTTCAGGAGAAAAAGTCAGCACCCTGAACTTTAGAAAATAAAAACAAAAATAATTACAAACAGACAAAAAACACAGACAGAGAGAATAACACAATTCAGCAGACAGGGCTTCTAGCTGTCTGACAATTACCTACATACATAGTTAATTCCCAGAGAGAGAAGCACCAACATCTGGGTTTTCAAAACCTGGGGGAAGGAGGCCCTCAATGGCTACCTAAAATCTCATCAGGCCAAATCACACAACTCTTTTCATTAAGTGAGCCCCAAAGCAAAAACCTCACCTCTGGGTGTATATATATATATATATATATATATATATATATATATATACACACATATATGTATATCTATCTATCTATCTATCTATCTATCTATCTATCTATCTATCTATCTATCTATATATCAGAGAAACATGCTTCAAATTTGTATCTGTAACTCTTTGAGTTACAAATTTTCTCCCCTTTTCTCCCCTAACCACAACCCCAAGATATCAATCCCACTGGATATGCCCTCCTCTAATCTGCTTTCTCCCATATCTTCTCCCATACCCCCTCTGACTTTCCAGTAAGTCATGGTGGATCTCTATGCTTCCAGGGTTGAGAGAGGAATGTACTGGGAGAAAGGGAGAGGTGGAATGGGGGTAAATTATTTCACATAAAAGAGGAAAGAAAAAGCATTTACAGTGGAGGGGAAGAGGGAGGAAATGGGAGGGAACGAGTGAACCTTAGTCTCTTTAGAATTGGCTCAAAGAGGGAATAACATGCACATTTAATTGGGTATAAAAATCTAGATTACCCTACAGGAAAGTAAGAGGGAAAAGGATAGAAAGGAGTGCGGATTGAGAGAGGGGGTAGTCAGAAGAAAATACTTTTGAGGAGGGACAGGATAAAAGGAGAGAGAGAGAATAGAATAAATGGGGGAACAGGAGATAGGATGGAATGAAACAGAGTTAGCAATACTAATTGTGAAAAAAAATTTGAAGCATGTTTCTCTGATAGAGCCCTCATTTCTCAAACATATAGAGAACTAAATCAAATTTATAAAAATAAGAGCCATTCCCCAACTGATAAATGATCAAAAGATATGAGTTTTCAGATGATATATCTATAGCCATATGAAAAAAAAATTCTCTAACTCAATATTGACTGGAAGAAACACAGATTAAAGCAATTCTGAGGTACTAACTTATACTTCTCAGACTGGCTAATAAGACAGAAAAAGTAAATGAAAAATGTTTGGGGGGATGTGGGAAAAATAAGACATTAATGCATTGTTAGTGGAATTGTGAATTGCTTCAACCATTCTGTAGAGCAATTTGGAACTATGCCCAAAGGGCTTATAAAACAACATATACCCTTAGACTTAGCAATACCACTATTAGGTCTGTATATCAAAAGAATTTTTTTAATCCAATGCTTTATTAACTTCCAGTTTATATCATTCATTTCCACCAGATTTTGAATTACAAATTTTCTCCCTGTTTCTCCCCTAACCACAACCCCAAAATATCAATCCCACTGTATATGCCCTCCTCTAATCTGCTCTCTCCCATATCTTCTCCCACACCCCCTCTGACTTTCCAGTAAGTCATGGTGGATCTCTATGCCCCAGTGCCTGTTTGTATTATTTCCCAGTTACATGTAAAATAATATTATTAATAATATATGTATATATACAGATATATTATACATTTGATTTTAAAACTTTGAATTACAGATTTATTCCCTTCCTCCCTTGTCACCACCCTTACTGGAAAGATAAGCAATTCAGTATAGGTTGTACATGTGTAGCTATGCATAACATTTCCATAGTGAATATATTGTAAAAGATTGACTATATTTCCCTCCCACTTATTCTATTCTCTACTTTGATCCTGTCCCTTTTCAAAAGTGGGTGCTTCCAACTTCCCTGCCCCCCAGCCTCCCCTCCCATCATCCCCCCTCTCATCCCCTTCCCCCCTACTCTCCTGTAGGGTGAGATACCCTATTTAGTGTGTATGTCATTCCCTCCCTAAGCCAAATTCTTTTTAAAAAAATTTTTGGGGGTCTTTATTAATTTGTTTGTTTACTTTTATTTTACAAGATTCAGATCCACAATTACTTGAGTTTCAAATTTTCTCCTAAGCCAAATTCAATGAGAATAAGGTTCCCATTCCCTTTTGCCTTCCTGTTCTTCCCCTCCATTGTAACCATATTCCCTTGCCTCTTCTATATGAGATAGTTTACCCCATTCTGTCTCTCCCCATCTCCTCTCATTATATTCCTCTCTTACCTCTTAATTTCACCTTTTAAGTATCATCCCTTTCTATTAAATTGGTCCTGTGCTGTCTATCCATGTATACCTGTACACATATATACACACATTCATATATGTATTCATACTCTCATATACCCTCTTATAAAGACATATATATATATACATATAGTACACACACACATTTCTATTCCATTCAACTATTCTCATAGTGAAAAAAGTTTCATAAGTTACAATTATCGTTTGGATGTAAATAGTTCAACTTTGATAAGTTCCTTATGATTTCTTTTCCCTGTTTACCTGCTCATGCTTCTCTTGCTTCTTGTATTTGAATATCAATTTTTCTATTCAATTCTGGTTTTTTCATCAAGAATACTTGAAAGTCCTCTAATCTACAGAATGACCATATTTCCCCCTGAAATATGATACTCAGTTTTGCTGGGTAGGTGATTCTTGGTTTTAATCCCAGGTCCTTTGACCTCCACAATATCATATTCCAAGCCCTTTGATCCCTTAGTGTAGAAGCTGCCAGATCCTGTGTTATCCTGATTGTGTTTCTACAATACTCAAATTGTTTCTTCCTGGTGGTTTGTAATATTTTCTCCTTGATCTGGGAATTCCAGAACCTGGCTATAATATTCCTAGTAATTTTCTTTTTGGGATCTTTTTCAGGAGGTGATTGGTGGATTCTTTCAATTTCTATTTTGCCCTCTGGTTCTAAAACATCAGGGCAATTTTTCTTGAGAATTTTTGAAGGATGATTTCTAGGTTCTTTTTTTGATCATGGCTTTCAGGTAGTCCAATAATTTTTAAATTATCTCTTCTGGATCTATTTTCCAGGTCAGTGGTTTTTCCAATGAGATATTTTACATTGCCTTCCATTTTTTCATTTGTTTGATCTGTCTAATATTATCTTGATTTCTCATAAAGTCACTAGCTTCCATTTGCTCTAATCTAATTCTGAAGGAATGATTCTCTTCAGTGAGCTTTTGAGATTCTTTTTCCATCTGGCAAATTTGGCTTTTTAAAGCATTCTTCTCCTCATTGCCTTTTTGAGTCTCTTTTGCCATTTGAGTTAGTCTATTTTTTCAGGTGTTATTTTCTTCAGTCAGGTTGTTGTCTCTCATTTCATAATTTTTTTGCATCATTCTCATTTCTCTTCCCAACTTTTCCTCCACTTCTCTTATTTGATTTTCAAAATCTTTCTTAAGGTCCTCTATGGCCTGCAACCAGCTTGTATTTTTCTTGGAGGCTTTTGGTGCAGGAGTTCTGACTTCACTGTCTTCCTCCTGTTCCATGCTTTGATCCTTTTTGTCCCCAAAATAGGAGTGCAAATTTGAGTTGCCCTGTTTACTTTGGTTTCCTTGTTTGCTCATGTTACCACTCAATTACTTGACTTTTGGGCTTTTTGCCACAGTAGGACTCTGCTACCAAATAGGGAAGCTTTGTCCCAAATCACTGGGGTTTTCTCAGCTGCCACAGGTATTAGTTGGGTGCCCTCTCTGAAACCTCCACACACTCTGGCAAGCTGGTCACACACCCCAGGACCTCCACTCTAGATCACAATCCAGATCTAAGCAGGTTAAAGCAAGGGCCATTACCCCCCAGACTGTTTGCTTGGTCCCCCTACAAACTGCAGACCAGGAGCTGAAGCTGCCCTGTTGCAGTGGCTGTGGCTCCTCAGTGGCTTCTCACCCCCGGGGCAGAGTCTAACCACACTCCCAACTACTGGATCCCAAAGTCCACACCACACTGACCTCTCACTGTGTCCTTAGGAGCTATGTGTTGATAATTTTGGAAACCTCCACAGCTGCTGGTGATCTGGGACTAAAACCTTGGACTGGTAATGGGCCAGGGTTGGCTCCCAGAGTGCTGTGCTGGCCACTTGGTGCCGGGCTGTCCTTAGTGGGAGTTTAGCTTCTCTGTGTCATTTTGTGGGTTCTGTAGTTCCAAAGTTTGTTCAGAGTCACCTTTTACATGAATTGGAGGAGGTGAGAGCCGGAGCCCCATGGAAATCCTATTTCTTTTTTTTTTTTTTAATAAGCAATTGGGGTTAAGTAACTTGCTCAAGGTTACACGGCTAGTCATTATTTATGCGTGAGTGCTCATTTTCTGAGGCCGGATCTGATCTCGGGTCATCCAAACTCCGAGGCCGGCGCTCTTACTCACTGCGCCACCTAGCCGCCCCTTTAGGGCAATTGGGGTTAAGTAACTTGCCCAAGGTTACACGGCTAGGTTTTTGTTTGTGCGGATTAAGTGTCAGAGGCCGGCTCCGAACTCAGGTCCTTCTGATTCCAGGGCCGGCGCTCTATTCACTGCGCCACCTAGCCACCCCGGAAATCCTATTTCTACTCCAACATCTTGACTCCTCTCTGTAAAGGGTTCTATTCAAGAAATTTTTAAAAAAGGAAAAGAACTTATAGGTCCAAAAATATTTATAGCAGCTCATTTCTGAGGACAAAGAATTAGAAACTGAGGGAATGCTCATCAATTGGGGAACAGCTGAACAAGTTGTGGCATAAGATTTTTTTTTTTATTTTTAACTTCTGTTTTACATCATTCACTTCCACCAGATTTTGAGTTACAATCATTTTCCCCCCATTATTCCCCTACCCAACCTCCCAGAACAGTAATCCCACAAGATATCACTTCCTCCAATCTGCTCTCTCCCATACCTTCTCCCATACCCCCATCGACTTTTCCATTAGAGGAAGGTGAGTCTTTGCATCCCAATGCCTGCACATCTTATCTCCCTATTACAAGCAAGAGTATTAATAATAGTATTTATATATATTTGAAACATTTAATGTTATGACCTCAAATTTCAGATCCATTTCCTTCCTCCCTTGTCACCCATTCCCTCTTGGGAGATAAGTAATTCAGTATATGTTGTACATGTCTAGCTATGCAAAACATTATCATAGTAGATATATTGTACAAGGCTGCTTATAATTCCCTCCACTCATCCCACCCCCCACCTGGTCCATTCCCTACATGATCCTGTCCCTCTTCTATAGTGGGTACTTCCAACCTCCCCTCACCCCAAGGATGCCCTCCCATCCATCATCCCTCCTCTCATCCCCCTTCCCCCTATCCTGCTGCAGGTTGAGATATCCCATTTAGTATGTATGTCATTTTCTCCCTGAACCAAATTCAATGTGAATGTGGTTTTTGCCTTTTTAGCCTTCCTTATTCTCCCCCTCCTTTGCAACCACTTCCCCTTGCTTCTTCTACATGGGATAGTTTACCCTACCCTGTCTCTCCCCATCTCCTCTTGCCACTTTCCTCTCTCACCTCATAATTTCATCCTTGAGTATTCTCCCTTCCCAACAAATTCAACCTATGCCCTCTATCCATATATAACTGTAACCATATGCACACACATTCACATATGTATTCATATGACCACACCCCCTTCTTCCATTATTTTCATAGTGAGAAAGATATCATCAGTCCCAGTTATTGCTTTTCCATATAGGAATGAAAATAGTTCAACTTTGATAAGTTCCTTTTGATTTCTTTTCCCTGATTGCCTTCTCAGGCATCTCTTCCTTCTTGTGTCTGGATGTCAAATTTTCTATTCAATTCTGGTTTTTTCCTCAAGAATGCTTGAAAGTCCTCTATTCCACTGAATGACCATATTTTCTTCTGAAACAAAATACTCAGTTTTGCTGGGTAGGTGACCCTTGGGTTCATTCCCAGTTCTTTTGCCCTCTGGAATATCATATTCCATGCCCTTTGATCCCTCAGTGTAGAAGCTGCCGGGTCCTGGGCTATTCTGATTGTGTTTCCACAATATTGAAATTGTTTCTTCCTGGCTGCTTGGAGTATTTTCTCCTTGATCTGGGATTCTGGAACCTGGCTATAATATTCCTGGGAGTTTTCTTTTTGGGATCTTTTTCAGGAGGTGATCTGTGGATTCTTTCAACCTCTATTTTGCCCTCTGGATCTAAAACATCAGGGCAGTTTTCCTTGAAAATTTCTTGAAGGGTGATTTCTAGGTTCTTTCTTTGATCATGGCTTTCAGGTAGTCCAATAATTTTTAAAATGTCTCTCCTGGGTCTATTTTCCAGGTCAGTGGTTTTTCCCATGAGATATTTCACATTGCCTTCTAATCTTTCATTTGTTTGGATCTGCTTAACAGCATCTTGATTTCTCATAAAGTCATTAGCTTCCATTTGCTCCAGTCTAACTCTGAAGGAATGAATCTCCTCAGTGAACTTTTGAGATTCTTTTTCCATCTGGCAAGTTCGACTTTTTAAGGCATTCTTCTCCTCATTGCCCTTTTGGGCCTCCTTTGCCATTGAGTTAGTCTATTTTTTAAGGTGTTGTTTTCCTCAGTCAGGCTGTTGACCCTCATTTCATACTTTTCCTGCATCCTTCTCATTTCTCTTTCCAGTTTTTCCTCCACTTCTCCTATTTGATTTTTAAAGTCCTTCTTAAGGTCCTCTATGGCCTGCAACCCGCTCATATTTTCCCCTGGGGCTTTTGGAGCAGGCCTTCTGACTTCACAGTCCTTTTCCCGCTCTATGCCCCCAAAATAGGAGTCTAGGGTTGCATTTTTCTGTTTCCTTTGCCTTGGCATGTTGCCACTTAATTGCTTGACTTTTGGGCTTGTTGCCACACTATGGTTTTAAGGCCAGATAGAGGAATTTTTGTCCCGAACGTGTGGGGGGCAACTTCTGTTTCTGGCAAGCTGTAAACCCACCCACGACTTCCACCCTAGATCACAACCCAGATCCAGGGAGGTTAAAGCAAGAGCGATTACCCCCCAAGACTGATCGCTGGATCTCCCTACAAATTTGCAGGCTGGGAGTGGGTGCTGCCTCTGAAAACTACAAAATGGCGTTTGTCCTCAGCGGCTTCTAGCCCCCAGGGGAGGGAGCAACGCATTCCCTAATACCAGTCCTAAAGTCCATAGGACACTAACCTCTTACTTTGTCCCAGGCAAGTCTATGTTGATAATTCTGGAGTCGCCACAGCTCCTGGTGTTCTGGGGTTCCTCCAGCTGGCTGCTGGTCCTGCCGCCCTGGGGCTAAAACCTCGGCTCATGCGGACCTGGGCTCAGCTCGGCTCGGCTCCGGCGCTCTGCGTGCTGCATGCTGCCAGGTCCCAGACCACTGCGCTGGTCCTTCCTGCAGGGCTGCTGGGCTGTCCTCAGGGGGAGTTTAGCTTCTCTGTGTCGTTCTGTGGGTGCTGGGGCTCCAGAAGTTGTTCAGAGTCCCCTTTTACATCGTTTGGGGGGAATGTGGGGGCAAAGTGGCTTGGATGAGCAGTTTCTACTCCGCCATCTTGGCTCCACCCCCCTCTTCTCCCGCATAAGATTATGATGGAATACTATTGTACTGTAAGAAATGATAAGCCTTGGGGCAGCTAGGTGGCACAGTGAGTAGAGCGCTGGCCCTGAGTCAGAAGGACCTGAGTTCGGTTCTGGCCTCAGACACTTAACACACAGAAACAAAAACCTAGCCACGTGACCTTGGGCAAGTTACTTAACCCCAATTGCCCTCAAAAAAAAAAAAAAAGAGAAATGACAAGCCAAATGCTCTCAGAAAAACCTCAAAAGATTTGCATGGGTTGATGCAAAGTAAAATGTATTGTGTACAAAGTATCAGCAATATTGTAAGATGATCAGCTGTGAATGATTTTGCTGTTCTCAGCAATATAATAATCCAAGATTACTCTGAAGGAGTTAAGATGAAAAATGCTATTCATCCCCAGAGAAAGAACTGATGGTATCTGAATACAGATTGAAGCACACTTTTTTTTTACTTTACTTTTCTTATATTTCTTTTTTGGTCTGTTTTCTTTCACAACATCACTATAATGGATATGTTTTACATTACTACACATGTATAGATTATATTGAACTACTTGTTTGCTCAAATAAGGGGGTGGGGGGTGGGGGTAAGAAGGGAGTAAGGGAGAGATTTTGGACCTCCAAGTTTTATAAATGAATGTTAAAAAAATTTTATGTACAACTGGGGTAGAATAAATACATTTTTAAATTTTTATTTATTTATTTTTTAAGCAATTTGGGTAAATATTTTTTTTTTAAAAAGGAATATCTATTTGACAACTACATGAAGGATGGATTAGAGAAGGAAGAACACAGCTACAGGGAGACTAGTTAGGAAAATTTTGTAATAGCCTAGATCAGAGATAATAAAGGCTTGTTCTAAGGTGGCAGTAGTAAGTCAGGATTTGTTCTAGAGGCAGACTCAATGAAGCTTGTTGGTATGCTACACTCCTCTGCCAGTGACCTTCCTTCCTGGTTCTCTTACAGCCAACCTGTTCCTGTTTTTCATGTTTCATAAGAGTCCATGCTATTTCATCTTGATTTCTATAGCTGTGAATCCCCCTAGCCCTGCCAATGTGTTTCCACCACTGGAATAGTACCACCCAGAGGACCCTGGGCTAATAAAAGGAAGCAGGAGGGACTATTTGTTTGTTAAGTGAGTGAGTAATATGCTTACTAGAGGTATCATAAGGAATTGAGAATTAATCCTTTGTTTAGGAATTTCTCATAGATCCTCAGGCAAGGAAGTCATATATAAAATAATAAAATGTTAGACCTGGAAGTGTAGATGATTAAATGTAGTCTTCTGTTCTTACAGATGAGGAAACTGAGGCCCAGAGAGATTAGAGACTTGCTGAAAGCCATATAAATAGCAAGTAGAGCCTCTAAATTAGCATCTTTTACTGCTACTATTGGAATGAGAAATCTTTGAGTTTGAGGACTTTAAAAATGAAAAGGAAGAAACTGTCTTCTACTCATTTCAATTCGTTCAATGGGTGGCAAATGCTTTTCAAGTGACTGATTATGTGGTACTCCAACATCCTGTGCTAGAGAGAGGAAAAGGAAGTCCATGAACAAGACTTAGTCAATCAATCAATAAGTATTTATTTATTTATTTGCTTTTTGGAGGGCAACTGGGGTTAAGTAACTTGCCCAAGATCACACAGCTAGGTTTTTGTTTGTGTGTGCATTAAGTGTCTGAGGCCAGAACCGAACTCAGGTCCTTCTGACTCCAGGGCCGACGCTCTACTCACTGTGCCACCTAGCCACCCCTCAATAAGTATTTATTAAATGCTTACTATTTTCCAGTCACTGTCCTAAACCCTGGGGATACAAAGAAAGGCAAAAAAATAGTCCCTGTTCTCAAGGAAATAATAATCTGAGAGGAAATAATATACATGTATGTACAAACAAGCTGTATATACAGGATATACACAACAGAGAGAAGGCATTAGAATTAAGAAGGATTGGGAAAACCTTTCAGTAGAAGGCGGGATGTTATATGGGACTTGAAGGAAGCCAGGAGGCAGAGATGAGGAGGAAGAACATTTATGTTAGGGAGATAGCCAGTGAAATGCCCAGAGCCCAGTGATGGATTGTCTTGTCCAAGAGATGGCAAGGAGACTAGTGATCCAATAGGATCTAAGAGTATATGGCCAAAAGAGATTTATTAAAGAACATTATTACGGTACCTTGGATATAAGAATGGATGCTATGGGCCTCCATATCTTTATTCGGGGAATAGTATAGTGGGACAACTCCAAAGATAGCTTTTCAACTTTTCCTCTTTGCATGGGAAAAGTCCCTTCTCTGACATGTGTTAAAAATGTCCCCAGTATGTGGAACAAGGTATTAACTGATACCTTCCCTTCCAGATCTACACTTTGGAATCTTGGAGTATAGTAATTGATTGAAAGAGATAAGATTATATGATTGAAATGTTTCCCTATTTACCCAAAGATAAGGAACAAGGGGAATATAAAGGGTTCATTATTATAATGCCAAATACTATGAAGCCTTCTGGATCCAGAGGGGTAAAAACAAAAAGGTGCCACACCCTCTACTCCCTCCCCAACTTATACCCTTAGGTTGAATCCCTTGGAAACTACCTCTAAGTTTAAGATTTTTTGTAGGTCCTCACTCTTAGAACTATAGCTCATAAAACTCCATGAAAGAGAATAGGGCTATAATATGGAATAGATAAGATTCCTTCATTTTGTAAACAAAATCATACTCTGTGGCCAAAGGACAACTCCTCAGGAAGGAGGTTTTTTTTTTAATGCTAAAGAAAGGAATTATTTGTTAAATTTCTTGATAAATGGGCTCCCTCTGGTGGATAAAGAGAGAACATAGATCTCTTTGCCAAGTACTTCAGAATCTTTCTAGCCTATTAGCTGTTGTTAAAAATAAATCCCTTTGTCTTACTTATTCACAAATGCTTGGTAAGGTCTGTAGCATAGCAGAACTCTTCAACACGTGAAAAGGAAAATCAGGTGATTTCCAACTGATGGACTCAGAACAAGAAAGTTTTAAGGGTATTGGGAGAAATAGGTCCATAGGCAACTATGTATCAGACACTCTGTTATCCCTTGAGACAGAATGTATTTAGGAAAGAATGAGTAGGTTGATAAGAAACTTGGAATGAGTAAAAAACTGAAAGAAATAAGTATAGAATATGCTGACAAATGTTGAACAACTGGCTCTTTGAAAAAAAATTATCAATGATTCACTTTTATGTTTAATATAAGAAAGGATTCTGGAAAGATGGCTGAATAGGTCTGAAAATTTCAGGCTTTCCAAATTTCCTCCACAAACAAGACGGAACACCTCAAAGTAGAGAGACAAAAATAAACAAAAATTGAATGAAGCAGTTGTCTTTCTAAGACAACCTGAGAAGACCCCAGGAAAGACTCAACCTTCTGGGGTAAAGGTTCAGCCCAGAGGGAAGTGCAAACACCTCTGGGCAAACTCTGCTGAATCAACAAACAATAAGCCCCGGGGGCAGCTGAGAAAGCTCAAAGCCTCAGCCTCAGAAACACTCACCTTGAAGACAATGTGGGGATCAGACAGCCGAGTAGGGGAAGGTTGAAGGACCCTTCACTGTTGCTGGATGCCAGTTGTGCTGACCAGATGCTGTACTGGGCTGTAGCTGTTGGTGAGAAGGAACAAGTACATGCCCCTGGTGAGCACAGTGGCTGAGGGGCAGGGACCCTGCTAGCTGTGGGCACTTGGAGCAGAGCAGAGTCCCTGGTTTTGGATCAGGGGAGGGTGGAGAGCTGAAGTTTGCAGCTTGGGAGGGACTTCAGGGAGCAAAAGTGTTTGTGGGACAGTGTGGCTGGGGGTCCGAGCTATAGCGAGAGGTGGAGTGGAATGAATGAGGTTGGGCCCCTGGAAAGACTTCAGAAAATAACAATAAGTAGGACCTGAGACCTGAAGCACCATTCCCCATTCCTTAGGACTAGAACCTGATTATGATAATAAACTGCTAAGAATAAAATAAAACAAAATTTAAATAAAAATGAGTAAGCAAAGAAGAAAGTACCTATATTGTTAATGTATTTTTGCTTAATGGGAAGATCTTTCCCACCTATTAATAGGCCCATGTGACCTGCTTGAGTCACATGGAAGCCTGAATCACATGAATCTGTGGAGGAGCTTGTGGAAGGGGTAGAGCAGGAAGGGTGGAGTAGAGCCCAGAGGGAGTTGGTCAGCGCATTTAGAACTAAGGGAGAGAGAGGAAGCATGCAGTGAGCTGTGAGTATTCATTTGTAGGGAGGCCCTAGCAGGGAGAAGGCTTGGGGTTGGGGTTCCCCCTGCATTGTTATTGTGTATAGATTTCTTTGTTCCTATGATGGATTTGGCTTTCTGGTGTTTGCATAAATGTTTTGGTTCTTTCTTCCATGTGGGGAGTCTGTTATATTTTGCAATTCATAATTAGACTGATATATTCATAGCCTCTGTAGATGCTGTGAATATCACATTGGCACTACAGAACCCAACCATACAGAGTTACTGTGGGGAGGTAGAAGATCTGGGTTCATATTCAGAGGAAGATAGTGAAGTAAAAAAAGCCACTCCTATCTCAAAGAGAATTGTCAAATAGTCACAAGCCCAAATGAAGTTCTTGGAAGAATTTTTAAAAGACTTCCAAAATAACAAAAGAGAGATCAAGGAAAAATTAAGGGAAAAATAAAAGCAATCCAAGAAAATTATGAAAAGAAAGCAAGCCAATTGGAAAAATAAATCCCAAAATCATAAGGAAGAAAATAACTCCTTGAAAACTAGAGTTGGGCAAGAGGAAGTAAATGATATTAAAAGACACCAAGAAATGATCAAACAAAAGGAAAAAGAATGAAAAAAATAGAAGAGAATGTGAAACATTTAATTAGAAAAACAACTGATCTGGAGAACAGATCGAGGACAGACAACATAAGAATTGTTGGACTACCTGAAAGTTACAATCAAAAAAAGAATCTTGATGGAATATCACAAGAAATTATTAAGGAAAACTGACCTGAAGTTCTAGAACAAGAGGATAAAGTAAAAATAGGAAAAAAATTCACTGATCACCACTTGAAAGAGACCCTGGGAGGAAAACTTACAGGAATATGTAATGGTTATGAGATTTGAAGATCTTCCATGCCCCTTGAACTTGCTGACATAGCAGGAAGGGGTGAGGCAAGAGAAAGCCAGAGACAAACTAGAGTCAGTTCAGTAACTGGAAGCAGCAGCTGCAGCATGAACTCCTTTTTTTTGAGCCAGCCAGAATTTCTGCTAAGGACTCCTGCTGAGGACTGCAGGGAATGGAAGCTGCTGGGAACAAGCTGTGTGGATGCTGAGCAGTTGCAGTGAGTGAGGAGAGGAGGATCTTTGGCTGAGGTAGCCTGTTCTGTTTTGAAGGCTTGAGAATGTGGGTGTTTACTACATTAACTTCTGTGCCAACTTCATAACTGTTGTGATGGCTTTGACTTTCTGGTTTGGGAACTCAGTTTTTTTTTTTTATTTGAATAAATGTTCTAGCTATACTCCCCCATGTAGAAAGTCTGTTACATTTTGTGATTAATAACCATATCCGCGTGTTTATAGTTACTATAGGTATTGTGAATACTGCATTGCTGATACATTTGGCAATGAGGGTGAGATCACAAAATGTCAGGCCTCTATTTGGAAGCAGGGGGGCTTTAAAGGAAGAAATGGCTATCCCAGCATGGGAGGATTTGCCTTATTCCTCTCTAGCCAAAGAATGGGCCAAAAGCACAGGGCCCTGTGAAAACTGGGAACCAAGGCTAAAAGAGGGAGAACCCGGAGATTTGGAAAGATGTTTGCAAGGAATACCCATAGAACCAGGCAAATAACTGGCAGGAGTGTGCAAGAGAGGCTGGGTCCTGCTAACAAGTTATCACCTTATATGTAAAAGTAGAGACAAGTTGCTAGAGGAAAAAGCTCAAATGAATAGGGAGTCTGCTGGTTTGCCTGAGGAGTCTTCTGTGCCACAGCATTCAGAAGAGCAAACTGAAAGGTCTCAGGTTGTTGAAGAATAAGCTACTGTTCATGTAGCTAAAAGGAAGCAAAAAATTAGCAGAAGGAATGTGCATGCACCTTTTGTACAGGCTGGGCAGAGTTGCCTCGACAACTTCCAGGAGAATGTTTGTGAGGAGAATGGAACAAGGTTAGATGAGGAGTCTTCTAATGTAGAAGTTCTCCCCATATGAAGAAGAAGACAGGAGAACCTGCAGGGCCCAACAGAGACCAGGAAGATAATTGAGGATTTCACTCAACAGGAGATTACTGATATATTGAGTAGATCCACCCAAAGAATGGAAGAGTCTTTCGTGAATTAGATAGTAAGAATCACTGATGAAGGCTCTGAAGGAATAACACTGGACAGTGTGGATTGCTTAAAATTCATAAAAGTATCAGTCAGAGTCCTTTTGTACACCAAGCTTTTAAGGATCACCATATGCAAGGAGGCCTCAACAGAACTAATCTGTTAGCTTTAGCTGCAGAAGGATGCAGAAAACAATATTCTACTGACTCTATGTGGCCTGGTGGAGACAGACCCTGATACTCACTTAGAGACTGTATGAGAAAGCTAAAGGAGGAGGTAATGAAAACTACTATCATGGTTGGAGATGCAAATGCTTATCATGATACCCGCCCAGGAGTTCCTCATAGAAATATCATAGTGAAGATGGCTCCTCCTGCTTATAAGCACCTAATTCTGACCCTATTAATTGGGGAAATAGGGCACCCTCTTTCTGAGGTGCTGGATAATATTTCACAATTAAGTGACTTAGGGGAATGGGGACAAGATAAAGAGAGAAGAGTAAACAGCCAGAGGATTAAAAAAAAAAATAAACCAACAAGAAGGGAACTGTTTACGGCTCTATTGAGAGCAGGGGTGGATTTTAGAAGAATAGATGATATTCCAACTGAAGAGCTACATAAGATGTACCACACAATGGAATAATCCTGTCTGGCCAGTATACAAATCAGGTGGGATGTGGAGAATGACCATGGATTATAGACAATTGAATAAGGTGACTCTTCCTTTATATGCTGCTGTTCCAGATACCATCACCTTAATAAAAAGGATCCAGAAATATGATGGGACTTGGTATATAGTTACTGACTTGGCAAATGCCTTCTTCACCATCCCAATAGACCCTAAACAATGGGACCAGTTTGCTTTCACTTGGCAGGGTAGACAATATACTTTCACCAGCTTGCCACAAGGTTACCTGCATAGCCCCACTATTTGTCACAGGATTGTTGCTGAACAGTTGGATGAATTAAAGCTACCTGGTGGGGGCGGCTAGGTGGCGCAGTGAATAGAGCGCCGGCCCTGGAGTCAGAAGGACCTGAGTTCGGAGCCGACCTCCGACACTTAATCCATACAAACAAAAACCTAGCCGTGTAACCTTGGGCAAGTTACTTAACCCCAATTGCCCTAAAGGGGCAGCTAGGTGGCAAAGTGAGTAAGAGCGCCGGCCTCGGAGTTGGGATGACCCGAGATCGAATCTGGCCTCAGAAAATGAGCACCCACACATAAATAATGACTAGCCATGTAACCTTGAGCAAGGTACTTAACCCCAATTGCTATAAAAATAAAATAAAATTAAATTTAAAAAAAACACTCTAAATCATTATTGATTATAGAAGTACAAATTAAAACAAGAATATTGTCATCTATAAGAGTAACCTTGCTTCTGCCCAAGCCTGACTTGGTTTTCCTGAGGGATGGCCCAATTACCTATACTACATATGTATTTGATTGACTGAGAGAATGCTGAGCTCTGTGTACCTAAATAATTTGAGTTGATTGATGACCCATTTCAGGAGAAAGACTTGGGGAGACTGGTTGAGAGAGGCAAGGCATGAATTTCTGAATGGCTAACAGGAGTCTCTAGAATTGCAGGCATGTGAAGAAGCCAATCCTTATCATGTCTTCTGACTTCCAGTATGTACAACCCTAAAAGGTGGACCTTGGTTAGAACATTTCTTCTTTCCTTGAGGTTGACCTAAGATCTTATTTTGCCCATAGTTGAAAAATTCATTCACTTTTGTTTCTTTAAAAAAATTTTTTTAAATTGATGTCTTGGGTGTGTGTGTGTTGTGTGTGTATGTATATATATGTATATATATGTTCTTTGATATATTCTAGTTTGTATAACTTCTCCAATTTCTTTCATGCATATATTCTTTCATGATGTATTTTGTGAGAGGGAGAGAAGTTGATAACAAGCTATTTCTCTTCCCCAATAGATATGTGGCCAAAGGAAATGAAGACCTCAAAAGAAGAATTTCAAACTATTGACAACTGTATGAAAGTTCTCAAGTGAAATGTAAATCAAAAAAGCCCTAATGTTTCACCTTATATCTAACAAATTGGCAAAGATGACCAAAGATAATAATAGTTATTGTTGAAGGGGTTGTGAGAACATAGGCATACTAGTGTATTGCTGGAAAAACTATAAAATAGTACTATGATTTTGAAAAGAAATTGGAATTATGCAAATAAAGAGGCTAAAATATCTATATCCTTTGACCCAGAGATTTCACTACTGGGCATATGTCCCAAAGAGGGCATAAGAAGAAAGTCTTATATACACCAGCACTTTTTGTGATAGTAAAGAGGTGGAAGCAAAGTAGGTGCCCATAAATTAGCAACTGGCAAAGCAAACTGTGATACATAAATGTAATAGAATAGTACTTCATTGTCAGAAATGATAAATATGAAAACATGAAAAGACTCATATGAACTAATGCAGAGTGAACTAAATCAAGTCAAGAAAATAATGTACACAATGACTACAATGTAGTTGTTGGAAAGAACAATAACCACAGAACCACCACAAGGGAATGTTGCAAAATTACAAAGAAGTATGGTCCCAGAGAAGAGATATGTGAAGACACCTTTGTCTCACTCCACTGCAGAGGTCCGCAAGAATGGACCACAGCATATATTTTGAGACTGTTTGATGTATTGACAGGTTTTGCTGGGTTTTTTCTCTTCTCTTTCTTTAAAACCATTTTAAAAAATATATGATGGCTCTTTGGTAGGGGAGGAGGGATGCTGGGAGGAATTTTGGCAATGTAAAAACAAATGATGCCTAAAAATTAGTTTAAAAAATAAGCTATGGGGCAGTTAGGTGACAGAGTGAATAGAATACCAGCCCTGGAGTCAGGAGGACCTGAATTCAAATATAACCTCAGACACTTAACACAAACCTATCCATGTGACCTTGGGCAAGTCACTTAATCCCAATTGCCCTACCTTCCCTCCACCAAAAAGCAAAAAGGAAAATCTAAAAAAAAAAACAAAAAACAAAAGCAAACTATTACCCTTCTCTTGAAAGTAATTAGGGGAAGCGGCTTTTATTCTGAACCACTTAGAATCATACCCCATAGACTAGAGATATTTGATGGGTAAGAGTCAGCTATAGTTGGAGCCTGGAGACAGGAGAGATCTTCCAGCTATTATAGTTCTGGATCTTGCCTGTTCCTCTGCCCAGGTTAGGCTGCTTGTGGTACCTGCAGGGCCCTCCCTTTCCTACCCATGAAAATGGGTCAGATTCCAATTCATATCTATTTATGCCACTTGCAAGCTGCATCTATATTTTTAGACAACCCACTCATACACATATATCTTACATTTAGATTTTAATAAAGTGTTTGTCAAAGTCTGTCATGTTATTATGCAGATAAGATAAAGAAATGCAAACTATCTGGCAATACAGTTAGAATGTTTGGTGGAATGATTGAACTCAAAGGGTAGTCATTGATAGTTGTAAGTCAATTTAGAAGAAATCTCTAATGGAACGACCCTTAGGTCTGTTGTTTTCTCTTTGCTGTTCAACATAGGTCTACGTGTATGTTTAAAGTTGGAAAGGACTTAAGATAATATTAAGTCCAATGCTCACCTGTCTTGGAAATTTCTTCCTCTTACTTTTGTCCCAAAGACTTATTTCTACTAGGACTAAGGATATTACACACACACACACACACACACACACACACACACACACACACACACACACACAAATTATATCCACACATGCACATGTGTGTATATTTATATACATATACATACATATATTATATATCTCTGCTTATAGACTCTACAATTTATGGAAACTTGATCTTGCCTAAGAGTATGAATTCAATGAAGTTCCACTGTACTTGGGACTTCCAACAATAGTAATAGCTAACATTTATACCTAGTGCTTACTTATTTATACACTACCTATTACGAGCCAGAAAATTTGCAAATATTGTCTGATTTTACCCTCACAACAACCCTGGGAGGCAGGTGTTATTATCATCCCCACTTTACACATGAGGAAATGGAGGCAAACAGAAGTTAAGTGATTTGGCCAGGGTCACACAACTTCTAAGTGTTTGAGGTCAGATTTGAACTCAGGTCTCCAGGTCCAGCATGCCACCTACCTGCTATATATAATAGTGGACACCTTAAACCAGGGATTGAGAACCTGCTGCCTTGAAACCACATTTCTTTAAGTGTGACCTTTTGACTTAATCCAAACTTCACAAAACAAATCCCCTTAATAAAAAGATCTGTTCTGTAAAACTTGGATGCGGTCAAAAGGCCAGACCCAAGGATCTAGAAGGTCATATGTGACCTTGAGGTCACAGCTTCCCAACCTCTGCCTTAAACATTTTTGGGGTGTCCAAGGAGTTAGATTCTGTTGCTCCTTGAGAGACTGGAAAGAGATCTAGGACCAGCCAGAGAAAACAAGAATTGCATTCCTATGCTCTGAGGCCCTGGAATGGGAGCTGATGGGAATGTTGGTTCCCATCCATTTCTCTCTGAGGGACTGGAAACAGAGCTAATGCTTCCTTAATTAAAGTTTCCAGTTTTCCCCTCCCCCAATTACAGGTGATAAGGACATGAGAGTTGTAAAGGAAGGAGTCCAATCAACCTCAGAATTTCCCTTGGGAAGAATAAATGTATGAACTTGGAGTTGGCTAAATCTCTTCTATCTGGGGCGGCTAGGTGTCACAGTGAGTAGAGCGCCGGCCCTGGAGTCAGAAGGACCTGACTAAGGTCCGGCCTCAGACACTTAATGCACACACAAACAAAAACCTAGCCATGTGACCTTGGGCAAGTTACTTAACCCCTCCAAAAAGTGCAATCAATCAATCAATCAATCAATCAATAAAAAATCTCTTCTATCTGAGCAGTGAGTAGCCACTTGGTGTAGTCTCATTACTTTATTTTTTTATCTATTTTTTGAAGCAAGTGTACTTAGACTTGAATGTGAATGCTTTTTCAACTTCAAAAGCAGTGGGAAAGTAGATAGGTATTATCAAACATGTGAACATAAACTGTATTTGGAGATTTTCTCTGAGTTCTGTAGTAGGGGTAAATGTTGTGATAAATCTAGGAAATATTACACTGTATATGAATGATTCTTTTACTATTTAAAAACCCCAAACTAAGCCTGAAGGAAACTGGGTCCAGGTAAGAACAAAGGTAGGGAAGAAGGAAGTAGGTATTAGAGTCAGTAGGACAACTTCCTAACTATACTACTTGACAGGTGGGGCAAACTCTCTGCTACCTTTATCTACCTTTAGTGTTGAAGTTTAAATCCCTCAACTCAAGAGGGAGCATCTTTATCACTACATGTGGGAGATGAATGATTGTTGCCTTTTCATAAAGTTCTATACTTAAATTTAAAAAATCAGTTTCACAGATACAAGTTCAGGCAGTTATGATCTTCTTCAGATAAGTCCTATTTAAAAAACCCCAAAGGGTTTTTATTGAATTATAAGCTTGATATGAATCAACACAGATATGGCAGCCAAAAATTTGAATGATATCATAGATTACATTAAGAAAGGCATAGTATCTAGAATGAGGGAGATAATATTCCTAATATACATTCCTGGTCTGGCCAATGAAGTACTTAATTCAGATCTGGATATCACATTTTAGGAAATATATTGATTAGCTGGAAAGCAAATAGTAGAGCATGGCTGACATGGTAGCAGCACTGGAAAATATGCCATATGACAATAGATTAAAGGAATGGGGGAATGCTTGACCTGGAAATGTTTGATCCTCAGTATCCATAATAGTGCCAGGAACATGCTAGGGACATAACAAAATACTTGTTGAATATTCAGGGGCATGATGACTGTCTTCAAGTTTTTGAAGAGTTGTCATATGGAAAAGGGGTTAGATTTATTCTTCTTCTTCCAGTTGTTAAATATTTACTGGTATACTCAGGATCCCAACAAGTACTAGCTATATGACTCTGGGAATTGCTTGGTGTCTCCAGACAATTCTCTAGGACTAGAAAGTACAGAACAGTTACCAATCTACATTGAATAATTTCCTTATTAGGAGTTCCTAAGTCAATGAAATCACAGGTCTGGAAAAAAGTATATACATACACAAATATGTAGTATACATATATAAGTGTATGTATATATGTAACACAGGGTAGTTTTTACAAAGCAACGTATTTACTTCCAAAAGGTATTCTCAGAAATATACATACACTCCTCCCAACATGTATGAAGCACCACCTTAGTCTCTGGGGAGTGGAAGAGGATTAGGTTCATAGCTTAGCTTGGTTCCCTTAGAGCACAGTCCCAGGTCCAATTACAACATCTCTCAGGCACACCAGCTTCGTAAGGTTTCCATGCCAGCCTGGTTGTCTACTCCACCAGCCTGCCTGCAATCATAGCTTCAAAGTTACCATGGTGCATACTCCAGGTAATGTGAAAGATCACCACCAGCACCTGAAATAGAGGACAAACAACACAAAGCAGAAACAAACACTTCCAGACTTATTTCTCTGAGCTGGATAAAGGAATGAAAGGAGGGGAAGGGCAAGGCCTTCTGGCCTGTATCCACCCTGGGCTCAGAAGACGAAGAGGCTGAGAGCACAGGCTGAACAGGCTGAACTGAACAAACTGAAGAGATCTGTTCAGTTTCACCACTTTTAAAGACCCAGGCTGCCAATCGAAGAGGCCACCCCCCACATATGATAGGGGACACAGTGAGCTCCATCTTAGACAGACTGGGCATGTTTAAAGGCTGGGTTTTAAAGACATACATGCATGCATATGTGTGGAACAGCAATGTATGTGCATGCTTGTGTAGATATGTACATGTATGTCTGTATGTGTACATACACGTATACACACATACATACATACATACATATATATATATATATATATAAGTACTTAAAATGAAGGTTTGCTATATGCCTAAATCACTTAAGATGATATTCATGTGAAAGACACTCGGTATCAGCTCCCAGGAAACTGTACAATTAGAACTGCTTGGATGTTCTGTGTTGGCCTACCAATGCTTGGGAGACATTTCATTGATTACATTGCCAGAAAGGTTAGTGCCTGACTCCTTAATTCAAGTGGCTTTCCATGTATTTGCATCTGAGGATGAAAGACTCTTTCACTTACACAGATGATATCATGTGTGAGGGGGAAGAAGTCTAAAGACCACCCCTCTCTCCACCTTAGGCCATGTGGCTCCAAGAAATTAGCCTGAGGTTTTGGTCTTTTTTCATCCTTTGCTGTTCTTTTTTTTTCTGCTTTTTTTTTTTTTTTGGAGGGGGAAGGCAGGGCATTTGGGGTTAAGTGACTTGCCCAAGGTCACATGGCTAGTAAGTGTTAAATGTCTGAGGCTGGATTTGAACTCAGGTCCTCCTAACTTCAGGGCCAGTGCTCTATTCACTGTGTCACCTAGCCACCCCCCCCCCCCCATCCTTTTCTGTTCTATGTGTACTGAGGGGAAATAACTGAGCCAGGGGATTGAGCTATGGCAATTTGGGAGTCCAAAAATCAAAAGTGAGGGTTGTAGCCATTCCAGTAGTGAAGCACTGGTGGAGGAAGAGTTAGGAACTTGATGAGATTAATGTTATGAAGAAACTGGACTGTTGCAAGCCTTATCTTTCTCCCTTCCCTAGAGACTAAAATGGTTTAGGGAGAGTTTTATGCCCCCAAATTGTTGGGATGGAGGATGTTTGTTCTTGTTTTATCTTTGAAATTAAAAAAAAATATCCTTTTGCAAAAGCTAATTCAATATCAAGTTGTTAAATTGAATTGGGGTGCTAATTTATATAATATATACATAATATATGTGTGTGTATGTATGTCTCTAAAAACTGGGAAGGACACAGTTGGTGGGGGATTAAAGTAAGTATAGAAAAAGGACCCCCCAAATCTCTCAGAAGACCAGAGAAACTTTGGGCCAAAATGGGATAAAATATAGTAAAGCTGGTTTTGACAGGGAGTGGCCAGAGCAACCATGATATACACACACATACACATATATATATTTATATACACATATATGTATATATAGGGATATATACACATGTATGTACATATATATGAAGTTGTCTTGTCAATAAATGCATATATAGCTGTAAAATATTTTGTTCCACCTCACAGTACCTATGACCAGAATAAATTAAATGAAAATTACATTAAACATAGACATTGACCCTTGCTTAATCAAGGGCCAACTATATGCATGCCACTGTGCCAAACACTGAGGATATTGATATCAGATTGATTTCATATTACTCTCCCTTATTAACTCTATATTCTGGTCAGATTGGCCTCTTTGTGTTCTTCAAATACAACTTGCTATCTCTTGCCCTTAAGAAGTTTCATCTCAATTGTACGGAGGCCTGTATGAAGCCCTGGTGAGGGGAAGAGGGAGGGGAACAAAAAAAACTTCAAGTGGTATCTTAGCAGCAAAACCTTTTCTAAGTTTTTGTTTTAGACCAGAAATATTCAACCTGCAAAAGTCTCAGAACTATCTACATATTTCTTTCTGTGGGGAAGATGGTCTAGCAGAAGTTCCCAAAGTGAGCAATACTGCCCCTTAATGGGTACTGGAATGATCCAGAGGGCTTTGAATAAAAATAAGGGAGCAGTAGAAGCATAAGAAAGAAGAGACAAAAGAAAACTTTGAAAACCCATTCATACAGGTTTCATCTGTTGTGTTACAGAATTAAAGTGATTACATTATTTTCCAAATAAACCCACAAAAATACAAGTTATAACTGATCAGCAATTAAGTCCACCAACAAGTCTTAACAAGTAAGTGTTGGCAGGAGAGTGTGTCTTGGGTGCATTGTCCGGAAGTCCAGTATGCATCAGCAGGAATATGTACATGTAATGACTTGTTCACAATATGATATTATACAGTTACATAGTGAAATATTACATCATCAAAATTTCAATGTAGGAAAAAACCACAAATTTACAATAAATTATTAAACTTGAGATGCATCATTTAAAAAAATTATATTCTTTTGAAATGACATAAATTTTTTAAAAATGTTAAAAGATTAAAGAGAGTAGATTTCCAAGAGGGTGCTGAATAACTTATTTTTGAAAAGGGGGTAGTAGGTCAAATAAGTTTGGGAACTTCTGGTCTAGGGTCTAGAGAGTTTCAAAAGCATTTGTTTACGGGAAACTTACCAACAATCTGTAATGACCTCATAGATGCTTTCTTGAAAATTGGGACTGTTCCTACTATAAGCACTTGCCAGGGAATCTGACATAGCTTTTGAGCCACACTTTAAAAGAATTTGTTAGGTTCCAATTCAGAGAGCAGAAGGCAATCACAGCAGGAAGTCTCAGGCCTTCTGGAGACAGTTTTATCATACTTCCTTTGCCCAGTTGGGTCAGATTACCCCAGTCACTTTTCTGAACATCTCCATAACCTCTATGCATTGACTCTAAGGATCTATACATTGAACTTTGCTATTCAGTGTATAACTTCTATGCTAATTGCTATTGTCTTGACCTTAGCTTCATTTTAATCAAATTCAGCCAACAGAGAGGTCCACCTTCCAGATACTTGAGACAGTGGCTCAGACTTTCTCTCCACCTGAAAATAAAGCCCCTTCTCAGCAGTTTGGACTAGAGCCCAAATGGGATTATTGCTTAGTCCTCCATTCTTTCTTCCCATTTCATTTGCAGCCCTGGAGAGCAGGACTGACTTCTGAGGAGGATATCAGCCAGTGCCACAAAAGAAGTATTGCCTTTCTCTTTGGTTAATCTATTCAGACAAGAATTAGCAGTGCCTTGTTAGTAAAGGCCAGATATAGATATATAGATACATATACTCACATACATACATATATAGATACATATACAACATATATAGATAGATACACATACACACATACATACATATACACATATATAATGTGTATGTGTGTACCAAAATATATGAAACAGTACTTTTTGTGGTAGCAAATGAATTGAAAATAAAATGAGTGCCCATTAGCTGGAGAACAGTTAAATACATTGTGGTATACAAATGGAATGGCATGTGTTAAAACCATGTTTTGTTCTGGCCCCCCTGACCTAACGCCCTCTTATAGTAAGCATAGTGTAGTAAGTGCCTAGTATAAAATAACAATAATAAGATTGAAAGGGGGAAATAGAAGTCACTTACAGACTGTCCTATGAATTAAAGGAGCATAGGGGCCACTGGAAACTATTTCATAAATTAACCAAAACCACATGTGGGAACTATGTGCTAAATTAGGAAAAGCCAGCTAGGTCTTACCATAAGGTCCCTTGAGTCCTTCCCATTGTCTGTAAGCCTCAGAGAAGCTCACGACACGTACAGTAAAACCAGCAAAACATTGTGCTAATGGATTAAACCTAAAATATTGCTGATAATTTTGAAATGATGTGTATATGTTAGTGAACTAATTCTAAGGAGGCATGGATAAGAGTCTGTTTTCCACCACCAAAACCCTATAAAAATGAGATAACAAAGTCCTGCTGTGGAGACCTCCTGCATCTGCTAAGGGTCCATTTTGCCCTAAAACTCCAACTCTGGGTTATATAAGTGACTCTGTGTGCCCCTTCCCCTCCCCATTCTCTTCCTTGAGCCTCCTTCCACCACCCAATCTCCTGTCGTCATGCCATCTGCCTCTGTACTCTCTAAGCCTTATTAAAGTGTGATTAAAACATTACTCCCTGCTTCCTGCCATCATGGTCTTTCACAGCAACAACCCAAAAAGCTGGGCATACCTGCCCCACCTTGACCCAGGGGTACCCTTTTGAGATCCCATCTCAGTCATAAACTGGGAGCTCCAGGACTGAGTCTGGAAACTATTCTCTGATGTCCCTATCCCTGAACAAACTGTGTATAATGAATTCATGGGTAGAAAGCAAGAGTGAAGCAAAGTGACATGAAAGCAAGCTGAAGCTCTTCCCAGGAGATCTTTCCCTTTACTCTGGGTTGCAATTAATAATTTCATAAATTAATTAGAAATTCAAAATATTGTTACACCACTGTAAAAAAGAAATGTGAGGCATTTAGAGAAACAAGGGGAACTTGTTTGAACTAATAGAGACTAAAGAAATCAGAGCCAAGGAAATACAATCTATACGAAATAAAGAAAAAGTCATTTGGAGACCTGGGAGTACTACCAATTAGGAGAATTAGGGGCGGCTAGGTAGCACAGTGAATAGAGCATGGGTCCTGGAGTCAGGAGGACTTGAGTTCAAATCCAGCCTTAGACACTTAACACTTTCTAGCCATATGACCTTGGGCAAGTCACTTTGCCCCAATTGTCCCTCCAAAAAGAAAAAAAAAGCCAATTAGGAGAATCAGGAAAGGGTTTTGTTTTTTGCTTTTTGTTTTTGCTTTTTGGAGAGGGAAATGCAGGGCAATTGGGGTTAAATGACTTGCCCATGGTCACACGGCTAGTAAGCGTTAAGTATGTCAGGTAGCATTTGAACTCAGGTCCTCCTGACTCCAAGGACGGTGCTCTATTCATTACGTCACCTAACTTCCCCTTGGAAGGTTTTTTGTAAAAGATGACACTTCAGTTGTGACTTAAGGGGAGTTAGGTTATAAAGAATTGGAGAGGAGAAAGAACATTCCAAGGCATGGGAGACAGACTGGCAAATGAATGAAGGCAGGAGACAGAAATTTGTATTATGAGGATCATCAAAGAGGCCAGTTTGGAAGGAATACAGAATATATAAAGGGATGGAGAGAAGGGGGAGGAAACAGGCATTTATTAGCACTTACTCTGTGCCACTCACTGGGCTACTCTCATTTGAGAGAAATAGAGAAATATGAAATCAATCTGGAAAGATAGTTTGTAGACATTTTGTGAAGGGCTTTAAATGACAAAGAGAGTTTTTGCATTTTGGTTTTTATCCTTGAAGCAATAGAGAGCAATGGAAGCTTTTGGAATAGGGGAAAAACACAGTTAGATCTATGCTTTAGGAATATCAGTTTGTTAGGTATGTAGAAAATGTAGGTATGTAGAGGGGAGAGACACGAGGTGAGGATGCTAATTAGCAAGTTATTGCATTATTCCAGACAAGAAATTATGAGTTGACGGAAAAGGATGGTGAACATGTAAATGGAGAGAGGTAATGAATGTAAGAGACATTGTGGAGGGAAGATTTGACAAGGTTTGGGAACTCATTGGATGTGTGGGGTGACTGGAAGGGTGTGTGGTGTCCTTAAAGAAATAGAGAAGTTAAGAAGAGGGTCATATTTAAGGGGAAAGATGAGTACTGTTTTGGACAAGTTGGGTTTAAGATGTCTTTCCAGCAGGCATTTGGAGATTTGTCACTAGAATTTGGGAGAGGCAGAAGGGCTGGATCTGTGGAGTTGAAAGTAATATGCAGAGACTGACAAAACCTTCAAATGAGAGAGTATAAGAGAAGATAGAACCTTGAGGTTGTAGAAAATTCTGCACTCTGTTTGAAGCATAAGCCTGCCAGAAACAATTTAGATTATTGTAATCTAAGCATGTCTACTTGGAACCAAAGATAGCCAAAGTTACACCATGACTTTGAAAATCTCTCTCTCACAAGCAACTTTTAAGTTATAATTTACAATATTCTAAAAACAACAGACAAAATTCCAAAATAAAATTCTAAGAAATAGATGCAGTCCTGAGGGTAAAGATTGGCTAGCCTTTTGTTTCATCAAGCGGTATAGTCAGTTAACTTTTGGCATGCTCTGGAGAAACATTTTCCTAAGCCATTGAATTCTCACTTTAATCATTCTCTTTAAAGATTTTCCTGTCCAGCTAGTCAAAGTTGAACTCCAGAAATACTTCCATTAACTGAAGTAATCAAGAACTTCCTTCTGATCATTCCTCTTATCCCTTCAGCATATGGTGATAGGCAATGACCTTAACTACATTAAGATATTCCCCTTTCTAATTTTGGTTACCACCCTTAATTTATTTTCTGGGACTTTATATAACTTTTATATCCTTTCCTAAAAGGAAGTGGTTGGGCTTTGGACTGAGATAACACAAAATATTAATATTTTTTAAAAAGGGAGCTTTTTCTCCATTCTCTTCTTAATCACATTTCCCTTTTCATGTACCTCTTTCACAGGCCTTTCCTATATGCCCCAAAAGATAACAGACATTAACACCAAAGGTATATGGTAGCTGTAGTATGTAGACCCCAATATTCAGAGACAAATAGTGGCTGGGGCAAGCCAAGGAGTATGGGAGGGGTAGGGTTCAGTGGCCAGAAAGCACACTTGGGATGTTGTAACCCCAAGAAAGAAAGAACATCTTGGGATGCTATAAGGTCTCTATGCTGCTGAACAACTGGCTGATACTGGGGAGATGAGGATGTAGGCTGGGACTGGGTCCCGGGGTACAGGTCCTACAGTACAAGAATTACACTCCAGGTGGTGCATTCTAAATTTTGTCACCTTGGAGAAAAAAAAACCCTGATTGCTTTATCCTAGTTATTAATCTTCCACTACCTATTGACACAAATGACTATTTTTTGAGAAGGAGGAGGAATAGGAGACTATATGATCCCTGACCACCCATCAAAAAATTTCCCCTCATGTGGTTGCTGCCTTCTCCTTAAAGAGTTTTCTTTACTTTTCTTAAAGCTCAAAGTTTTATGTTTGATCCTACTGGGAAGGCTGGGAAATTTATCCCCATTACAAATAATGTTTGCTGATGGTTTTAAATAAATACCTTTTAACAAAATAAGAAAAAAATCTGTTTGTTTCAATATGGTCATGTTTTTTGTTTTTGTTTTTTAATAGAAATGAGTGTTGAATTTTATCAAAAGGTTTTTTCTGCATCTATTGATATAATCATATAACTTTTTAAACTTTTATTACTGATGTAATCAATTATGTTAATAGTTTCCCTTATGTTAAGCCATCCCTGCATTTCTGGCATAAATCCCACTTGATCATAATGTGTAATCTTTGTAATATATTGTCGTAATCTTTTAACTAGTATTTTATTTAGGATTTTTGTATCCATATCCACTAATGAAATTGGTCTATAATTTTTTCTTTCTGTTTTTACTCTTCCTGGTTTAAGTATCATTATCATATTTGTTTCATAAAGGAGTTTGGTAGAATCCCTTTACCTATTATTCTTTTTTTTTTTAATTAAGCAAATGCTTTATTAACTTCTGGTTTAAATCATTCATTTCCACCAGATTATGAGTTACATTTTCCCCCCATTTTTCCCTATCCACCACCCCATAATAGCAGTCCCACTAGATATCCCCTCATCCAATCTGCTCTCTCCCATATCTTCTCCCATACCCCCTTCGACGTTGCCATTAGGGCAAAGTGAATCTCTGTGCCCCAATGCCTGGACATCTTATGAAACATTTAATTTTAAAACTTCAATTTTCAGATCCATTCCCTTCCTCCCTTGTCACCCACTCCCTCTGAGAAGATAAGCGATTCAGTATGTGTTGTACATGTATAGCTATGCAAAACATTACCATATTAGATGTATTGTAAAAGACTGCTTATATTTCCCTCCCACCCATCTCACCTCCCAACTGGTCCATTCCCTACTTTGATCCTGTCCCTCTTTGATAGTGGGTACTTCCAATCTCCCCTCCCCCCAGAATGCTCTCCCCTCCATCATCCCCCCTCTCATCCTCCTTTCCCCTACTCAGGAGAGTGAGTGAGGGTAAGATATTCCATTTAGTATGTATGTGATTCTCTCCTTGAGCCAACTTCAATGAGAATATGCTTTTGCCTTTTTGCCTTCCTGTTCTTCCCCTCCCCTGCAACTACTTCCCCTTGCCTCTTCTACATGAGATAGTTTACCCTACCCTGTCTCTCTGATGGGGTCCTTGTGATGTATATATGTCTGTAGTATCAATCTGTAACATCAGTTTGTAAATGGGGTGCTTTGGGATCTATGTCTGTAAAATCAATTTGTAAAAGCAGTCTGTAAGATCACATTTCCACCCGCCCCAGCCTCAGAGCATTGACTCTGCCCCTTCCCCCTTCCAGCACTCTGCCCAGCAACAACTCATGACCTGTTTATCTCTGCTTGAAACAATTAGTTATGTAAATGTTATCTCCCTTAGTTAGAGTGGCCAGCCCCACCATAAATTCTTCAATACCTTATCTATAGGGTAACTCCTTAGTCAATTATATACCCACACTGTCTCTGATGACCTTGGTGGGTGGCAGACTGGGCACTCTTTAGTGACAAACCACACCTCCAGCTAGACCCCCTCTTGAGCTATCTCCCAGTGAATCATGGGCAATACACCTGTGCAGTTGATATTAAAAGTGTATGGTCCTTTGAACACTGACCATTCCTTAACTCCTCCCTGATCCCACCCTTGCTCACCTAGTTAGCATAATTGACACCTTAAAACTATGCCTGCAGCCTCTGCGAGTTTGCAGGTTCCATAAGAATCTAGCCCGCTATTCTCTACAGCATAACAATAAACTTTACAATTTCGGCTTCAAAGTTTGTTTGAGCCTGGTGAATTCCTTCCAGACTGGATGCCAGGGAGGTATCCCTGGCAGAACCACTTACCCTCCCCCCCTCCTTATCACCCTTCCCTCTTCATCTCTCCATCTCCTCTTGCCACTTTCCTCTCTCACCTCTTGACTTCACCCCTTAAGAATCATCCCTCCCTTGGGGCGGCTAGGTGGCGCAGTGAGCAGAGCATTGGGCCTGGAGTCAGAAGGACTTTAGCTTGGATCCGGCCCCAGACACCCAACACACAAACAAAAACCCAGCCATGTGACCCTGGGCAAGTCACCCAACCCCAATTGCCCTCCAAAAAAAAAAAAAAAAAAAGAATCATCCCTTCCCATCAAATTCAACCTGTGCCCTCTATCCATGTATACCTGTGAACATATGCCATGTACCCTTCTTCAATTATTTTCATAATGAGAGAGGTTTCCTCAAACACAGTTATTGTTTTTCCATGTAGGAATGTAAATAGTCCAATAAGTTCCTTTTGATTTCTTTTCCTTGATTACCTTCTCCAGCATCTCTTGCTTCTTGCATCTGAATGTCAAAATTTCTATTCAACTCTGGTTTTTTCATCAAGAATGCTTGAAAGTCCTCTATTCCACTGAATGACCATATTTTCCCCTGAAACAAAATACTCAGTTTTGCTGGGTAGGTGACCCTTGGCTTCAATCCCAGCTCTTTTGCCCTCTGGAATATCATATTCCATGCCTTTCAATCCCTCAGTGTAGAAGCTGCCAGGTCCTGGGCTATTATGATTGTGTTTCCACAATATTGAAATTGTTTCTTCCTGGCTGCTTGTAGTATTTTCTCCTTGATCTGGGAGTTCTGGAGCCTGGCTATAATATTCCTAGGAGTTTTCTTTTTGGGATCATTTTCAGGAGGCGATCGGTGGATTCTTTCAACCTCTATTTCCCCCCACTGGCTCTAAAACATCAGGGCAATTTTCCTTGAGAATTTCTTTAAGGATGATTTCTAGGTTCTTTCTTTAATCATGGCTTTCAGGTAGTCCAATAATTTTTAAATTGTCTCTCCTGGATCTATTTTCCAGGTCAATGGTTTTTCCCATGAGATATTTCACATTGCCTTCTATTCTTTCATTTGTTTGGATCTGTTTAATGGTATCTTGATTTCTCATAAAGTCACTAGCTTCCATTTGCTCCAGTCTAACTCTGAAGGAATGAATCTCCTCAGTGAGCTTTTGAGATTCTTTTTCCATCTGGCAAATTCGACTTTTTAAGGCATTCTTCTCCTCATTGCCTTTCTGAGCCTCTTTTGCCATTTGAGTTAGTCTATTTTTTAAGGTGTTATTTTCCTCAGTCAGGCTGTTGACTGTCATTTCATACTTTTCTTGCATCTTTTTCATTTCTCTTCCCAAATTTCCCCCCACTTCTCTTATCTGCTTCTTAAGGTCCTCTATGGCCTGTAGCCAGCTTGTATTTTCATTTGGGGCTTTTGGTGCAGGAGTTCTGACCTCACAGTCCTCCTCCATGCTTTGAGCCTCTTTGCCCTAAAATAGGAGTCCAATGTTGAACTTTTCTGTTTATTTTGTTTCATTTGCCTAGGCATGTTGCCACTTAATTACTTGATTTTTTGGGCTTGTTGCCACAGTAGGACTCTGCCACCAGACAGGGGAGCTTCCATCCCAAATGTGGGGTCTTCACAACTTCTGCCAGTTGTGTGGCCTCTGTAAAGCCTCCACCCACTCTGGCAAGTTGGATACCCACCCCAAACTTCCCCCCCCAGACCACAATCCAGATCCAGGCAGTTTAAAGCAAGAGCGATTAACCCCCAGACTGATTGCTGGATCTCCCTACAGTTCGCAGACCAGGAGCTAGAGCCACCAGTGAAGCTGCAAAATGGCTTCCGTGCTGCGTTTCTTCAGCAGCTTTTTGCCCCTAGGGGAGGCAGCTGCACGTTCCCCAAATACTGGTCCCAAAGTCCATAGGGCACTAACCTCTCACTTTGTCCTAGGCATATCTGTGCTGATAATTCTGGAATGGCCACAATTGCTGGTGTTCTGGAGTCCCTCCAGCCAGCTGAAGATCTGGCCACCCTGGGGCTAAAACCGTGGACCTGGGCTCGGCTCTGTGCACTGCGCTGTCGGTTCCCAGCGAGCTGTGCTGCCTGCTCTCAGAGTGCTGTGCTGCCTGCTCTCAGAGCGCTGCACTGCCGCTTCCTGCAGGGCTGCTGGGCTGTCCTAAGCAGGAGGTTAGCTTCTCTGTGCAGTTCTGTGGATGCTGTGGCTCCAGAAGTTGTTTGGAGTCCCCTTTCACATTATTTGAAATTTGTGTGGGGCAGAGCACATTGGAAATGCTGTTTCTACTCTGCCATCTTGGCTCTGCCCCTTTACCTATTATTCTAAATAATCTACTTAATATTGCAATTAGTTAATCTTTAAATATTTGATAGAATTCACTGGTAAATCTATCTGGTCCTGGTGCTTTTATCCTAGGAAGCAAATTTATGGCTGGTTCAATTTCTTTTTCTAAAACAGGCTTATTTAGATATCCTATTTCCTCTTCTGCTAATCTAGTTAATTTATATTTTTGTAAATATGCTTCCATTTCACTTAAATTGTTTAATTTATTGGCATATAAATGGGCAAAATAATGCCTCATAATTGCTTTAATTTCATCTTCATTAGTGGTATATTACCCTTTTTATTTTTAATACTGGTGATTTGGTTTTCTTCTATCTTTTTAAAAATCAAATTAACCAATTATTTGTCTATTTTTTTCACAAAACCAACTCCTAGTTTTATTTATTAATTCAATTTTATTAATTTCACCTTTAATTTTTAGGATTTCTGAGTTAGTGTTTAATTGGGGATTCTTTTTTTTCTTTTTTTTTTTTTGGAGGGCAATTGGGGTTAAGTAACTTGCCCAAGGTCACACGGCTAGGTTTTTGTTTGTGTGTGCATTAAGTGTCTGAGGCCAGATCCAAACTCAGGTCCTTCTGACTCCAGGGCCAGCGCTCTACTCACTGCGTCACTTAGCCGCCCCTAATTGGGGATTCTTAATTTGTTCTTTTTCTAGTTTTAAGTTACATACCCAATTAATAAGTCTGCTCTATCTTTCTATTTTATTAATGTAAGATATAGAGATATACATTTTCTTCTAATCATTGCTTTTACTGTATCCTATAGGTTTTGATATGTTGTCTCATTATTCTCATTCTCTTCAATAAGATTGAATGTTTCTATGATTTATTCTTCAGCTCACTCCTTCTTTAAGATTAGGTTGTTTAATCTCCAATTAGTTTCCTTGGTCCCTTACCCAATATGATTTTTCTTGTGTTATGATATGAAAAGGATACTCTTAATATTTCTCCTTTTAACTATAAAATTTTAATGTACTAATATATGGTCAAACTTTGTAAAGGTACCATGAACACTGAGACAAAGGTGTATTACTTTCTATTTGCATTCAATTCTCTCCACATTCCTTAACTTCTTTCTTATTTATCTATTTACTTTTGTTAGATTTATCTAGTTCTAGAAGGGGAATATTAAAATCCTCTACTATTATATTCAAGAGAAGCATGAAAAGGTAAACAGGAAAGAGAAATAATAAGGGACTTATTAAGGTTGAACTGTTTACATTCTTACATGGACAGATGATACTTGTAAGTCATAAGACTTTTCTCATCATTAGGATAGTTGGAGGAGATAGATAGATAGGTAGATATACAGTGTATTATTATAATAGTGACATATCTAGTAAATATACTATTACATTATTACTATCTACTATCAAAGGAAGTAAGTTTAGCAGTACCAGATCTTAAACTATATTTTAAGGCAGTAATTATCAAAAGTATCTGGTATTGGCTAAGAAACAGAAAGGTTGGGGCAGAGTCAAGATGGCGGTATAGAAGCAGGAAAACTCATGAGCTCCCCCCATAAACACCTCAAATACCTATAAAATATGACTCTAAACAAATTTTAGAGCTGCAGAGCCCACAAAGTGACAGAGGGAAATAAATATCTTACTGAAGGCAGCCTGACAGGCTGACAGAAAGGTTTCATCTCAGCACGCTGGGAGCCGAGACCAGACCCACATAAGTTCATGGTGTTAGCCCCAGGGTGGCCTTGACAAGCAGCTGCAGTAGACTTCGGGAGAGTGGATCATCATAAGCAGTGGTGGTTTCCAGAAATATTAACCCATAAATGGCAAAGACAAAGTAAAAGGTCAGTGTAGAACTCTGTTGGAACTGAGGGGGACTAGGAGTGTGGTCTGGCCCCTGCCCCTGGAGCGAGAAGCAGAGGTGTGGCAGCCATGCAGCCTCCTCCACGTGGCTGCATCAGATTAGCATCCTAGCCTGCAGATTATAGGGGGGCCAAGCAACCATTCATAAGGCAAACATTCTTGCTTTAAGCTGCCTGGATCAGTATTGCTGCCTTAGGTGGTGGTGCTGAGGTGTGTGACCAGTGAGCCAGACTGTGTAGGGGCTGTAAAGACAATGCCTTCCTAATAGCTCTGGCAGCTGCAAAAACCCCAGTGATTTGGGATAAAGCTCTCCCTTCTGGAAGCAGAGTTCTACCATGGCAAAGAGCTCAAAAGTCAAGTAATTGGCTGCCAATATGAGCAAGAAACAGAAGCACACAGATGATAGAATCCTTTTTGGGGGACAAAAAGGATCAAAGAGAGGAGCTGGAGGAAGACATGGAAGTCAGAACTTCTGCATCAAAAGCTTGCAAGAAAAATATGAACTGGTTATAGGTCATGGAGGATCTCAAGAAGGATTTTGAAAATCAAGTAAGAAAAGTGGAGGAAAAATTGGGAAGAGAAATGAGAATGATGCAAGAAAATCATGAAAAGAGAGTCAACAACCTGACTGAAGAAAATAACAGCTTAAAAAACAGATTAACTCAAATGGCAAAAGAGGCCCAAAAAGCCAATGAGGAGAAGAACGCCTTAAAAAGATGAATTTTCCAGATGGAAAAAGAATCTCAAAAGCTCACTGAAGAGAATAATTCCTTCAGAATTCTAGTGGAGCAAATGGAAGCTAGTGACTTTATGAGAAATCAAGATACTATTAAACAGATCTAAACAAATGAAAAAATAGAAGGCAATGTGAAATATTTCATTGGAAGGTAGATCCAGGAGAGATGATTTAAAAATTATTGGACTACCTGAAAGCCATGATAAAAAAAAAGAACCTACATATCATCCTTCAAGAAATTCTCAAGGAAAATTGCCCTGATATTTTAGAACTAGAGGGCAAAATAGAAATTGAAAGAATTCACTGATCACCTCCTGAAAAAGATCCCCCCCAAAAAACTCCCAGAAATATTATAGCCAGGTTCTGGAGTTCCCAGATCAAGGAGAAAATATTACAAGTAGCCAAGAAGAAACAATTTGAGTGTTGTAGAAACACAATCAGGATAACACAGGATCTAGAAGCTTCTACATTAAGGTATTGAACATTAATGAACATACAAACAAAAACCTAGCCGTGTGACCTTGGGCAAGTTACTTAACCCCAATTTCCCCCCAAAAAGCAAAAAAAAAAAGTATTGAATGGCTTAGAATATGATATTCCAGAGATCAAAGGGGCTTGGATTAAAACCAAGAATCACTTACCCAGCAAAACTGAGTATTATGTTTCAGGGGAAAATATGGTTATTCAGTGGAATAGAGGACTTTCAAGTATTCTTGAAGAAAAAACCAGACTTGAATAGAAAATTTGACATTCAGATACAAGAAGCAAGAGAAGCATGAGAAGGTAAACAGGGAAAAGAAATCATAAGGAACTTATCAAAGTTGAACTATTTACATTCTTACATGGAAAAGTGGTAATTGTAACTTATGAAACTTTTCTCAGTATGAGGATAGTTGAAGGGAATATAAATGTGTATATATATATATATGTATATATTTGTATACATATATATGTCTATATAGGAGGGTATATGTGTGTATGAATACATATGTGAGTGTGTGTATATATGTGTACAGGTATACATAGACAGAGGGCACAGGATCAATTGAATAGGAAGAGATGATATTTAAAAGGTGAAATTGAGAGGTGAGAGAGGAATATAATGAGAGGAGATGCATAGTGACAGAATGGGGTAAATTATCTCATATAGAAGAGGCAAGGGATGACTGTCACAATAGGGTCTATTCCCAAAAATTATTAGGGAAAAAAGGAAATGACCCTATTTATTCAAAAATGTTTGTAGCAACTGTCTTTGTGGTGGCACAAAAAACCTGGAAATTGCAGGGATGTCCATCAGTTGGAGAATGGCTGAACAAGTTGTGGTGTGTATGATTATAATAGAGTACTACTGTGCTATAAGAAATGATGAGCTCAAGAGAGACAATGCAGTTTTCAGGGGTGGCTAGGTGGCACAGTGAATAGAGCATTATCCCTGGAGTCAGGAGGATCTGAGTTCAAATCTGACCTCACACACTTAACACTTACTAGCCATGTGACCTTGGTCAAGTCACATAACCCCAATTGCCCTGCCTTCTCCCCTTCAAAAAGCAAAAAAACCAAACCAAACCAAACCAAAGAAATGAAGAGCTCAATGACTTTAAAAAAAACATGGAAAGATTTGCATGAAATAATAAAGAACAAAAATGAGCAGAACCAAGAGAACAGTAAGAACAATATTGCTTTAAAAACAACTTTGTGTGAATTTATTGGATATATTATAAATAGATATATTATATTATAAATTTACTATAAAGAATATACAAAGAAAGATACTGTCTGCATCCAGAGAAAGAACTAATAAATAGAAGTATATATGGAATAATATTATATATATGTGTGTGTGTGTGTGTGTGTGTGTGTATACACACATACATATATATGTGTTTGTGTAAACCTATTTGTATCTAATGGTAACCATGGTGGAGGGAGGAAAGAAAAAAATAAATTTATATGATAATTTTATTGTATATTTGAAAACAATATCAAGTTATGCATAACTGATTTGAAGTTTCACGTGTAATCATCTTTTTTATTGTACCATGTTATGGAAATACTTATTTTATTCCATAAATTAAAAATAAAATAACTTTTTTAAAGTTTAAGGTTTTTATATTTAAAATGCAAATACCCCTGAGTATAAAACACTTTGAACTGCTATTAGTCATTAAGACCTTCTTTGAATAGAAGCTGCTCGTGATCCTGTGTGTATAAGGGAAGTAGGAAGGGAGTGGCTTGATCTAAGGGGCTTTTTGGTCAACGGCAAAAGAGCTATAAACCAACAGAATTTATAGTATTATACATACAGGCTTGCATGGACACATTTAATGAAGGTTTGTGATTATTGTAGTTCAACCAATTTGAAGCTAAAAGCATTATGGTTCAGGTTATGTTTTTGCATATAATCACAGTGATATTATGAATAGAAAACTTATAAATGCTTATGGAAGGAAGAGTATACCATTCATTGCCAGGTGCTCTGTACACAACTTGTATTAAGAGGTACACACTACCAATATTTAATTCAATTCAACAAAGCTGAATTGAGCGGGGCAGAGCCAAGATGGCAGAGTAAAAGCAGGGGCTTGCTTGAGCTGTTCCCCAAACTCCTCCAAATACCTGTAAAAAATGACTCTAAACAACTTCTAGAGCTACAGAACCCACAAAACGACAGAGTGAAACAATTCTCCAGCCCAAGACAACCTGTAAGGATGACAGGAAGGGTCTATCAGACTGGGCTTGGAATGGAGTGCAGTCTGGCATGGGCTACACCAGCACAGACTAGGCTGGAGCAGGCCTCAGGGGACTGAATCACTGGAAGCTGTGATAGTTTCCAGACTTAACCCACAAATGCCAAAGACAGCATAAGAACAACTTGCTAAAGGAGATGCAAAAAAATACTGAAGAAAATAACACCTTAAAAAATAGACTAATCCAAATGGCAAAAGAGACCCAAAAAGCCAATTGGGAGAAGAATGCCTTAAAAAGCAGAATTGACCAAATGGAAAAGGAAATTCAAAAGGTCACTGAAGAATATATTTCCTCAAAAATTAGAATGGAGTAAATGGAAGGTAATGACTTTATGAGAAATCAAGAAATTATAAAACAAAACCAAAAGAATGAAAAAATAGAAGACAATGTTATTTATCTCTTTGGAAAAACAACTGACCTGGAAAATAGATCCAGGAGAGATAATTTAAAAATTATTGGACTACCAGAAAGCCATGATTAAAAAAAAGAAAAGAGCCTAGACATCATCTTTCAAGAAATTATCAAGGAAAACTGCCCTGATATTCTAGAACCAGAGGGTAAAAGAGAAACTTAAATAATCCACCAATTGCCTCTTTTTAAAGAGATCCCAAAAAGAAAACTCCTAGGAATATTGTAGCCAAATTCCAGAGTTCTCAGGTCAAGGAGAAAATATTACAAGCACCCAGAAAAAAACAATTTGAGTATTGTGGAAATACAATCAGGATAACACAAAATCTAGCAGCATCTTCATTAAGGGGTCTAAGGGCTTGGAATATAATATTCCAGAGGTCAGAGGAGCTAGGGTTAAAACCAAGAATCACCTACCCAGCAAAACTGAGTATAATACTTCAGGAGAAAAAATGGACATTCAATGAAATAGAGGACTTTTAAGCACTCTTGCTGAAAAGACCAGAGCTGAATAGAAAATTTGACTTTCAGATACAAGAATCAAGAGAAGCATGAAAAGCTAAACAGGAAAAAGAAATCATAAGGGACTTATTAAAGTTGGACTGTTTACATTCTTACATGGACAGATGATACTTGTAAGTCATAAGACTTTTCTCAGCATTAAGATAGTTGGAGGAGATAGATAGATAGATGGCACAGGGTGAGTTGGACATGAAGGGATGATACCTAAAAAAATTAAGGGGTGAGAAAGGAATATATTGGGAGGAGCAAAGGAGAAATATAATGGTGTAAATCATCTCACATAAAAAAGGCAAGAAAAAAGTTTCACAATGGAGGGGAAGAGGGAGGAGGTGAAAGGGAATGAATGAACCTTACTCTCATCGGATTTGGCTTTAAAAGGAAATAACATACACACTCAATTGAATATTTTACCCTATAGTAAAATAAAGGGGAAAGGGATAAGGGGGAGCATGATAGAAGGGAGGGAAGATTGAAAGAGGGGGTAGTTAGAAGCAAATGCTTTTGAAAAGGGACAGGGTCAAAGGAGAAAATAGAATAAGGGGGACAGGATAAGATGTAGGAAAATACAGTTAGTCTCTTACAACATGATGATTATGGAAGTGTTTTGAATAACTACACATGTATAACCTATGTTGAAATGTTTGCCTTCTCAGTGAGAGTGGGTGAAGAAGGAAGAATGGAGAGAATTTGGAATTCAAAATCTTGTGGAGATGAATGTGGAAAACTAAAACTTAATTAATATTTTTTAAAAAGCTGAATTGAGGGAATCCTTGTGTGATGTAGGAAGGAAATCAGGTTTTTCATTAGCCATAGCAGAAGAAGAAGAAGGGGAAGAGGATGACTATCTGGCATTCTCTGGTCAACATCCAATTATACTGGAGATTCTTCCAAGGGGATAATTGTTAACACCCTGATTGCTTACAAAGGGACTTAGATCCAAGGTAGTCATTGTTAAGTGTCATATTGGTAAGTCTCCAGAACAGCTACATTATCTGTGTTGGGATGGGGGGAAAAGGAAATCAGAATCAGGTAGGAGACATATCTACTTCAATCTCATAAAATCCACCAAAATTTCCTTTCCCGTTGCTAAAGTTTCTTCTAAATCTAAACATATGATACTGTCTGGTGGGAAGTGAAAACTTCTCAGAACTTCCCTCTCCCTTCCCCTACTTCTTCTTCTGCTGTTCATCAGCAGCAAGCTCTTTCAGGAGGCTTTTTGATTTCCTGCCTCTATGGGCTCCTCCTCCTGGCCAGTGGGGGACAGCCCTAGCTCACTCCTCCCCATTGCTTTGGGACCCTTCCCCCCTTTTCCTTACTGTCAATCAGCATCCTTATTCTTTGTAAGCACTAGTGGTGGACTCCGCTGTTGTTTACTATTAGGGAAGATTTTTACACTGAAGATTTTCACACTGAGACTTGAGCCCACGTCTCAAGCAATGGGAGAAGAGACTCCATTAGGGTATAAATTCTGTTCTTGTGACATGAAGGGACAAGGTAAGTCCCTCTGTGAGGAATAAGATTATACAAACCAAGGCCCCAACTCAATATGACCTTTCTATTACCCCTGAGCTGTTTGGGCACAGAGGATCCTGAGAACGTGAGGGCTGCTCCTCTCCTGCGACCCTGGCCAGGTCCTTGAGAAGAGATATGATAACTGCCCAACTCCTGGAACTAGCCATTCCAAGGAAACATTGTTCTTGGTGGGGAGGGTGTATTGGAGGGATTGGCCTCCATCCCAGGCCTCACACAAGATACGATGCTCGCTAAAAACACTCGGCAGTATGCTTTCTTTGTTCTCAGCACTACTTGAACTGTAAGATGCAGACCCCAAATTGGAATCTCACCCATGGAGAAGACATCTTGTCTGGGACCTCCTGTGTGGGACCCTGACAGCTGCACCTGGGATTCCCCAGCTTGTGTGGTCAGGTGTTTGTGCTTCCCCAGAACGGTGATGCTTATAAATATCTATATCTATATCTATATCTATATCTATATCTATATCCATTATTAATCATAGTTGGTCTTATTCTGCTATTTTTAAGCCTCTTACTCTGTTATCTCCACTTTCTTTCTCACTTGCCTATATATACATATATTCTGAATAAATATTCTAAAGAAATTGCATTGGGTGTTCTTGGAGTGCTGAGTGTTACATTCATACAAATCCTGAACCTCCTTAATCAGACTGGACATTTTTCTAAATTCTGTAATTTGATAAAATTATGAATTCTGTTCAAGTTTGCTTTATCTAGGAATATAGTTATGTGTGTTAATTTGGATGTATGTGTAATGTGTAATGTTTTGGGAATTTATTTTACTTAAGCGATTTGGATTTAAAGATGGGCAAAGATATTTGTAATTATTGCTAGACCCAAAAGAAGCAGTTAGAATAATTAGCCCAGCATATTTTAAACTGATATGAAATGTGAACAGGAATGGGAAACTGAATAAAGGATGGTCTAGGAATTAAATTAAATTAAGGTCACTAGATTGGTAATTGATTGGTTCTGAATTCAAAGTAAAAAATTAAGAACATAATAATTGTGTGCCGGGATTGCCTTATTTACGGCACCGCCGGAGGGTCGATCTGTACCTACTGTATAATCCCGTCCTCTCTACTCACCAACTCCCATGGCGAGTCTTCGGTCGTCACCGGCCTCCAAGGAGGAATAAACCCAGACAGAACACCCGAGGTAGCAGGAGTTGTTTATTCTCGATCGCTCACATCCTCCCTCTCAGCTTCCGCATAGCACATCTTATATACTCTCAACCACTCCCCTATCTATACTTTATCTAATCATAAAGCCAATCTAAACATATACCTTATAAGGAACTTTAGCATACAAATTACACACAGCATAGCAAAAGCCTGCCCCAGCCCCCAACATCTGTGTTACTGGTAAACAGTTGCATTATCTATGTTGTAACAGAAGCAATTTTTTTCCTAGTCTAAATGTTGTTAAATTAGGAACTTTATTGTTAAAGGAATAGAAAATGATGAATGGGACACTCTGACCTGAGTGTTGTAATATTTTGAAAATCTTGCAAATTGGGAAATCTATAAAATCTTTTTCTTTATAGTTCCTGGTCTGGCCAGCCTGGAATTATAATGAGTTAGGAAAAAAAATCTTAGCAGGGGCGGCTAGGTGGCACAGTGAGTAGAGTGTTGGTCCTGGAGTCAGAAGGACCTGAGTTCAGATCCAACCTCAGACACTTAATGCACACACAAACAAAAACCTAGCCGTGTGACCTTGGGCAAGTTACTTAATCCCAATTGCCCTCAAAAAAAAAAATCTTAGCAAATTCTAAGAATTAATCATTAAGTAGTTGGAAATTGGAGCAGCGAGGTGGCACAGTGAGTAGAGCGCCAGCCCTGGAGTCAGAAGGACCTGAGTTCGGTTCCGGCCTCAGACACTTAACACACACAAATGAAAGAAACCTAGCTGTGTGACCTTGGGCAAGTTACTTAACCCCAATTGCCCTCCAAAAAGCCAAAAAAAAAAAAAAGAAGTTGGAAATTGAATATTGGTATTGTTAGTTCTTTAACAACCAGAAGGTTTTTTTGTTAGCTCTGCTTGACCTGTTTCCTGAATTTGTGAAGGGAAAATTAGTAGTGGTTGTTATGGGATCATAATGCTATAATGATTGTAAAATGTTTAATGTAATGACTGGCATGTGCTGGATACATTATTTTTTTTTTTGGTCTTTATTAATTTGTTTGTTTACTTTTAGTTTATAGGATTCAGTTCCATAATTCCTTGAGTTTCAAATTTCCCTTCCCTCCCTCCCCCCCCACTCCTCCACAATGGCATACAATCCAGTATAGGGTCTGCAAATACTTTCACATTAGACATTAGTCAGGTTACAAAAGCGTATTGTACTAGATGGAATGAAAAACGTTAAAGAGGAAATAAAACCAAACAATGAAAAGAAAAAGATGAAGTAGTTTGCTTCAATCTGGATTCAAACTCAGTTCTTCCTAGTTCTTTCTCTGGATGTAGACATCTCTCTCCTTCATGAGTCTTTTGGGATTGACTTATATCACTGCATTGCTGAGAAGAGTCCAGTCTGTCATAGTTGGTCATCACACATACTTGTGTCTGTAATTGTGTACAAAGTTCTCCTGGTTCTGCTCTTCTCACTCAGCATCAGTTCATATAAGCCTCTCCAGGTACATATGAAGTCCATCTGCTCCTCATTTCTTATAGCACAATAGTATTCCATTACATGCATATACCATGACTTGTTCAGCCATTCCCCAATGGATGGGCACCCCCTTAATTTTGGATACAACATTATTATCTAACTTTGACGTGGATGCCAGGAGTGATAAGATCAATTATTTTATAAGTCATTTGAAATTCATTGTTATGTTATTGCCATATTTCTAAAATTGTATTGTGTTTCTAAATGTCTGCTTAGCTAGTAAAAACAAAACAAAACAACATTTTTGTAATAGAAGGAATAGTGTTACATCAATCTCTTTTATCTGGATTTTGTTACATGTGAATTGGCTTTTATGTTATAAAATTTGATAATTTAAAGCTGTTATATTTGGGTTACAAACAGCAATAATACTGCTGATATTTCATTTAAAATTTTGGCTATCATGGAAATATATAGTGATTTAAGGTTATTAGTTTCTACATTATTAATGAAGAGATGAATGATTCTCTGTGTAAGGTGAATTGGAAATGTGTTTTGTAGAACTCCTATTGAGCTAATGAAAAACGCTGAAAGAAAATATACATATATATAGGGATGTGGTTTTACTATTTGTAAAGGCTAGGTCATCAGCCACAGAAAAGGAACTTGTTTTTGATATACAGTTCCTAAACCATGAACCTGGCTTGCTGAGAAGTTGCAAGTCTATGTGAAATAAGTAGAAGGGATTTCTAACCATTGGCTTTTACACCAGGACAAGTCTAAAGATCTTTATTGCTTATTGAAGCTCCATGAGAATAAAAACTGGCTCTAAGCTGTGACTGGTGAAATTACCTTTGTTTTGAGTTTGAATTTGGATATAGTTGTCTGCATTAAATAAATATCTGAGGCATGGTTGGAGAAATGTGACTCTATCTGAATTTAAACAGTCAAGGATGTTTTATCCTGCCATATTTGGAATGTCATGTGTCCCTGATTTTTTTTTCCCTCGATAGCAAATTTTCTATGATCAGAGCAAGTAGTCAGTAAAAGATATGAGCTCTCTTATGTTATCCTTCTGGGAAAACTAAGATTACATTTTTATCTAGAATTAGAATATGTGCAGAAATTTGTGATGTTCCCATTATTTAAAAGGGATTCTAAAAACAGTAGCTTTTTAAAGCATTGACTGTGATCTAGGAAATTTGTATAGTACCTTAGGAATTTATGTTACTCAAGGACACTTAGTTTAATGAATTCCAATTTTAAAGGTTTATTGTTGCTTTAAGGAAAAGAAAGATACAATTTAAAACTTTCCAATTAATTTTTCTTTCATAAAGGTTTAGTGATTATTCCTCTTAACACCAGAATAAATTCAAATTGTTTTAAGGAGAGAAATACTCTTAGAAAAGATGTTTTGAGGGGTAGGCGGAGCCAAGATGGCAGAGTAGAAACAGCCCGGCCAAGGCTCTCTCCCCCCAGATTACCTCCAAACTATGTAAAAGGGGACTCTGAACAACTTCTGGAGCCCCAGCATCTAAAGAACAACACAGAGAAACTAACCTCCCACTGAGGACAGACCAGCAGCCCTGCAGGAAGGGTCAGCACAAGGCTCTGGGAGCCAGCAGCACAGCATGCACCACGGAGTGCTGAGCCCAGGTCCCGAGGTTTTAGCCCCAGGGTGGCGGGGCCAACAGCTGGCTGGAGGGATCCCAGAACACCAGCAGCTGTGGCGATTCCAGAATGGTCAACACAGACATGCCTAGGACAAAGTGAGAGGTTAGTGCCCTATGGACGTTGGGACCAGTATTTGGGGAACGTGTAGGCTTCCTCCCCTGGGGGCTAGAAGCCGCTGAGGAGACATGCCATTTTGCAGTTTTCAGTGTTGGCTCCAGCTCCTGGCCTGTGAACTGTAGGGAGATCCAGCGATCAGTCTCGGGGGGTAATCGCTCTTGCTTTAACCTCCCTGGATCTGGATTGTGATCTGGGGGGGAGGTCGTGGGGCAGGTTTCCAGCTTGCCAGAAATGGAAGTTGTCCCCCAACACGTTCGGGATGAAACTCCCCTGGCTGGTGGCAGAGTTCTACTGTGGCAACAAGCCCAAAAGTCAAGTAATTGAGTGGCATCATGCCAAGGCAAAGGAAACAAAATAAACAGAAAAATGAAACATTAGACTCCTATTTTGGGGACAAAGAGGATCGAAGCAGGGAACAGGAGGAGGACTGTGAGGTCAGAAATCCTGCTCCAAAAGCCCCAAAGGAAAATATGAGTGGGTTACAGGCCACAGAGGACCTTAAGAAGGACTTTAAAAATCAAATAAGAGAAGTGGAGGAAAAATTGGAAAGAGAAATGAGAAGGATGCAGGAAAAGTATGAAATGAGGGTCAACAGCCTGACTGAGAAAAACAACACCTTAAAAAATAGACTAACTCAAATGGCAAAGGAGGCCCAAAGGGCAATGAGGAGAAGAATGCCTTAAAAAGTCGAATTTGCCAGATGAAAAAGAATCTCAAAAGTTCACTGAGGAGATTCATTCCTTCAGAGTTAGACTGGAGCAAATGGAAGCTAATGACTTTATGAGAAATCAAGATACTGTTAAGCAGATCCAAACAAATGAAAGAATAGAAGGCAATGTGAAATATCTTATGGGAAAAACCACTGACCTGGAAAATAGATCCAGGAGAGATAATCTAAAAATTATTGGACTACCTGAAAGCCATGATCAAAGAAAGAACCTAGAAATCACCCTTCAAGAAATTCTCAAGGAAAATTGCCCTGACATTTTAGACCCAGAGGGCAAAATAGAGGTTGAAAGAATCCAGAGATCACCTCCTGAAAAAGATCCCAAAAAGAAAACTCCCAGGAATATTATAGCCAGGTTCCAGAATCCCCAGATCAAGGAGAAAATACTACAAGCAGCCAGGAAGAAACAATTTCAATATTGTGGAAACACAATCAGAATAGCCCAGGACCTGGCAGCTTCTACACTGAGGGATCGAAGGGCATGGAATATGATATTCCAGAGGGCAAAAGAACTGGGAATGAACCCAAGGGTCACCTACCCAGCAAAACTGAGTATTTTGTTTCAGGGGAAAATATGGTCATTCAGTGGAATAGAGGACTTTCAAGCATTCTTGATGAAAAAACCAGAGTTGAATAGAAAATTTGACATCCAGACACAAGAAGCAAGAGATACCTGAGAAGGTAATCAGGGAAAAGAAATCAAAAGGAACTTATCAAAGTTAACCTATTTACATTCCTACATGGAAAAAACAATAATTGTGACTGATGAAACTTTTCTCAGTATGAAAATAATGGAAGAAGGGTATATGGTCACATGAATACATATGTGAATGTGTGGATATATGTTTACAGTTATACATGGATAGAGGGCATAGGTTGAATTTGTTGGGAAGGGAAGGGATGATACCTAAGGGGTGAAATTATGAGGTGAGAGAGGAAAGTGGCAAGAGGAGATGGGGAGAGACAGGGTAGGGTAAACTATCTCATGTAGAAGAAGCAAGGGGAAGTGGTTGCAAGGGAGGGGAAGAATAGGAAGGCAAAAAGGCAAAACCACATTCTCATTGAATTTGGTTCTGGGAGAGAATGACATACATACTAAATGGGATATCTCAACCTGCAGCAGAATAGGAGGAAGGGGGATGAGAGGAGGGATGATGGATGGGACGGCATTCTTGGGGGAAGGGGAGGTTGGAAGTACCCACTATAGAAGAGGGACAGGATCAAGTAGGGAATGGAACAGGTGGGGGCTGGGATGGGTGGGAGGGAATTATAAGCAGCCTAGTACAATATATCTACTATGGTAATATTTTGCATAGTTATACATGTACAACACATACTGAATTACTTATCTTCCCAGAGGGAATGGGTGACAAGGGAGGAAGGGAATGGATCTGAAATTCGAGGTCTTAAAATTAAATGTTTCAAATATATATAAACACTATTATTAATACTCTTTTGCTTGTAATTAGGAGATAAGATGTGCAGGCATTGGGACACAGAGACTCACCTTGCCCTAATGGCAAAGTTGAAGAGGGTAAGAGAGAAGATATGGGAGAGAGCAGGATGGAGGAAGTGATATCTTGTGGGACTGCTATTCTGGGATGGTGGGTAGGGGAAAAATGGGGAAAAAAATTGTAACTCAAAATCTGGCGGAAATGAATGATGTAAAACAGGAGTTAATAAAGCATTTGTTTAAATAAAAAAAAAGAATCGGACACGACTAAAAAACAACTGGATAGGGGCGGCTAGGTGGCGCTGTGAGTAGAGCGTTGGCCCTGGAGTCAGAAGGACCTGAGTTCACATCCAGCCTCAGACACTTAACACGCACAAACAAAAACCTAGCCGTGTAACCTTGGGCAAGTTACTTAACCCCAATTTCCCTCCAAAAAGAAAAAACAAACAAACAAACAAAAAAACTGGACAGCAACAACTAGTTTAAAAATGCTAATAAATGCTTATTGACTTAAGTCTAAGAACAACAAAAAAAGATGTTTTGAAAGGTCTTGTGTGATAATTTCTGAAAGTCCACAAAGTTTTCAAGTGAATTATTATTAAACTAAAGCATTAAGTTGTAAAACAGAAGAGATCTTGCTGTTTTAATTTGAACTTGTGGTTATTGCATGGCTTAAGCAAAAGTTAAACATTGGTATTTGAACATCTATGTGAAAATTTTAGATTCCTGAAGCATCTCACTTTTCCAGACTGAGTGTAATTAGGAAAGAATAAACAAACTTGCAAGGAAACTAGGATTCCAGTGTAGAACAGCTATGTTAGTGAAAAGAATAACAACTTATGAGATATCTTGTTTTATGGTTAAGACTGTACAGGGCAGCTAAATAATCTGGATAATGGGTTTTAAAAATTCAGAAAGTTAATAAAGGTTTGATTAGAAATATGAAAGGTAGAAAGATTTGTAGATTGATTTTATAATTAGTAACACAATTAAATTTCAGATGTCCTTATATAAAGGACACTAGTTCATATTTATTTGCTATTTAATGATTTGGGGGGCTGTAAGTTTTACTATTATTCTTAGCCTTGATTACAGGAATCATTGTAATAAAAGCCAACAATGGCATGGCAGGGGCTGCAGGCTGAAAACTGCTCAAGGTGGATGTGTGTGCTTGGAAAAGTTTGGAGACAACCTTGAATACTGCCCAGGTGCGATCTCTCTGACTTTATTTCCCAATTGTGCATTTTCTTTCTGAAAAGGAAACTCCCCCACCTGTTTATGCCTAAGCCCTGCTTTTAGCACCTGGTGGCTATCTGAATGACTACCAGAGATGACTCATGCCTGGAATCAAACAGGGCTAAGAAAGCTTTCCTTCTGGCAAGGTTTATGACATTGTCCCTCTTTTTCTTCTATAGCAAACTCATTGAGAGGTAATATTCAGGGCCAAATAAATGAATAAATAAATATAGAGATAACATCCTTCAAAGAAGGAGATGATAAGTAATAAGGCAAAATGGAATAGATGCCTAATTGGCTAGGACAGGAAAGTTTGAGGAAAGCAACAGGATCAGACTTAGATGATTCCTCTAGAACTAAATACAGAGGTATAAAATTGGCTTCCAAAAAAAGTTGTCTATTATGCAAATTTAAGCTTTGAGCATGTTTGGGAATAAGATCAGAGGTTTGGATTTTAGCACAAGGACTGTATAAGATAGTGGTATGGGTGAAACTAATGTTACTTTATTAAAGCATCTGTCTGATACTTTTACAAAGGGCAAATGAAATCATTTTTTAAAAGATTTTCACATTTTAAAAGATTCCTATACCAGGTACAGGATTTAGGAAAGGTGGAAATAACAAAGAATAAATAAACTGAAAATTCTCTGAAGTTTCAAAATGTGGAACTAATCTTAAGTGATGCTATTAATTTATATTAAGTCAAAATTATTTGGTAACCCCTAGATCTGAACTGGAGAAGCAGAGCTCCCTCTTTGAATTGTGTAACTACATGAAGTATCTGGGATTCAAAAATGTTTAAATGAAACAGGTCACTGAGATACAAGGAATTAGATGTTAATTGTGTAATTTTTCTTGGTTATCTTGGTGACATGTAACCACCTTTCTAAAAGCTAGTATATTGTGTACCTGACTTAATGTAATCATGTCATTTTGTAAAATTGTTAAAAAAACAACAACCTTATTGTATTGCTTGAGCCTAGCCCTGTGTGGCTAAGAAAACTGAACTATTTGATTATACTGTTTGGACCTAGTCTTGCACAGCTGGGAAACTGGATCTTTATATGTACTCTTGGTATCAAATCATATGTTTCTGAGAACGCTGTCAGGGCTGGCTGCCTGTGCCAGCCTGCGCATATGAACTCTAGGCATCTGAAGATTACTCCTCCTAAGCCAAGGGATCTGAAGATGATATCAGATGCAGACAGCTTTCCTAAGAGTCCAGACCTGGCCTTTACTAGGACGGTTTCTTTCTTGGAGGCCCCATTTTGGGAAGACAAGCAATCAAATGAGAAGTTTTCATAAGATAAAGAGAAAGGAGGGATTGTCTGGGGGGAAGTGAAACTTCCCAGAATTTCCCTCTCCCCCCCCCCCCACTTCTTCTTCTGCTGTTAACCAGCAGCAAGCCCTTTCAGGAGGCTTTCAGATTTCCCACCTCTGAGGGCCCCTCCTCCAGGCCAGTGGGGGACAGCCCTAGCTCACTCCTCCCCATTGCTTTGGGACCCTTCCCCCCCTTTCCCTTGCTGTCAGTCAGTATCCTTGTTCTTTGTAAGCCCTAGTGGTGGATTCCTCTATTGTTTACCACTGGGGAAGATTTCTGAGCTGAGACTTGAGCCCTCCTCTCAACCAATGGGAGAAGGGACTCCATTAGGGTATAAATTCTTGTTCTGCCTTTTGTAACATGCTTCTTCTTCATGATGAATCATGGGGAAGACTGCCCTCTTCACCTGGGGAAGAGAATAAATTCCTGTTCCTATCCTAAGAGATCTCTGTGTTCTTGATTAAATTTTAGATGAGGTTTTTCATCACAAACAATACTATCTATATTAACCTTTTGGTTTCAGGTTGTTACCAGGAGTGCATTGACAAAGATCAGACTCTGGAAATGGCTAAATAGATTCTATCTAAGAGCTCACCAGTTTGGTGACTTTTTTTTTTTCAACTTGGCATTATGACTTGCCTGAAGAAAAATTCAGAAGGGTCATTCATCACATGTGTATCTGATGCCCACTCTCCAGGACTCCGAAGGTCTGAAGCTACAGGACACTGGCACTTGGAGCTGTGAAGTGCTTGCTCCTGTCCCCACCTTGCTCATAACTCCAGGGGGAGAAAAAAGGCAGATGGAGAGGCAGAGGGTGGACCCAAGTACTAGGCAGAAGTAACCAGTATTTATTTATATTGTTTCTCTATCTTATTTCTTCCCACCTCCATTCTGTATTATCATTTATGTCCTTGCCTCTGATGGCAAAGCAGGGGTTCTTAATCTGGGATCTGTGAATTTAGTTGTTGTTTTAAAAAGCATTTTGATAATTGTATTGCATTATAATTGGCTTCCTTTGTAGCCTATGTATTTTATTTTTTGCATTTTAAAAGCAATATATGAGGAGTGCATAGACTTCACTTAAGTGCCAAAGGAGTCCATAATACAAAAAAAGTTGAAAACTCTATTATAAAGGAAACCTTGCCCATATCTCTGATTTTGTGATTAACAGCAGTGTAGATTGAGATTTGGGGAAGGATTGTTACTCCTTTGAAGAGACAGAAAATACTATCCTTCTTTTAGTGTGTGCCGGGAGCTGCTTAATGTCCAACATTAAGTGTGATGGGAGACATGATAGAGAATGAACCAGGCCATGTGGGTAGTTCAAGACAGAACTATTGATTCTTTGGACAAGGTTTTTATAGAGTAATGAGACAAAAGAAAATGTAAGTCTAGTTTTCTTATCACTATCAGTACAGGAGATTTAGGTAATTTATCAGTATTCTGGTTATAACAAAATGTCTCTAATCTAATAAGGATTTAACACCTTTTGGCTAGAATCTTAGTGCAGGGCAGAGCCTTTGATCTCAGCACTCAGGTAAACGCAGCCGCATCACAAAGGAGAATCCAGGAGCCAGCTTCAAAAGCTGCATCATAGGGGTGGCTAGGTGGTCCAGTGAGTAGAGCATCAGCCCTGGAGTCAGAAGGACCTGAGTTCGGATCTGGCCCTAGACACTTAACCCCCACACAAACAAAAACCTGGCCTTGTGACCTTGGGCAAGTTAACCCCAATTTCCCTCCAAAAAAGCAAAAAAGCAAAAAAAAAAGCTGCATCATAGGGGATGCTTTGGAGCCAGCTTCTCGAGATTTTATCTGAGTTCTGGATCAAGCCTTTTTGGCTCCCTACTGTGAGTTGACATTGGGGGGAGGTTCACACAAACTTCATTTGGATTATGTGAAAATAAGAGAGATGTAATTCTATGTCTTGGAGAAATACATAGTTCTCATAAACAGAAGAGGGTACAGGACATCCCAAAAGTTTTAGTATAGCTTTAAGCCTTAGGCTATACTAAGACTTTTGGAACATCCTATATGAGTATATACAATAATTTATATACCTCTAGGACTAATATAGATAAGTCTTTGAAATACATGAAAAGTATAAGCCTGAACCAACACTAGAGAGTTTTAAGACTACTTCAGCTAGAATTCACCTCCTATTACATTCCTTTCTATATATACTGCTCCCCACCACCCCATTACATGTGACATTACAACAATATGATAAGATTTTGATAGTAGATTTTGATAGTGGGGAAGGGGAAAAGAGCCCTGAGTGAGGAGATGTAAGGGGACAGAAGAAATTGGGAAAACCAGGGAGGAAAATAATATAAAAGGGATGTTGGTAGCATCAAATAAATGAGAATTATTTCGAAGTTATTCCTCCCTAGAAAGTAGAAAGCCTGTAGAAAGAACTGCATCCTCTCATCCTTAACTTTCCTTTAAAACCTTCAAATTCAGCTAGGAATTTAATATATGTATTGGGGAGAGGGGGAGGTTATACCTATGCCCCAGCTTATGAGTCATGTACCCTGTATTTTAAATATATTCCCCCAGCTGATTGTGCATTGGACCCTATATCTTGGGAGTGGCCCCACCCATAAAGCCAAGACAATAGGAAAGAAATCAAAGGAATGAAGAAGAAAAATTGTAGGACAGGGTGGACGTTTGAGGATTGCTGATTCAAGGAGAAAGATGAATGATCATTGGGTGAGGAGTCTATCTAGTGCAGGTGTCTGCCCTAGAGCTCATTCTACTTCCCACTATGAAGGAGAAAGCATCAAGGATGGATAGAAGTTCTGTGTAGCCCAATCAGTAGCCACACCAAAAGCAGTTTGGAAGCAGCATTAGAAGTACCAACCAACAATAGTGGTGAGGGAAGAAAAGCAGATGAAAGAGAAATCAGTACATCAGGATCTGAGTAAATTCTACTGAGTGGGACATTTACCATGGGATGAGTAGGAAAGATGACAAGGGCCACTTAAACCATGAGTAGAAAAGAAGATGTTCCTACTAAACAAACATAAGCACTTGAACTATGTCTGAGAACTCCTGAGTTTGAGTGTACCTATAGATTGTATAAAGATTGCCTGGGCATGGAAGGAACTGGAAAAATGCACTCTATATGGTAATAATTGTCGATATATTTGTTTTATTCCTTTTGCTTTTATGGGTACAAGTAAAGATTGTATGTACAATTAAATCATTTGCATGTGATCAAGTATATTACTGTGCTTGTGTGATTAGGATCCTTTGAAATGCAATATAAAAAAAAAAGAATTTTCCCAGTGGAGGTGGTAGAGGAAGAGCCAATAGGCTAACTGAATATAAATAGACCATTGGCAACTAGGTGTTGAAGTGGGTAGAGTGCTGGGCCTGGTGTTAGGAAGACTCATCTTCCTTAATTCAAATCTGGCCTCAGACACTTAACTAGATGTGTGACCTGGGCATGTCACTTAACCCTGTTTGCCTAAGTTTCCTCATCTGTAAAACGAGCCAGAGAAGGAAACCACTCCAGTATCTTTGCCAAGAAAACCCCAAATTGGGTCATGTAGAATTGGACATGACTGAAACAACTGAATGACATAGACCACACCCATAGAGTAATGAAATCAGCCTTGCCACCCACAATGCCCCACAAAAGGGTCAGGGTCAGAGGATAAGAGGTCACCAGATTTTGATAACCATAGAAAACTTGGTGTTTCTCTTGAATGATTTTAGTTGTTAGGTGAATCAAATAACATCATGGGATTAGCAATCTCTGGCCCTCATCAACAAATAGGGTCAGATAACTGGGAAGCAACATCCACTGATAGCCAAACTAGGTTGGCGATTCAATGCTTTAAGAAAGCTAGCCAACATCTATGACTAACATAGTTATTATTGTTGCTATTGTTGTTGTTATTTTAATCTTCTCATCTTTATGTTCAATTGTGTTCAGATAGAAATTTGGTCTTGAGACAATTTTATATCCTAATATTGTTTCTTTATGCCTAATATTTAATGGATTGTTGATTGGACAGATAACTTATTTTTGTAAAATGAAATTCAGGGACATAAACTCATCTTCTATGGCTCAATAAAAGCATCTTTGGAACAACTTCACCAGCAGATAGGACAACAGGTATGAATGTATATTTCTTACTGTTCCTACATGGTTTAGAATTCTTTCACTAGATCTCTATATTTCAATAGCGTTTCATGCCATATAGTTTGGAGGTTATGAATGTTCAGTGCAGCAATATCTATTAAAAACATTGTTGTTAAAAAACCAATAACTAGACAACACCCTTAAGTCTTTAGAGGAGTTAAAAATTTCAGTCAGATTCAAAGAAAAGCAACACTTTGCATCTACAGAACACATATTGGATATTCAAAGTTCTTCAGAATATGACTTCAACTCTAACTTCCTTACTCAAAAAAAAAATAACACTTTCCCCTTCAAGTATTCTAAGTTCTAGCCAATCTGTCTTCTATTCATATCCTTTACTTATAACATGCTCCATACCTGGAATAGCCATGCCCCGATTCTCCACTGCCCTCCCGCCCCAGGTCCCCAGCAACTTTATCCATTGATCTCTCTGTCTTCTTTGAAGCCAAAACTTAGGTGTCATCTCCTCCACCTTTCCATGAAGCTTTTTCTCCGATCTCTTATCTAGCCACTGTGCCTAGATAGCTCTGGAGGAAAATGTGAGACTGTTGACTTTGCACCATCACCCCTCACTTAAATCCAATTCATTTACAAGTCATGGCATCATCTTCCTGATGTCACAGTCCTCTCTGAGAATGAAAGACAAACCAGAACCTCAAGTTATGTGTGTATTCATTCTGTTCCCTATGAGTAAAACTCATGGCTCAAAATCAAAGCTCTGAGCTCAAAGAAACTGGGTTCAATGTTGGCATCTTCTTTTTAAAAAATATCTTTGACTGTGTCCCTTAGAAACATCAAAATTGTATACTTTTTGCCCTCAGGATTTCCCCTGACAGTATCAGAATTTAATTTGTGTTTTGGTTTCTCAGTGCCCACACTAGCATTCTGGCTAACAAGACATAGACTATGAGATAGACTTTATTTAACCTAACAAAAATGCAAAAGACTGGTACTGAAGTCCCCAAATTGTAAGCACCTTCTCTTCTGGTAAGCTTCACTTTCCTCAGGAACCTATAGAGTCCCTCATACTAATGGCATAATTAGTATGTAATTAGAAGGTAATTAATTACCTTAAACACTTGAGATGTTGAGTCCAGTTGTCCCCTTTTATGAGCCCTACCTTCCTCTGAGAGACTTTATGGTTTCACTAGACTTGTGGGGTGATCTCTGAAGTTGAACACCTGATAGGAAAATAAATTCAAAGATGACAGAGATTTGAGCTTTCCTACTTCCATCCCACCCCCAAAACCTGTAGAGTCCACATAACTTATAATACCAGTGAAAGTCAAAGGCTTGGTTTGTTCTTTCTTGTAGTAGCTTTTTATCTCTTTCATTACAGTCACCGTAATCTCTGACTTAAGAGAGTGTAATGGTAATGGGAATCTGAAGATCTTCCTTGCCCTTTGTATTTGCAATCAAACAGGTATTTAGCACCTTGTTCCAAGTTAATGATTGTGTCAAGTATTAGGATCCAGAACTTGGGAATACCACAGGTGGATGGACTTGTTGACATAACAGGAAGGGGCAGAACAGAGAGGAACTAATATCAGATATAAGGAAAAGCCCAAGCTTTTCCTTGGCCAGAACTTCTGGGAGCCAGCATCGAGGAGACAGAGCAGCTACTTCTGGGGAGAGAGAGAGAGAGAGAGAGAGAGAGAGAGAGAGAGAGAGAGAGAGAGAGAGAGAGAGAGAGAGAGAGAGAGAGAGAGAGAGAACAAGAACTGCCAGAATCCTAAGAACTTCTGAGAACTGCTATGAATTGAGAACAGAATAGAGAACAGAACTTATGGTGCCAGAACTTCTACTGAGAACTTCATTGAAAACTTCTGAAAAATGAGAAGATAGGAGAACTGGGAGAAGGCATGGCTGTGGTGTCAGTACTTTGTCGTCTGTTTTGATGTTACTTTGTCAGATTTGTCTGCTAATAGAGGACAGTGCTGTTGTAACAGAAGCCCTGGGACCTTGCTGCTGGTTCAGAAGTCCTGAAAGAGGATTTTCTGGTTGTATGTTTATAGAAATCCTGGAGGAGGGTCTTGCTGACAATTTCAGAGGTTCAGGGACTATATTGTTATTGGGTCTATGTTGATTTCATAGGTAGAAAGTGAATTGATGAGGATGCTGGCAATGTTACGAATGTTATTGCGGCTCTGTTAAGTTTTGTCTTCCCAGGAACAGAAACTGTGAAGGACTTGAGGTGGACTAGACACGTTGAGCTTCTGTATGGAACAGGAACTGGACAAGGAGTTGGACAACAACGAGTTGGCAGGTGCTGGGACCACTGAAGGGGAACCATGGAAGTGGAGAGCCAGCCTTGAGTCAAGAAGAAAAGACCTCTCCTTGGGTATTTAATGCAAACTGAGAAGATCATGATTTACTAGGGGTGGAGAACTTTGGTCTTTACATTCATACATTGTGAATGCTGTATTTTAATTTCTGTGAATGTTTTGCTTTAATTTATTGTTGAAATAAAGAGTTCACTATACTTTGTAATCAGAACCTTGAAAGCTGTTCACAGCAGCAGTCCTCTGGAAAGCTGCTCGTGCTTCACTTTACAGAGAGATATTTGACTTGGCCCAGGAACTTCTTGCTGTTCCAATGCTACTTCTGTCCATTACCATCCCTGGAGCCACTTGATTCTCTGAAGGGCCTTGGTTCTTCCCTGGAGGGCTAAGTGGATATGCTTGCTTCCTTCTAGGAAATCCAGTCTTTTCATGTATATAATCCCTCTCTTCTCTCTCTGATCTTTTCCCAACACTCCAAAATCCTGGAGTCCATGTATAGCCAGTTTTTAAAGATAAAATCAAAAGTGTTTGAACATTATCAATGCTGTATCAATGGGGAAGTCAACGTGGACAGGGAGTTTTAGTGTTTAGTCAAAGAGTTAAACTTTGTTCTGGAAAGTTTAGGCTAAAATTTAGGCAGCCAGGATTCCTTCTATGGCATTTCTAAGCACACTTTCTGCTATGTAAACCTCTCCAAAGCAAGGTTGCTCAGTATATAGTCCTTTCACTATTTTTTAGTTTGAACCTATGATTTCATCTATACAGAAAGTTCTCTGATGAAGAAATCCCTTCTACCAATGCCTATCATCAATTGCTCTGCAATTTATAGTCTTAGAAAAGTTACCTGCAGGCACAAAGACTTTAAATGACTTTTGGGGTAAAGTGTCTGTCACAAAGTCAGTATGTGTCAAGAAGACTGACTTAAAACTCCAATTCAGTTATCTATCCTCTACAGCCTAGCTGCTTTGAATTTACTAGGTGCTTAATAAATGTTTGTCAAATTAAAAGGGTTCAAAGTATAATACTGGTATTATTTTGTGCCTTTTGACCAGATCTGGGAAAGGGGGAGGAGTTGATTATGCTCCATTTTACAGAGGGAAAAACTACCAGTTAAAGATGCTTAATGAATTATCCAGCCAGTCAGCCAAGGTCTTCTTGATTCCAATTTAGGTTTGTTAACACTAGTCACAAGGCTATACACTACTTAACAAATCAAGGTCCATAATTTGACAAGTCCTCTTCTCCCTTTCACAATGCAGCTTCAGCTTGAAAAGGAAAAGCTGTCTTATTTGAAAATAACATCCCTCATAAAGCTGCACTCCAGAGTTTTTATTTTTATAGTTTGAAACAATCCTTCAGAAAATGCGTTACATTAACATTCACAGTTGTCTCTTTTGCCATAGCCCACCTGAAGACTGGCCAGGCTTCAAATATTCTCAATATTTTTCCACTAAAAAGGCCGGGGGGGGGGGGGGAGAGGAGGAGAATCAGAGAGGGTCACAAGGCTTGGTTGGGGCCAACCCCTGACTCCAAAGCCCAGGCTGACTAAAACAGATATGGCCAACAGGGTTTCACTTGACAATTCAGGTAAGAGAGTGCCTTTCTTTCTGGTCAGTTTCATAGTCTCACTTCTGCCTTTTCTTTTTTCCTTTCCTTTCTCCCCTTGAGAAAATTCATCTCGGCTCTCCGACAGGAGGAGCTGGGGGCGGTGGATTTATTTTTTAAGCTAGCGGCCAAAAGATGCCTACGAGATGGAGCTGTCCTTCCTTTTTTTTGAAAAGTGGTGTGAAGGGAGGGAAGGAAAGCATTGTTATTTTAAGGAGGAATTCTTGCACTCCCCCTCCCGCGTGTAGGTCGTATGTGCGCAAGGTTTGCTGGGAACTATGGAGAGGCTTCTGATGCTATTGCTGCCGCGGCCGCTACAGCTAGTGTTGAGGCAGCTGCCACTGATAACCTGATCCAGCCACCAAACAGATTGCTGGATGGGCTGAAGCCAAACTGAGGGACCACGGGAACAAAAGCCGTAGGAGCTGTCTCCAGCGCCCGGGGAAAGTGTAGTAAGTAAATTGCGTTTAGGATTAGGCTGCATAGGAGCCATTCCCCCGGTTACCTTTTGGATGTCTCCCTTGGAATTCTTGGTTGGAGTGCGAGTGGCAAAAGAGGCGGTGTTTGGGGATATGTGTTGTGTGGTGGGATCTGGCCGCGGTGTGGTGGGCTTCAATTAGGTGGCTCCTAGGCAAGTGTGCATGTTGAGAGGTTCCAGAGGAGGGATTTTTCAGAGCTCCCGCAGTGACCGTGAGATGCCTAGGAAACAGAAGGGCCGCCTGGCTAGAAGGACGCTTTGTGCTAGTGGTCCGCTGCACCAGCTGCAGGGGGCACCGAGCATCGATAGTCCAGGGTCCCCTCCTCCACCCCTAAAGAAGAACCTGAGCTGGCTTGAAATAGATTTTGGAGACTCATGGGGGTCTTTATGTGTTGAGTCACATCCATTTGCTGTTCCCACCCTAGCCCGCTTTCCTTAGGCTCTCTCCAGTCTTAAGAGTCATCTATAAACTTTTTTTTTTTCAAATAGGGTAAGGCAAGGGGATTCTTGCATAGCTGCACTTTCTTGATCTGAAAGGCGTTATTTATGTATTTATTTTTGTTAAGTTGCATCCTCCCTGCATTTTAGGCTGTTGGTTTAAGCCCTAAATAAATACTGTTAATCCTCCAGGGAATCCTCCTTCTCGTGGGGTGGGGGTGGGGGTGTGGGTGTAATCGCTTCGCCTTCTCCCCAGTCATGACTTAGCAGTTTGCATTTAGGAATGAAATTGTATTCACTGTACCTGGAGCTGGGATACCCGGCCCCGCCACTGACCACCCCTTGAATTCTGCCATAGTAGGATCTCAAGCCCTGAAAGATACAGGTTCTGGTTGGAAGAGGGATGGGAACAGCATTTTGCCCTTCCCCCCCCCTTTCTCTTTCCTCCTCTCCTCCTCTTCCAGTTTGACTTTCGAGGATACCACTCTCATTATTTCATTTCTGCTAGTCTGCAATCTAATCCATTAACGGATTAATGGTAGTGGGGGGTGGGGATAAGAATGGGGTTGGTTGGAGGAAAAGAGGTAGGGAATGTATTTAAGCACATTCCACTTTCAACAAATATTGAATGTCCACTCCAGTAAAGTTCTATCCTGAGGGCTAGGGGTTTGAGTAAGGAGCACAGTGTCAGGAGCAAGGGAGGCGACTGATGGTTCTCTTCTGCACTGTCTTGTCAGACTACGTCTGTTAAGTAGCACATTTTAGAAAGGACATCAACAAGGCTGAATAAAGGTGCATTGTTGTTGTTTAGTCCTGTCTGACTTTTCATGACACCATTTAGGGTTTTCTGGGACAAAGATATTGGAGTGGTTTGACATTTCCTTCTCATTTTACAGTTGAGGAAAACTGAGGCAAAAAGGAGTAAGTGACTTGCCCAGGGTCACACAGTAAGTATTTGAGGACAGATTTGAACTCGGGTCTTCCTGTCTCCAAGCCTGGAGCTCTATCCACTGTGCCTCCTCCACATCCAAGGTGTGCATATATAAGATGGGCAGCTAATGACTGAATAGTTTGGAGAACAGATGGCTTAGAGGAGACTGATTAGAACACAGGATCTAGAGCTGGAATCCCTTTGATTTAAAAAAAAACTTATCTGCAAAAGAGGAAAGAAACATGTTTAAGGATACAGTCAGTAAGTAATAGAATAGGTATTTGAAAAAGGATTCTCTGGTTCCAAATTATATGCTTTCTATTATACTGAGTTGTTCCTACTTCTACATCTGTCTTCAAATATTTAAAAGGTTATACTGTGGAAGAGGGATTATATTCGTTCTGTTTGCCCCAGAGGTCAAAACTAGAACCAAAGAGAAGTTACAGGTCGGAAAATTTCCTTACAACTTAGTAGTCTTGAAAAGGAATGAAAGCCTTGAGTTTTCCATAACTAGAGGTCTTGAAAAGGAGGTAAATGATAGATTGTGTAGGTTGTAATCCAGTAGGATTCATGTTTTGGGCCAGGACTGGACTAAGTAAACTTTGATATTCCTTCAAGTTCTCAATTTTTGGTAAGTCATTACTTTTGGTGAATCTGTATGATATTTTAAAGGCATTTTCCCCATGTTTTCCACAGCTGTTCCACAAGCTGGCCATTGCCCAACCATGGTGGACCCTGTGCCGGAGGAGGAGGAGGAAAAAGCAGGAGCTGAGCTAAGCAGTGCTGGAGAAGATGGAGCAGCTGCATCTGCATCCTCTGGCCCTACTGGTGCCCAGCAACTGCCCACTTCAACATCTTCTGCCCCACCAGGTGTACCCAGCAAAGCTGAGGGCCTGGCAAGCTACAGGGAAGGCCGGCAGCGGGAACAGTCGCCTATGCTGCACCTTGATTTGTTCAACTTTGACTGCCCAGAAGCAGAGGGGAGCCGCTATGTGCTCACCAGCCCCCGATCATTGGAGGCCTGTGCCAGATGTGCAGTTAAGCCTGTGGAGCTGCTGCCTCGGGCACTGGCAGATCTGGTGCGTGAGGCGCCAGGCCGCTCTATGAGGGTGGCTACGGGACTTTATGAAGTGTATGAGGCAGACCGCCTAGCCAAGCTACAGCAGTGCAGGGCTGAGCGGGAGCGCATCATCAAGGAGGAAAAACGGCGCCTCTTCACACCTCTGAGCTCCAGCACCACAGTCCCAACAGTAGGCCCGATCCCGACTGCAGGCCCGGGCAGCAGCAGTAGCTGCAGCAGCAGTGCAAGTCTCCCGGCTTCACCTGCTCCCCGCGCTCCCCGCGCTCCCCGCAAATCTTCATCTTCTCCCTCTCCAGCTCGGACCAAACCTCCTCCTACTGCTTCCCGACCAGGCAAAAAGAGCCACTCACTAGATTCGCTGTCCCGCCGGCGAGAAGGTGCTGTAAGCTCAGAATCTGGGGCCTCCTCCTCTTCCTACAGTGGTGATAGCCTAAGAGATCACTGGCTGCCCCGAAGCCCAGTCACTGGTGGCCCCCTTGCAGGATCTGCTGCCTCAGCTCCCAATCCCCAGACTCGGCCCTCGGCCCTCACCTTGGCGCCCCTGTCAGGTCGCAGCTTCAGCCTGAGCGACCTGTGCCACTCACCCCAGACTGCCCGCCATATGGAGAGAATCGTGCGCCAGGTGCGGGAGGAGCGGGGCCTCCGTGGATTGCCAGAGCGCGACCGTAAGATTGCTGCTCTTATGCTGGCCCGCCACCAGGAAGAAGAATTGCTTCGCGAACAGCAAGCGTTTGCTCATGGCCAGTGGGAGTTGCAGCGGGTCAAGGCCACGCAGCAGCGGGAGAAAGAGGAGAAGGAGAAGCAGCGGGCCCTAGCGCAATGCCGCCAGGCCTGGGCAGCCCAAGTAGAGGAGCGCCTGGGGAGGCTGGGCCGTGAGGAGCGGAAGGTTGCCAGGCGGCTGCGGTGCCAGTACGCTCGAGGTGAGGAACAGAGGCTTGAGCTCGTGGAGAGGCAAAGTCAGCTTCGGCTTGAGCGGACTCAGAGGGCGGCCCTGGAAGACAGGATGCGTAAACTGCAACAAGAGCACAACCTCAAGCTATGGGAGGAAGGTCGGCAGAAAGAGAGAGAGCGGGCTGAGCACGCCCGGCGAGAGAGGGCAGAGCGGGCAGCCCGGACCAAGCGGAAACAGGACACACACTTACAGAGGGAGAAGCAGCAGCTAAGCCGGGCGGAGCGGGCACATCATGAGGCACTGTTACAGGGGCTAGCCCGGAAAGAGCGGAAAGAACAAGAGGGGCTACGGTTGTCCCTGGAAGCTAGCCTGGAACGTGCGCAAGAAAACTACGAGCAGCTTGTGGAGCAGCGAAGCCGGCATTTGCGAGAGAGAGCACGGAAGGAAGAACTGCAAGGCAGGCGGGCCAAGGAGGTGGCCGAGCGCAAGGGGAGAGAACACCAAGAGCACCTGGAGGCACTGGCCAAAGCAGGAGAACAGCGGATGCAGCATGCAACACAGGTGGTGTCCGAGGCGGTGCAGCTGAAAGCCCGTCGGATAGGGCAGAGTCGTCTAGAGAAGGAACGGGCGCAGCGGGCCAACAAAGAAAAGGTGGACCGCGAAGAAGACAGCCGCAGGCGGGAGCTGCAGCAGGCCATTGAACGAAAATGGGAGCGGAGCGAGCGCCTGTCAAGAGAGAGGCGGAGCGCGTTGGAGAATGCTCGTTCCACTGCCCGAGCTTCTTTCCACGTAAGAGAAAAGGTGCGCGAGGAGACCAACACGCGCACTTTTGACCGGATGGCTTTAGAAGCCAAACTCCATGCCAGTCTGGGCAGGAAATGAGGGAGCTTTGGAATGAATGGCCCTTCCAGGCACTCTTTCACTTCACCTTTCCACTCCATGCCTTTGGCCAAGTCTTTGGTTTCTAGAGAGGATTGGGAGAAGGGAGTACCGCACAATGACTTCTCCTTACCTCTCCCCAATGAGGCAACGTTCAACAAAGAAAAATATAAAGAACTTTTTCAGAGTCCATCCTTAATTTCTAAGAACTACATTTCTTTGGGGCCCAGGGAGCTAGGTCTCAGCACAATTCATGACTGCACTTACCTGAGTTGTATCTTTCGGAAAGCCCTTACCAAGCCTCCTTTGTGTTTCTGGGGGGCTTCTTGGTAATAAGAGAGGAGCTGGGGAGAAAGGGTATTCTTCCAAGTTATACCATCATTTTCAGGTAATAGCACAAAAATTATTAGCACCTCCCTTTCTCCCTCCACCTTTTGTGGCAGCTACTCTCTACGCCTTTCTAAACAGGGTTTTGTTTTAAGTGCCGTGGCTGAGTGGAGAAATAGTAGTGGTTGTCATGGACCAAGACTCTTTCCAGCCCTCTTCCTCATCTTGAAAAAGAAAAGTACAGGTACAGCATCTGGGAATACTCAGGAAGGGAAACACCATTAGAAATTTTAGTCCCACTCAAGGTTATACAGCAAACTGGACAAGTTTTTCCTTTCTGGTTTTAATAGAGACTTGCAGGACCTGGGACTGCCCTGTTCTTTCCTGATTAAATCGTTCTAGTGATGGTGGTGGCTAGCTGTCTGTTGACAGAACACACCAATGTAGAGTGTGGGAAGAACTTGTAACCAGGTTGTTTTAATACTCACAAGAGAGCAGTCATGCCTTAAATAACAGTGCTATCCTCATGTGCCTGCCTTAGCTCATCCCTCATCATTTCTCCTCTGCTTTGCCCTCAGAATATCAACTCCAAAGTGGGCCCCTATTTTGGCCTCTGTGGCACAGCTATGAACTCCCTACAACTCTGTTGGCAAAGTTGTGTGCTCTGGCCCCAGTGTTTACCACTTCAAATCCAGAACTGTCTGTCTGCAAAGTGTAGCATTCAGATAGCTTTGCTATTTTAGCTTATTTACTGATATTTCTCTTCCTTCCTGTTGTTTACATGAGAAAAAAAATGATCATCACTCAGACACTTCATTACCTAGGTTCCTTCTTTCCCCCTCCCTCAATTACAAAGGAGTTTTGTTGTCCTTCTAATAGGGGTGCCCAGACTCTTATCTTAATCACTCTGTTTCCCTTCCCTTCCACTTGAAGTTATTTATCTAGTCTCTCTGCTTCATTCCTTCCATCTGCCAAATGGAGATTGTGATACTCTTTCTAGCACCTCCAGGTCTCCAGGATTACAGACACTGCATGAGTATTAACTATTAGTATTGTTAACGCTTTTTTTCTCTACCTAGGGGCTAGAGGAAGGAGAAGCTGTATCAGCCTAAGTAGGGATAGGGATTGAACCTGTGATGTCATTAATATAGGGAAGTCCTAGATGAAGAAACTCCCTCTACAAATATCAAACAGCATCTTTTCTGCAACTTAGTTTTAGAGAGTTTCCTAAAGCATTAAGAAGTTAAATGACTTGCCCAGGATCACACAACCATGATGTGTCAGAGGAGAGATTTAAACCCTGGTTTTCATGTTTCTAAGGCTTTTCATTCATTCTACAAGGGCTGCTTCTTATTACCCTAATTTTTTTTCTTTTTGGGAGGGGGAATGCAGGGCATTTGGGGTTAAGTGATGTGTCCAAGGTCACAGGGCTAGTAAGTGTTAAGTGTCTGAGGTTGAATTTGAACTCAGGTCCTCTTGACTCCAGGGTCGGTGCTCTATTCACTGTGCCACCTAGCTACCCCCCATTACACCAATTCTTTGCTGAAAACTGGGACATCACAGAACCCTAGAAATGGAAGGGAAGGAATGTGTGATGCAGGAGGGCCCTCTACAATATGATAGTCAATTGATTATCTGCACTCTGCTTGAACATTTCCAGGGATAGAAAACACACAGCTTTAAAACTATTTATATATTTTATCTTTACATTACTTTTGTTTTGGAATATATTACTCTTCTTTTGCCCAATGAGACATCATTTATAATGATTTTTTAAAAGAGAAAAAAAGCAATTTAGCAAAATTAATCAACCTTAACTTGACACTACATGCAACCTTTCACATACATAGTTTGAAGTCTCGGCAAAGAGCAGATTATTCCACTGCTAAATAGCTCTTACCATTAAGAATTATTGAATGGAAATTTGCTTCCCTCTGAAAAGAACTGGTCCTAGTTCAATCATCATTACAGAAGGAATATGGAAAAGCATTATTCTTCGCATTTAAAAAATCAGGAGAGAAATGCATTCATTATATTTTGTGTATAGTAGTCAGCATAGTACAGAGGAGAACATGTTGGATTTAGATTCAGAGAGACCTGGGTTCAAATCCCACTTCTGATACTTTCCAGCCATGTAACCCTGGACAAGTGACATTTGTCCCAGACTTATCTAAGTCATAATAATTGCTATCTGCCTCACTGAAGGGAGTTCTTCTGGAGAGGTAGGGTGCTTCCCACTAATAAAATCACAGATTCTTCAAAGATACAGTAGGCATGCTTCTTTAAGGTTTTGGTCAGGTGCTGGTTAGATGTAGGAGAAAATTATGTTTTCATATTAAACTTAAATCTGAAAAAGGATTTTTCATCCATGGAAATTTTCCTTATTGGAATCCAAATGTCAGCCACTTGTAATGAACCAGCATTGTTTATTAGTGAAGGCTTTAACTAAAAGATTCTAATGCACTTGTAGCTGCTTACCTTCTTTTCTTTTACTGAATGTTAAAGGGCTTTCCAAACTTTAATGAAAAAAATTAACTCAGAGATTTATTTCTTCTTAGCTCTTCTCTCTCTCTCTTTCCATGTATGTATGTGTGTGCATGTATATATGCACATATATATACACACACATCTTTGTATATGTATATTCATATATCCATACATATGTGTATAAAATTGAAGCAAGATTTTGTGGGTAGAGCAATAATAGATAGTTAGATAACATGATCTAGGTTCAGTCCAAGGTTGTTGTTTTTATTCACTTATAGTATAACATTGGACACATCACCTCTGTGTGCCTCAGTTTATCTACCTATAAAACAAGAATCATGAGAGTTGTCCCTCATTTATTTCACAGGGACATTGTGCAGATGAATGAGAATTTAAGTTGCACTCCATTCTCCCTTTCCCCCAATTGTATTCTGGCACAGTATTTGAAATCACTATTTACTTCCCATGGGTGATGAAGTGAATAAAGTACAAGGCCTAGATTCGGGAAGACTCATATTCCTGAGTTCAAATTTGTCCTCACACACTAACTAGCTGTGTGATCCTGGGCAAGTCACTTAACCCTGTTTGCCTCAGTTCCTCATCTGTAAAATGACCTAGAGAAGGAAATGGCAAACCACTCTAGTATCTTTGCCAAGAAAACTCCAAATGGGGTCACAGAGAGCCAGACATGACAGAAATGACTGATCAACATTTGCTCCCAAACAAGGTACCTAATGACTGTAATGCTTTATGGAGCTTATTTGACATATGTGAATATTCTGATAGGGGAGTTGGAAATCTCAAAAAGGTTCATCTTCAATCTGAATCATATGTGGCTAGAGAACCACAGACTTAATGTCACTCAATTAGGTGATGACCCTAGATCCCTGAGCTTAGAAAAAGGCCATTTATAAATAAAAAAGTATTGGTTTCTTAAGAATAAAAAATTGTCCAGAATGGTTACAATGGTACTACAGCAGAAGATAAAGCCCAAATTTAGTAACATCAAAGCTCTGCCAAGGCTCATTGTTGACTAGCACAAAAGGAACTTCTGTGGTGTTGTAGGAAGAAAATTGAACTTTGAAACTGAAGCTCTAGACTTAAAATTATAGCTCTGACTCTTACTCTCTGGGTGACCAAGGGCAAGTCATTTTTTCTTCTCAGTTCCCTTATCTATAAAATTAGGGATAATAATATTTGTCCTACTTCCCTCATGGGGTTTGGCCAACTTTTCCAGCAGTTCAGGTGTTGAAATTAGTGGTCAAATTGCTCTCTGGGTGGGAAGGTAAATATATAGCCCAAGGAGGTACAATTACTTCACAACCCTCTCGTTTTTTTTTTTTTTGTTTGTTTTTTGCTTTTCTGGAGGGCAATTGGGGTTAAGTGACTTGCCCAAGGTCACATGGCTAGTATTTATGTTAAGTGTCTCATGCTGGATTTGAACTCAGGTCCTCCTGACTCCAGGGCTGGTGCTCTATTCACTGTGCCACCTAGCCGCCCAAGCCCTCTCATTTTATAGGTGAGGAACAGAGGCTCATATACAAGAAGAGGAGAGGTGGTACAAAGGGAAGAGAGTACTTGTTTTCTCCATGGGCTGAGGGGAATATAGAAGATTAATCTGGAAAATCTGTAAGAGGAATAAATTTAAAGAATGGGAAAACTTGACTTGGTTCTCCTGGCATAGGACTCCAAATGATAAGCCACCAGAGGATGCCAAAATTGTTACCATTGCCACTTGGAAGACTTTTTTCCCCACAGAACAGAGGTAATGAACAAAACCAAGGAAAGAAGAGGTTTCAGTTTGTTGGAACTTGAGGCCAGGTCTTTGGTTTCAAAGTCCAACGCTCTTTTCTTGTGAACTTGTAGTTCTAGGTTGAATTGATGAGTTGAGAAAAGCTTATGTCATGTCCTGAACATGACAAATTCCTAATACCATAAGAAGGTAGGAGAAAACTTCAGCCTGAATATAGATGGACTATAATTCTGCCTAGAATTAGCAAGTATTATAAAATCATAAAAATAGGGATTAGTCAAAGGTTCCATATGGTAAGGACCAAACAGGAGAGAATATGACCTGATTTTTATATATTTATTTCATATGAAGAGATGAAACATGATATAATTGGAGAAAGGCACTGGATTCAAAATTGTAAGACCTGGATTTGTGACCTAGCTCTGCTACTTACAAACTGTGCCTGCCTTGCCTACCTCACAGGGTTGTTGTGAGGATCAAAAGGGGACCATGTATATGGAAAGGCTCTGTAAAGTATAAAATATTCTACAAACGTAAGGTATAATTACTGTAGTAATGTTTTCTCTGCCTCTTCCCTCCCCAATTCCCTGTCCTGTGTTTTTTAAATGATTACTATCATTCTTACTAGAACTGGGAAGTGCTTCTATACGAGGTATTTTTTCTAAGAAGTGAACAGCAAAATCCTCCAAAATTAAACAGGTAGGCAGTACTCTCAAAACACTTCCTTTGAGTCAGAATTTGGTGGGTCTCTTCTGTTGTGATGTCAAGTTAATAATTGTCTGGAGTTAATGGAAAAGGGACCTTTTATAAAAATCATTAGTATTGTGCTTAACTCACACATGACACCCAGGGATGGTAAAGAGAGAAGGAATGATAACACGATAATGATAGCTGATATTTACAGAGTACTCTAAGGTTTTCAAAGCATTCCTCTATATTTAGGCATACATACATATATATCCTAATAATATATACATATATACTTGCATTGATCATCATTGTTCAATCACTGCTATTTCCCCTTCATCCTGCTACTGACTTGTTTCCTCTACAGGTTTCATAATTTAAACATTCTGTCTCTGCTCTGGGCAGTAGTATAAAAGGATCTGTAATTCTTTTTATCTTTTTGTTAGCTCTGAGCCCCCAGTCAGGGACAGTTCTTTTGGCAAAACACCCCAGTATTATATCTATTCTTAACTTTCTTCTCAGGATGTTTCTCCTTGAATTTGTTTTCCTAATTGTGTTTCCAGTAAACTGTTTCCAAACAAGCAAAAACTTATGGTTAATACTCTTTATAATAATAAAATTAATGCCTAAAACAAAGAAAGGTAAGTAGACTTCCTCCAAGTCCAGAGGGAAACAGATTACTATCTCTATGAGAGAGCCAAAGGAAGATAGGAAATACAAGATTACTGCCTTGGAGGTCGCTAGTCTGGGGGTATAAGTAACACAGCTTTTGTCTTTGTATCTGATTGGCCCAAGGGACATTGTTCCTGGAATCTTAGCCTCTTTTCTTTGTGGCAGTTGCCTCTATCTACACTCATATATGACTTCTTATAAAAGGGAGCCAGGGAGTAGAGAGTACTGGAATTGGCCAATGAGACTTCAGTTTCTATAAGCATGTGAAGTATGCTGGGCTAATACAATCTTCATCTGGGCTTCAGATAGGTAAATGTTTAACACCTAGCTTGGGGTGTTTGGGGGATGTACTTACAACACACTTTTTTTTTTAATTTAAAAAGTGGATTTTATTACTGCGGGACTGTTGGGGTATATGCCCAAATCAGACAGTGCTTTGGCACAGACAGTATACAACACACTTTTAAAGAAATATTGTATTATTTTTGTCAAACATTTCCCAATTTTAATCTGTTTCGGAACATTCAGAGGAGTTTTGCAGGTCAATGCAAGTTTGACATTTCTGATCCAGATGAAGAAATTAAGAAATTATGGTAAATTAGAGAGAAAAGTCCAAAATATAAGAAGCAGGAATAGAATACAAAGTAACCTGCACAGCTAAGGGAAAATGCTGATCATGGGCAAAGTAAAGTTTAGTATAGGCAAATGGAAGATATAAAAAAAATCATAAATATAAAAAATGAGTAAGAACCATAGACATTCAGTTTCAACAGAAACATGTCTATAGCTAAAAACAGATCACAAAGTAAATAAGAATAATTAACTCAATGTATATTATATTAGAATGAATTGATAGTATGATATGTAATATCCAGGAATTAACACTCCTATTTTCTTAATATTAAGGATTCCTCATTAGAAAATCATATTCTTTGAGTAGAAGGTATATGAAGAAAACGAAGAGGCTCCAGAGGAAAGCAACAGAAATGAAGAAAAGAATGGGAACAGGACCTATGGACAAAGGTTAAAAAAGATTTAAGGGATATTTTTCTGGAGAAGACAATGTTGATCCATATCTGTTTTCAAATATATAAAAAGACAGTGGCCAGAGAGGGAGTGGGATTTTTCCTAACCTCCAAATATAATTTAGCAAAACAGCGAGAAATAGACCTAAGTTGCAACAGAAGAGAATTGGATTATCTAGAAAGAATTTTCGGACATTGAAGTTTTTAGACACAGGACAGTACATTCTTGCCTGAAGGCAGGGAGATAGACTAGAAGATGATATCTTACAAGTGATTTTTGTTTAGTATATTCGTGATTCCGTGATTTTAATTTCACTCCTAGGCATCAGAAGGCAGTGAGAAAGCTGCAAAGGAATAGGATCGAACCTGTAAATTTGTCATACTGGTGAGGTTCCTTATTTTATCCTGCTTCTCCTAATCTGGGTGTCTTCTGAGCATATTCTTGATAGCCTTTACAAATCCCTACTAGACCAGGATAAGTAATAGGATGTGCTAATTTAATTTATTGTATTCCTTAAGTACTTCTATTTTTTAGCGTAATTCTGAGACTTAAGCACAATGCAGAAAAACAGATTTCACTCCTCAATTTAGAACAGTCATTGAGGTCCAGTTGAGGTTTAATGAAAAGATCCCAGGTTGATTTCCATATAAGAAATATCATATATATATATATAATGCCCTTTTGCCTTCCTGTTACCACCCCAAATAAAGAAAACCCAAGGGAAAGACATATATTCCCATTTAACTTCTCTCATCCCTTCCATTTTACCTGTTATTCTCCTTTCACTTTTTTTACTTGTAGAGCATGATTTTCACTTATCACCTCAGTCTCCTTGTTTCCTTCTGCAAACTCCACTAGAGCCACTGTTTCTCCCCTACTCTTTGGACGCTGTTCTTGAACATGAGTCTCTGTCTCTCCAGGAAAGATGGTCAGGAACTTTGCAAGTACCAATAGTTCCAGGATTTTCTTACTGGGAAAACTCAGGCCTAACCTTCCTATGGCAAAGCTCTAAGTGTGTTATGAGCTTCCCAGGGCCCAGCTGCTTCCTGGTAATGGAACCATCCAAAACACTGTTGAAAGCTCTCAGGGCCAGTTATCCACTGGTGTCCCCAAGCAATCTTCTATGACCTTATTGTCAGAACTTTTGAGAACCCTCCTGGGGTGCCAGCACTAGAGAACATAATGTTGCAGCCATAACTTGGTTCTTTGGGTTCTTGGATAGTCTCACTCCCCCTAAGGTTTTGGCTATAGATCTCACACCTCTGCCTCTTTCTCCTATACCTGGGAAATTACACAAATGGGAGAGGTGCTTTTTTTTTCCTGTGGAATGCTGGAAGAGAAAAGAAAGAAAGCATAAGTATCCTAACTTAGTAAATCCTTGGCAAAGGCACAAGTATCCTAACTTAGTAAAAAGTAATGCACATTCTAATCCTTTTTCTATAACCTGTGCCTATGCCACATCTACTACCCTCTTTTCCTCCCCCCCAAAACGAAAATAGCCCCAGACATAAATAAGGCAGGTCATATTAAGAAACAGAGTAAGTTAAGCTTAAATGGAATAAGTTAAGCTTTAGCAAAATAGTATGGTGGATATGGGAAGGGAGTGTTAGTGGAAGGATAACTCACCTCAGTTCGGTAAGTCACAGAAAAGACCCCAGTGGTTTGGAATACCAGCTTTATTTCTTTAATGTCTCACAATGATTATTTCTTTAATGTCTCACAATGATGTTGAAGGCTGTGGCTGCTCTCATTTTGGTGCCATCTTCTCTCCCCACTTAACTTTCTTGGTTGAGTCTGTGAAAATAGAGTATGAGGTGATAACGATATAACAAGGTGGTCAGTTAGTCTCAATGTTATAAAATATAACAAGGTTAAAGCAGGTTTTTACAGAGTTATAAAGGGTTTAATGATGCTATTATAAAATGGGGTTGGTCAGTGAAATCTTCTGTGGGGTACTCCTATACATGAGCATCAGTTCTATAGTGCTAAGGCTGAATGGGAAGGGCAAAAGTTAGATCAGGCTCTGAAATACATGGATTGGCATACTCACTATAGAAGAGATTTATAAGGGGAAGATTTGCATCATCTAAAGGAAACTCCGTTGCTGGCTGATTGCAAAGAATAAAACCAGATCTGAGAAGCTATAAGAGAGAGTGGGTATAGCCAAATCTCAATCAACAGGGGAGGGACCAGTTGCTGGAGCCTTGGATTTTATGGTCTTCAGGCCATGGTTAAGTTTGGAGATATATTTGAAGGATTTGAATCCACGACACATGAGGATTAGTTGAATGAAATGGGCATGTTTAACTTAGGAAGAAGATTCAGGGGAGACATGACAACTGTTTTCAGATATTTGAAGAGCTGTCACATGGAAGAGATTAGATTTGTCTTATTTGGTTCCACAAGACAGAGCCAGGAACAATGGGTAGTAGTTGGAAAAAGGCAAGTTTTAGGCTTAAAGTAAGGGAAAGTAAGCTGCTTGACAACTGAGCTGCCGGAGAGTGGAATGGGCTGCCTTGAGAAGGGGAGAGGTTCCTCTCCTTGGAAGGCTTTAAGTGGAGACTGGAGGATGCCTTGTTGGGTATGTTATCTTGGGGATTCCTTGAATGCATGGATGGGACTTGTGGCTGCTTGGGTCTCTTCCAGTATTCAAATTCTGTGATTTTTTTTTTTTTTTTTTTGCTTTTTGGAGGGCAGTTGGGGTTAAGTGACTTGCCCAAGGGCTACATGGCTATTTTTTTTTTTTTTGTGCTAAGTGTCTGAGGTCGGATTTGAACTCGGGTTCTCCTGACTCCAGGGCTGGTGCTCTAGTCACTGTGCCACCTAGCCACCCCTCAAATCTGTAATTCTGTAATCAGTGCTCCAGGATTTCTTTAAGACTTTGTTACTCCCTGGGCCTTGAAGAAATAGAATTTTTTTTTCCTTTAAAGACTTCCTTGGTTCCATCCTCCAACTTTAGGGATGCTGTCTCATTGTTGTCATCATCTTTAATGAAATTATCTATTGTTTCTATGATTTGTTCTTTGACCCATGTATTCTTTTTTTTTTTTTTTTTTTGGAAGGAGGAAGGCAAGGCAATTGGGGTTGTGATTTGCCTAAGATCACACAGGTAGTTAAACTGCCAAGTATCCAAGGATGAATTTGAACTCAGGTCCTTCTAACTTCAGAGCCCGTTCACTGTGCCACCTAGCTGCTCTCCTTCCCTTCTGCCCCCCATGGATTCTGTAGGATTAAATTATTTAGTATCTAATTAATTTTTCATCCTGTCAACAGTCCTAATTTTTATCTCATTGTGGTCAGTAGAAGAAAGAGTTGGAGTTTCTCAAAGAGCACAACTCTTTCAGGGAGTATAAGGGCTAATTTATAAAGAAAGAGTAAATAATCTAAATCCATATATAGTCAGTAACAAAGAAGGTAATAGAATGATCAGAGGTCAGAAAGGAAGGAAAGGTACAAAGGAAGAAAAGGGGTTATGGTTTAATGGGGAAAACCAGAAAGATGTCAAGGGCAGCAAGTTCAGACCAAAGCTGTGAGTTGAGAATGCTTGGTTTGTCAAGTAGCTTCTAGAATAAAGGAAGATGAGTTTATCATTTGGACATTTTAAGCCAATACAATAAATAAAATGTTGAATTTAAAATCAGGAAGACTTGGTTTCAGATCCTGTCTTAGATGCTTATTATTAATTGGGGGGCTCTAGACACTGTCAATTTCTCTCAGCCCCAGTTTTCACATCTGTAAAATGGGGATAATAATGTCACCTTGCTCACATGATCAAATGAAATAATATATGTATGTAAAAATTAAGAGGGCTATTACACAGTACTGAGAGGCACAAGGGAAGAGTAGTTAGTTTCTATAGATATTCAGGACTTTGGGGAGCTAGGCCTTATTTTTAGTTTTTTTCAAACCCAGCTACTGTTTATATTGTGTAGATATGGGAAGCCCTACAGGAGAGAAAGGTGCAGCCATGCAGGTATACCAACTTAAACGTCTCAAACCGTAAGCTCCCCATACTCTGAAAGAGGCCTAAGAATGGTACAACTGCGAACTTTCTTGAACTTGTGAATATCCCAAGACAGTATAATGAAATGTATTAAAAGGTATTTGTGAGACATTCTGCTCTTAGAATTTGACTTGAAAGAAGGAGAAATGCTGAATAAGACAGTGGAACAAGGAATTTCTTTCTCTACTTAGCTGAAATCACAGTCAATAATACTCTTGTCTTTTTCTTCATTTGGGCGATGAATGATAAATGGCTTATTTGTAAATGGACCAGGTTCTACTGTCTGTTCATGGGATCATAGCTCTAGACCTGGAAGAGACTTCAAAGTTCAATGAGTTACACTTCCTAATTTTACAGATCAGGAGTCTGAAAATTAAATGATTTGCCTAAACTTAGACAGCTAGTAAGCCTCAGAGGCAGGATTTGAATCCAGGTCCCCTGTCTTCAAAATCTATGCCTTTTCTGATGTACCCTCCTGCATAAACCTCAAGCAGAAGGGAAAAAATATAAAAACCTATCTTAACAAGGGAAAGAAACCACACATTTTATAGTGTTGTGCTCCATCAAAGTAGGTTTTTCTGTAAGTTATTTTTGCATTTTCCCTGAAGCAGTGCTCAGTGCTAACCTATCTGTAGTATTTCCCACAAATAAGGAAAGGTGGCATAGCATGGATTGAGGATTGTCTCTAGCAACAAAGAAACCTGGGTTCAAGTCTGGTTTCTGACACATACTATGTGTGGCCTTGGGAAAGCCACTTAACCTTGCCATGCCCCCAAGCAAGTAGAAAGTCCAGTCTCAGAAACATCCTGACTGAGTGCATCACTCTAAGTGAGTGTAAATGTCTGAGGTCACATTTGAACTCAGATATTCCTGACTCCAACACAGCATTCTATCTCCTGAGTCATGTAGCCATTAACCTCTTAATGCCCCCAGACAACTCTCTGTACATGTAAATTTGCAGAACAGTTGAGGATTTGCATAGTTAGGAGTTTTCTCAATGAATGTTCCACACACCAATGAAATCATAGGTACAGACCAAAAGAAAAGTTTAATAAATGGTCTTTGATTGAATGAACTATTGGTAGGATTGAAATAATATGGAATGAAAAGACAAGAGTTCTCTGTGCACACTTTCCTAGAATTTGGAATAATTTAGAACATAAGTTGCATTTCTTGGGTAAGCGCAGGAACTTTTCTTCCTCCTTCTCTCCCTCCCTTCTTTCCTTTCTTCCTTCTTCCTTCCTTCCTTCCTTCCTTCCTTCCTTCCTTCCTTCCTTCCTTCCTTCCTTCCTTCCTTCCTTTCTTCCCTTCTTCTCTTCCTACCTTCTTTCCTTCTTTCTTTTTTCTCTCCTTCCTTCTTTCCTCTCTCCCTTCCTCTCCCACCCTTATGCTCTTGTTCTCACTCTCTCAGCATTATTCTCATCTAATCCTGATGTAAATGGTTCAGATTAACTTTTTTTATTGTTTTATTGAACACAAAGCCAAGAATAGCATCTATTCCTCATATCAAATTGGATAGCAGGAGCAGAGACAGATTGTAACATTGGATTCCTTTCTCCTGGGCTTCCTTTGTGGGGCATGGATGGGAAGTGAGATTATGGGACTGGGAGATGGCAGGTACTTTAAAGATCATGTAGTTCAATTTCTTTTTGTTACAGATGACAAACAGAGGCTCAGAAAATTTAAATGACTTGTCCAAGTCCTTTAAACAGGACTATTTAAAACTGAATGTATGGAACTACTTTGTAAAAGTTATTTAAGAAAAGACTTTTTTTTTGCATCTATGATAACTACAGTTAGGGTCGTGGTGGATGGGAAGTATAAGAAATATAAGAAAAGTAGCCAGCAGGTAGAGAAAGATCCAAATTCTGTGAAATGGGATGTATGTGTGTTGCAGTAGGGGAATTAACATAGGTTCTCCTTTCCAAACTATACCTGTTATATGAGGTGCAGATGTTTTAAGTAATGAAACACATTGATCAGTATTACCATGCTTTACTAGCTTTAAAGACATATTAAATAGAAAAGTAAACAAACTAAAGAAATTGAGATGACCTTTGGAACAGGCATATGCCTTCCCAAGAGAAACTAAAGGAAAGAGGAGAGGAATAAGGACAAAAGCACCAGCTAACCTTCCCTATGGATATTTCAGCAAAGCAGAATGCTGCCTAATTGGCCTTGTTGTTCTGGCTTCAGACTCTAGCCACCAACCTCCTAGATGCAATCCCTCTTCTACTTCCATGGCAACCCTTTTCCATGGCTCCTCTCCGCAATTTTGCATAGCTCCTCCAGTGGCTATAGCTCCACCCAGCTCCTAGCTATCTTTGCTGTCCGTCTGTGTGTACAAGGTCCTCAGTCCTTATCTACTCTGATGAGCTGCCTGTGGCTTTTGTTTTGCTACTTTTTAGAATAGGAAGGCTAGTTTGGTGAAGTCTGGTCAAATCAGTCTAGGGTCTGGACAAACTCCATGGGGGTTGAAAAGACTGGAGAGGGTTTCTCTTCTACATTAAGTATTCATCTTCAACATCCTGTTACACTTTTATTCTTTTATTTGAATGTGTCTGAGTGGTTGACTACCCAGCTGGAACTTCAACAGAAAAATAGCAGAATTTCCCTGACATTAGCAAAACTTTTCTGCAGTCACTATTCAGTGCTGTCCAACTCTTTGTGACCCCATTTGGGGTTTTCTTGGCAAAGATACTGGAGTGGTTTGCCATTTCTTTCTCTAGCTCATTTTACTGATGAGGAAACTGAGGCAAATAGGATTAAATGGATTGCCCAGGGTCACACAGTGTCTAGGTGAGTGTAAATGTCTGAGGTCAGATTTGAACTCAGATATTCCTGACTCCAGCCCAGCATTCTATCTCCTGAGAGTCATGTGGCTGCCCTTTTTTGCGGAGTATGTTGCTTTAGAATGCATTCTCCTATGAATACCAAAGCATTTACACTAATCAGCAGGGTTTTCTCTGTTCAAAATGCCAAATGTCAGTATAGTTTCCCTAATTCCAATTAACTGCAGCAAATTCCCTGGACACCTGTGTTTTTTTTCATAGTCTTTTCTTTTCCTCCTACTGTGTGTGTGCACATACACATTATTTTCACTTAATAGTATTTTATATTTTTAAATTACATGTAAAGATACTTTTCAACATTAACTTTTATAAGATTTTGAGTTCCAATGTTTTCTCCTTCTCTTCCTCCTTTTCACCCTCCCCAAGGCAGCAAGCAATCTGATATAGGTTATACATGTATAATCATATTCATCATAATTACACATTAGTCAGGTTGTGAAAGAAAAATCAGAAAAAAAGGGGGAAAACCATGGGAAACAAAAAATCACAAAAAATGCAATCTGCATTCAGACTCCATAGCTCTTTCTCTGGATGTGGATAGCAATTTTCCATCATGTGTCTTTTGGAATTGTCTTGGATCTTTTTATTGCTGAAAAGACCTAAGTCTGTCATAGTTGGTCATCACACAATGTTGCTGCTACTGCTGTGTACAATGTTTTCCTGGTTCTGCTCACTTCAGTTGGCTTCAGTTCATGTAAGTCTTTCCAGGTTTTTCTGAAATCCTCCTGCTCATCATTTCTTATAGCACAATAGTATGCATGCACACACACACACACACACACACACACACACACCTTATATACCACAACTTGTTTAGCCATGTCCCAACTGATGGGCATCTCCTCGATTTCTAATGCTTTGCCACCACAAAAAGAGCTGCTATAAATATATTTGTATATATGGGTCTTTTTTCCTTTTTAAGTTATCTCTTTGGGATACAGACCTGGTAGTAGTATTGTTGAATTAAAGGGTATGCATAGTTTGGTTGCCCTTTGAGCATAGTTCCAAATTGCTTTCCAGAATGGTTGGATCAGTTCACAACTCCATCAACAATGCTAATGCTTTGAACATTAATGTTCCAATTTTCCCACATCTTCTCCAACATTTGTCATTTTCCTTCTCTGTCACATTAACCTATCTGATAGGTACTCAGAGATGTTTTAATTTGCATTTCTCTAATCAATAGTGATCTAGAGACAATTTCTTCATCTGAAAACTACCTCTTCATATCCTTGCATATGTGTTTCTAAGATTTGTTTCCATCCTACAAGAAAGAAACAAAACAATAAATAAATAAAATGTCCCAACTCAGAGCTCATCAAAGCTCAAACTTCTCCATGACAACCAGGGTGGTGAGACAGGCTTTCAGTTTAGGGATAGCTAGCATAGCACAAAGATGTTTTCAGTAACACCCTCTATTAGTGAGAAGCAAGGACATGAATAAAATGTACTCTGATTCATCAGGAAAGGATTATGGACCATTTAGGTAAGAATGGTTTATATAAAGAAAAAGACTTCTGCAAAATCCTGAATGTTTTTCAGTGAAGAAATGCCTAACAAAATGCAGTTTTAAAGTAAAAAATTAATAGAATTATATTGCTGAAAAGCAGGGTTACCCTAGGATGAACAGGCATCTGGGCAAAAAATTTTAGGGAGGTAGAGCCTGTCTGTATAAACAATTTGATTAAAAATGCATAATAAATGTATTATTAAAATGTATTATAAAATTCATGGGCTTATGTGAAGCATACTAATTTACTGCTGAAGATTTAGAATAACGTGTAGAAAAGAGGTACTTGTGTATTATTGTTCAACTAGTGCATGTAAAGATTCTTCCTAGTGTCTAAGTGGGTGGGCAGACCTTCAAGCTACTTTAAAGGGGCAGTCTCAGCAAGATGCCAGGTGCTATTTTTTTTAACAAAGGAGGAGGTTTACTTTGCCCATCCACAGCAAAGATATGCAACAAAGACATACAGCCAGGATAACTTAGCATTTAATTTCTCTAGATATGCCTCCTCCCCATTCTTTTTTTTTTCCTCTCTCTTTTTTAATTTTTTTAGTTTACATCATTAATTTCCACAAAATTTTGAGTTACAAATTTTCTATGCATTTTTCTCCTACCCACCACCCCAAAACAGCAATCCCACTGAATATCCCCTCCCCCAATCTGCTCTTTCCTCTATCTTCCCCCATTCCCCCTCTGACTTTCCAGTAGGGCATGGTGGGTCTCTATGCCCCAGTGCCTGTATATCTTATTTCCAAGTATCATGTAAAATAATAATAATAAATATATTTATATTTTTTAAATATTTGATTTTAAAACTTTGAATTCCAGATTCTTTCCCTTCCTCCCTCATCACCCACCCTTACTGGGAAGATAAGCAATTCAATATAGGTTGTACATGTGTAGCTATGCAAAACATTTCCATAGTGAATATGTTGTGAAAGACTGACTATATTTCCCTCCATCCTATCCCACCCCCAACTTGTTCTATTCTCTGCTTTGATCCTGTCCCTTTTCAAAAGTGGGAGCTTCCAACTTCCCTCCCCCCACCAGCTTGCCCTCTCTTCCATCATCCCCCCTCTCATTCCCTTCCTCCCTACTCTGCTATAGAGTGAGATACCCTATTTAGTGTGCACGTCATTCCCTCCCTAAGCCAAATTCAATGATTATAAGGTTGACCCATTCTCTTATGCCTTCCTGTTCTTCCCCTCCATTGTGACCATTTCCCCTTGACTCCTCTGTATGAGATAGTTTACCCCATTCTGTCTCTCCCCATCTCCTCTCATTATATTCCCCTCTCACCTCTCAATTTCACCTTTTAATTATCATCCCTTCCTATTTGATTGGTTCCTGTGCTCTCTGTCTATGTATACCTGTACACATATATATACATACTCACATATGTATTCATATACCCATATACCCTCCTATATAGACATATATGTGTATATATATATATACATTTCTATTCCCTTCAACTATTCTCATTTTGAGAAAAGTTTCATCAGTTAAAATTATCGTTTTTCCTTGTAGGGTGTAAATAGTTCAACTTTGATAAGTTTCTTTTGACTTCTTTTCCCTGTTTACCCTCTCATGTTTCTCTTGCTTCTGGTATCTGAATGTCAAATTTTCTATTCAACTCTGGTTTTTTCATCAAGAATGCTTGAAAGTCCTCCACTCCACTGAATGACCATATTTTTCCCTGAAACAAGATACTCAGTTTTGCTGGGTAGGTGATTCTTGGTTTTAACAGGTTTGATGTTGCATCAAATAGGTAAATTAATGAATACATTAGGTAGTCCAGATGAAGGATCTCAGTTTCTCCCAAGCCTAGTGTGAAAATGCTCCAAGGCTTAATCGATCAACACCTGGCATATATGATAATAATAATAATAAAGTGCTCAGCACAGTACCTGGAAGATAAATGTTTATTATTATTATTATTATTATTATTATTATTATTACTATGTGCCAGGCGCTGTACTAAACACTTCACAATTGTTATCTCATCTGATCCAGGCAACAATACTTGAGAGTGGGTGTTCTCATCCCCATTGTACAGTTGGGGCACTAAGGCAAACAGGGTTAAGTGACTTGCCAGGTCCCATAGCTGGTAAGTGTTTTCAGCTGAATTTGAGCCTGGGTCTTCCTAACTCCAGGCCCCAGACCTCTATCCACTGTGCTATCAGCTATCTCACGCTAATTAAGCATTTATTATGTGCCACGCTCTGTAAGCATTTATTATGTGCCACGCTCTGCGCAAGGTACTAGGAGTATAAAGACATAAAGTAAAACAGTCCCTGCACTCAAAAGCTTTTGTTCTATTTTGAGGAAGAAGTGAGGACAGAAGGCTGCCATGGCAGGAAAAGCAGGGATGTAAGACCTTATAAAACTTGAAGGTTTGAGCACGTACCAAGATCCACACACAGTTCCCAGTGGCCAGGCTTGGGAGCCTGCCGAGTGACAAGGACACACTTCACACAGGGATCAATTCTGTCAAAGGTGGGTTTTCCTAAGTGCATAAGAACTTTGGAATTGACTGTGTGACATGGGAGACACTGGCACAGGACTCCTCGGTATGGTATGTCCACATCAGAGAAGGTAGCATGCTCTATGAGTAAGAAGAATTGAAATAGCCCAAAAGAAATACAAGATGTGCACATTTAGAGAATCCGCTCCAAATGTTCACAGACTATTGTGCCCGACCTGTGGTAGAGTATTCCAAACTCATATTGGTCTGACCAGCCACAGTCTGACACACTGAAACTTGACTCTGGCATAGTGATGTCATTTTTGTCCTCTTAGAGAAGGAAAGAACAAAAATCAACCATTTGACTGTTGTTACTTCCTTACCCAATAAATTCCAGTGCCATCTATTGCCTCCAGATTAGAAATTTTTAACCTGGGGTCCATGGATAGATTTGGCTTTATCTTAGGGGCATATATCCAGGTTCCCTGGATAGATTTCAAGGAAGCTGTGATCTTGGATAAGAAAAAAGGATATGAGTAGGGGTCAGAGGCAGGACTTGAAGCCTGGTCATCTTGATGCCTAGGCTGGCCCTCTATCCAGTATTCCACAATGCTATTTGAATATATAGTTTATAATTTACATCTGGGGAGGATGAGGCACTCAATCTTTTTACTCTCCCACTTAGGGGTCCCTTGTTTTAGAACCATGGACATAGACTAGGTTCAGGCTGTTTTTCTCAAACTCTTTACATCCCAACCCTGGAGCCCTAAGGAAAATCACTTCAAGTTTAAGTTTGGCTCAAGCCTAGAGTCTTGCCTCAAATGGAGTGATAGAAAGGTACTGAATTTACTATGTAAATCAGGCATAGGACAGCTATTTATTCTGCCACCCAGATGCACACTGACAAAAAAAAACTTAAAGAAGGAGGAATAATTTATGACTCCTGTTGTGCTCTTCTTAGTAGATTGTTATTTCAAAGCATAAAACATCTTTTAGGACTCGTGAATAGGCATTTCAGATTCACATTTGACTGTCACTATCTCTCTCAAGATTTATATACTTTGGTGAGCAAGATAAGGAGCTAAAATTATTTTTCTTTTGGGGTTCATCTACTTCAAGAAGTGATAGAGTAGATGGAGGGATCAGCTCCCATGGTGCATCTGGCACTATTTAAAAGAGTTAGAAGCTCTCAACACCTTTAGCTCACAAGACTGCTTCTGAAGTTAGAAATGAGCATCTCAGAATTGGTTTTGGGTCACCTGTACTCAGGAAAGAAACATAAAGCAGAAGAGGTAGCTATAAATCTGGCATCCAGGGTTAAGCTCACCTAGACCAGCTCTGGTGGGCTGGGAGGTGGGGGGGAAGGAGGAGGAGGAAGGAAGGCATGATACACTTTTAAGTTTAATCTACATTACGAACATTTTCTCCATCACTTTCTTAAGTATAGACAACTAACAAAACATTAAGTCCTGATTTGTACTATTTGGCATTTTTCAAGGTATAAATGCTTACACTGAAAATTTAACAATAAGCTCTGTTATTAGAGTTCTAGTTGGCTCCAGCACAATCCTGGACTCCCTATTCCCTTCTATGTACTCAGCCATTTTGGTCTGCCTGTGTTTAGTTCTGGGAAAGTTTGACCTCCAGTTAGGAGAAGTAGGTTTCTCCAATCTCAGGCTCATTGGCTCATTAATTAGTCCCCATTCCAACTCTTTGGGGACAATGTCATTTTTTTGGTTCAATTTTAGGGTCTCCCCCAAAAGGGAGGAGTGTAGGAAAATGTATATTCTACCAGTGTTCTGCTTAGCTGAAGATTGCTGAGCAGACAACTCAGAAATCCTCAGGGATCAGCCAACTTTAGCAAAGGGCTAGACCAAGAATCCATTGAAGGTGTTTCCAATTCTCCTCACTCAGATGTAAGTTTGCCTGGGACTTGGCCTTGGGTCAGTTCATAGCGAGTGTGAATGGTGCTTTGAATTCAATGCCAAGAGCCCAGTCTTGCAGGATAGAAAGGCAAGGAGGTAACAAGATCGCTCTTTTACAACTTGGAGCACACACTGGTATCCACATCTTTGAGAGTATGGGAAAGACCGAAGGTAATGTAAATGAAAAGGAGTATATAGCTATTAACAAGACTGATGCCCTTGGGAAGAGTATTCACAAGAAGGCTGGATGCAAGCCAGAGCCCTTTCTGAGGCTGCTGCCAGAACATTGGTCCACTGGATAGTGCCCAGTCTGTTCTTTCCACCCAGGAGCTATTATTCTGATCCACTCAGACCATGTCCGAGATTTATTAACCAAACTCAAAACACTCCAAATAAAAAGAAATAAAAGGTTTGTAAAGTCTATAATTTTCCAATTAAATCTGATATTTGCATTATTTTCACCCATAAGCATTTCTGAATTTTGTCTGACTCCTGAGAAGCAAGAAAACCTCCTGAAGCTAGCACCTGCCCTTCCCATTTTGCTCTTATTTGTTTAACAAGCATTTATTAAGCACCTAATTTGTACCAATTGTTATGTGTGGTGCTTGAGAGAGAAAGATGAAAACATAACAATCATTGCTGTCAAAGAATTAAATTTAGTCTTCAATGTTTTCCTGGTTTAGTGAAGGCATTTTTATTAACTCTGTACACAAGGGGAGAATACCTTGGATGTACAAGTGGGTCTCACAGTCATGTTCTCCAAACAAGTGCAGTATGGTTGGCTAATTCATATTCTTACAACTGAATTGAAAAGACAAATAATAGATTAGGGTGATAATGAAACAGAAAGAGAAATGGCAGGAGGAATACAATGCTGGGACTGGGAAATATAAAGTAAGGAGATTGGCGGTTAGTGGGACACAGCAACCTAGTTAAGATTAGAATATTCTATGAATTAGTGTTACAAGCTGATCAGATGCTTGACCTTGTCCAGTTTAGGGAGAGTATTTTTTTCCTATAGAAATACATTTACCTATAGTTTCTTCCTGTTAGCAATTCCTAGTATACCCACAGGCCACAGGGATGCTAATCTCTCTAGAAACACTACTAAGACATGCTTCCCCACTGCCCTCCAGAAGCATAAATTCCATTCTGGGAAGTCAGGTTAAGTTAAGCCAAGTCAACAAACAGGTGCTGAGCAATGTACTAAATACTGGAGACACAATGAAAGGCAAGACAGTTCTTGTTCTCAAGGAACTTTCAGTTTAATGAGGAAGATAACATGCAAACATTTATGTACAAACAAGATATATACAGGATAAGTTGGAGATAAGCTTGGAGAAAAGGCACTACGATTAAGGAAAACTGGGAAGTCTCCTTGCAGAAGGTGAGACTTTAGTTGAGCTCTAAAGGAACTTATAAGTTGGAAATGGGGCATACGAGGGATCCTGGCATAGGAGATAGCCAGTGAAAATTCTCAGAACGGAGAAAAGGAGAGCTTCGTGAGAGGAGCAGCAAGAAGGCCAGTATCACTGGTTCTCAGAGGGTGTGGAGGGAAGTAGGGTGTCATAAGAAGACTGGAAAAGAAGGGGACCAAGTTATAAGGGTTTAACAGCCAGAAACAGAAGATTTTATATTTGATCTTGGAATAGTTAGGCAGTTACTAGAGTTTATTGAATGGAGGAGAGAGGGGTGACACAGTCAGATCACTTGACAGCAGAACGGAGAATAAACTGGAGTGGAAAGACTTATGGCAAGGAGAGCAAACAGAAGCTATTGCAAGAAGTCCAGGGATGAGAGAGAGGGAAGGAGAGGGAATAAGCATTTATATAGCATCTACTATGTACTGGGCGCCATGCTGAGCACTTTTTATTTATTATTTCATTTGATCCTTGCAACAACCCTGGGATGTAGGTGTTCTTATTCTCCCCATTTTATAGTTGAGGAAACTGAGGAAAATAGAGGTTAAGTGACTTGCCTAGGGCCACACAGCTAGCTACTGTCTGAGACCAGATCTAAACTCAGGTCTTTCTGATTCCAAGCCTAGCATTCTATCTACTATGCCATCTAAGCTGCCTCCATGTGTTAGGTAATAATGATGAGGATCTAAACCAGGGTCATGGCAGTGTCAGAAAAGAGAAGGGGATGCATACAAAAGATGTCACAAAGGTGGAAATTATAGGAGTCAGCAACTGAGTGGATAGAGAATTGAGAGAAAGTGAGTTGAGGATGGCACCTAGGTTGCAAGCCTGGGTGACCAGAAAGATTGTGGCAGCATCAATGGTAATGGGGAATTTATGAAGAAAGGAAGGAAGATTTTTTGGGGAAAGATAATGAGTTTAGTTTGTAACATATTGAGTTTATGATGTCCAGTAAGCAGTAGGAGATTTGCGACTTGGAAGTCAGGTGAAAGGCTAGAACTGGATCTGATCCGAGACCTAATTGATATATCTGAGAATTTTCAGCATAGAAATAATTATTGAATCCATGGCACCTGATGAATTCACCAAGCAAAGCAGTATATATAGAGAAAAGAATAGGGCTCATGTGTGTTGTAACAGAACTGTATCAAAGAATTTAGAGTCAGACCATCTCTAATTCAAGTATGGGCATTTATGGGTGGGGGGAGGTATAATGGTAATGTAAATGGAAAGATATTTCCCATCCATTAATAGGCCCATGAGACCTGCTTAAGTCACATGCAAACCTAAGACACATGAGTTTGAGTCACATGAAGCCTGTGATGGGAGGAGCTTGCTGAATGGGTGGAGTAGAGCCCAGAGGAAGTCAGTCAGAGCAGTTAGAGCTGAGGGACAGAGAGGAAGCAGGCAGCGAGCTGTGAGTATTTATTTCTGGGAGGGCCCTAGCAAGGGGAAGGCTTGGGGATGACAGTGCCCCCTAAGGTGTTGTTGTGATAGATTTCTTCATTGCTATGATGAATTTTGATTCAGCTTTATGGTGTTTTAATAAATGTTTTGGATCTGTCTTCCATGTGAAGAGTCTGTTATATTTTGCCATTACACTAGAATTACACTAGCATATTCATAGTGTAAAAGGGGATATAATGGAATCCACAGAAGTTACTGGAAGAGGTAGAGCCAAGATGGCAGAGTAGAAACAGGAACTTGCTTTATCTCCCCCTCCAACCACCTCCAATACCTGTAAAAAAAATATTACTCTAAACAAATTATAGAGCTACAGAACCCACAAAGTGACAGAGAGAAGCAAATCTCTCAATGAAGGTGGCCTTCCAGGCCAACAGGAAGGGTCTGTTGCACCGAACTGGGCCAATTTGGCTTTTTAAGGCATTCTTCTCCTCATTGACTTTTTGTACCTTTTTTGCCATTTGAATTAGTCTATTTTTTAAGGTATTATTTTTGTCAGGATTTTTTTGGGTCCCCTTTAGCAGGCTATTGACTCACTTTTCATGATTTTCTTGCATCATTTTCATTTCTCTTACCAATTTTTCCTCCACTTCTCTTACTTGATTTTCAAAATCCTTCTTGAGTTCCTACATGGTCTGTAACCAGTCCATATTTTTCTTGGTAACTTTTGATGCAGGAGTTTTGACTTGGTTGACTTCTTCTGGTTCCATGTTTTGATCCTTTTTGTCCCCCCCAAAAGATTCTGTGGTCTGATTATATTTCCTCTGCTTGCTCATCTTGCCAGCCAATTACTTGACTTTTGAGCTCTTTGCCATAGTAGAACTCTGCTTTCAGAATGAGAGAGCTTGTCCCAAATTGCTGAGGTGCCGTGGGCTGCTCAGTGTCCAGCACTTAGCCTGATCTGGAGACGTGAATAAGAAATGACCAGGCCATGTGGGTAGCTCAAGGAAGAACCATGAACTCCATTTATTGATACTCAGGGAAAGGTTTTTATAGAGCAAAGAGACAAAGGACGGGAAGGAAGAGAAATCATCATCTTAGTCTGTTGTATCCTGGAAGTAGCATGGTAATAAGGCCTATTATTTCCTAGGTGCCATAGAGTCTTGGGCAGTTATCTCTTATCTCAGTCAGTTACATCTGAAAGGATGCTCTTGAGAGCTGGCCTCAAAGCCTAATGGCCAAGGCTGCATCATCAAGAACATCTGCATAAGAACTGACTTCCTGCAAATGTTTTGGACAACCAAAGTTTTGGTGCAGAGCCTCTTAGCCTCAGAACTCAAATACCATCCTTATAAGTGTAACCCATATCAAAAGAACTCCGGAGCTGACTTAGTGAAAAACGCATCTCGAAGAGGTCTTTGTTGTTCAGGTCCACTGATATCAGGGTAATTATCTGAAGTCCTGGCTCAGGCCTCTTTGGCTTACCACACTGAGGTTTTTGCAAATGTTGTCAGAGTTATGAGGAGGGCACCCTCTCTACAAGCTCTGGCACACTGGTGTTCCTCACCCCAGGACCACCGCCCAAGATTCAAGAGCAGGTCAAAGCAAGATCGATTACCCTTTAAATGGTCCCCCTATGATCTGCAGCCTAGGAGCTGCTGAGGCAGCCACAGGGCAGCAACTACAGCCACCATGCCTCCACCACCTCTTGCCCCAGAGGCAGGGGCCAGATGGCACTCTTCTGTCACCCAGTTCCAACAGAGTTCCCTACTGACCTTTTACTTTCTCTTTGGCATTTATAGTTTGAGAAGTCTGGAAACTGCCACAGCTGTGGATGATTCACAAGCTCTGCTGCTCTGGCTGGTCTGGGTCACTGGTCTGGGCTGCAAGTCTGGGCTGATGGTGGTTCCCACGGGACTGAGCTTGGCTCCCAGTTTGGTGCAACAGACCCCTCCTGTTGACCTATCAGGCTGCCTTCATTGGGAGATTTGCTTCTCTCTGTCACTTTGTGGGTTCTGTAGCTCTAAAATTTGTTTAAAGTCACATTTTACAGGTATTGGAGGTGGTTGGTGTGGGAACTCACTCAGTTTCCGGGTTCTACTCTGTCATTTTGGCTCTGCCCCCAGTCAAGTTCTTTCAAGGCAGACTGGCCCTGTATCCTTACATTTCAGGGTTCCCAGCACCCCAAGCCCCCAACAACAGGATGGAATGGGATCAATGGTACAGTGTTGAAAGGTTGGTAAGAAGGGCCAACTTTTCATGTGAGACAAGGGTAAAGGAGAAATTAGTGGTAGAAGGAAGGCTTCTGAGGGATGGGAGATGAGGTAGTGAGGAAAGGGAACTAAAGGTGAATGGCTTCATTTTTTTCCAGTGAAATATGAGGTTTTCAGCTGAGAGGAGGGGGAGCTATGGAAAGTTTGAGGATGAATGAAAAGATCTGGAAAATTCATTGTGGTCAGTGGTGTTGAGCACAACTCTACCCTTCCCTCCCCAAACTGATCAGTGAGCAGAAATTTCAGCCTAGGGTAAAAACCCGGCCAGAGATTTCTCCATCATCCCTCATCCCCTGCCCCCTCCTTATCACCTGATCCAGATATGTCTCCATCCCTCTTGATCACCCCATCCTAGGCTTCCTGTCCCTCAGCCTAGGGTAAACTTTGCTCATGCGGGAAATTCAAATATATACTGATTGTAGTTTAGGCTTATGTAACCTAGATATTGAATGTCTTTATAAAACTGGCACACTGTCCATGCCAACTCACTGTCTGATCCGATTATGTGACCCCGGAAGTCCCTCTGCAATAAAATCCACTTTCAATTTTAATCTTGGGGATCTTCTGTCTCGCTCCCTTAAGCTCTACAAGTGTGACAGTGAAGTACTTAGAGAAGTATAAAAGGACTGCCTTGCCACAATTCGGGCCGAGTTGATTATGTAACATAAATTTATTGTGGACCCAGTGTGATTCAGTGGATTTTAGTATATGTAAGGTTAATTTCTGTTATTCTTTCTTAGAACTTAGTTTCCCAGGATCCATGGCCATAACAATCTCTGTTTCCCAGGCTCTTGACTTGTAAGCATCTCCACCATGTTTACACAGCATATTGCCAGCAATAGCCTCACAAGTTTATATGATCTCACTGTTATATCACATTGTGCAGCTTACATTTACAGTGTAAGCACAAATGTTTATATTATTGATCATTATAGAATGCTCTGAAGCTGTCTTAGCATCGTTCCTGTCTGACCAGATCAAGAGTGAACCTGTGCTAACAGCCCTCCCGTGTGCTAACAGCCCTCCCGTGTACTAGTATTTACCTGTATCACATCCAATCAGCACAGTTTTGTGATTTTCTCCACCTTCATTCAATAGTATTTGTGTATAAGGGAAAGCAGAGATTTTTGGGAGTAATCCAGGACTGAGGCTTGACATGACAAATATCAAAAATAGAGCAGGAGGACTGTGTAAAGTTGAATGGGTTCACCAAAGGGTCAAAATGGGGAAGGGAAGAGAGTATATAAAATGTAAGTTTGATGACCTAGGAAAGAACTGAGAGGTAAAGGGACTGCAGGTCAAGGTGAGGATGAAGAGCAGTTTGGGGTTGTAAATCACCAGGAGAGGGGAATGACAACAAATCAGATAATCAGATAAAGCAATTTCAGTGTCTGGGAATGTGGAAGTAGAGCATTTCTGAGGGAGAAGAAGGAGGGCATGGTCATCTCTGTATGTATTTGAGGTAGGGTAGAGGAGTAGGTCATGAAAAATGAATAAATTAAAGTGAGAGGTTAGGATCCTTGAGAGACTATCAGTCTGCAAGTTGAAGTCCAGAGCTGGAGAGGAGAGAAAAACAATGAGCCAGGAATTAAATTTGGATGAGAAGGATGGATTTGAATGAATCTACCTAGAGAGAAGGAATGTCTATTTTGCATCAGAAAGTCATTCTCTTTACATTTCAATGTCTCTGCCTTTTAGCCACAGCTTTTACCTAAATCTTTTGGGGGCATCCCCTCTTACACATCTATAGAGTGATGTTGGGGAGGGAAACAATAGCAACCAAGAGGCTCAGAAAAGGCTATTATTTTGGAGGTGGTGCTTGAAGTCAATCCAAGAAGTGGGATGGGAGTGGGGTGGGGTGTGCATTTTGACCATTGGGACAGACTATGAGTAGGAAATTGAATATTGTTTAGGGAATAGTAAGCCAGTTTGGTTAGAATCTAATAATAATAATTTTTGATGTTAAGTCGATTCTTCATGACCCCATTTGGGGTTTTCTTGACAAAGATACTGGAGTGACTTGCTATTTCCTTGAAATGGAGGCCAACTGGGTTAAGTGATTTGCCCAGGGTCACATAGCCAGTAAGTGTCTGAGGCCAGATTTGAACTCACAAAGGGGAGTCTTCCTGACTCCAGACCTGGCACTCTATTCACTGTAACACCTAGCTGCCCAATAATAATAATAACCAGCAATTATATAGCACTTTAAGGATCAAAAATTGCTTTAGAAATATTTATCATTTGATCCTCACAACCATGTGAAGTAGGTGCTATTATTATTCCTATTCTATAGAAAAGGAAACTGAGACTAAGAGATATTAGATGAAATGCTCATTGTCAGGCAGCTAATAAGCGCCTAAGGTGAGATTTGAATGATGGTCCTCTTGACTCTAAATTTAAAATTCTTGTTTAGTTGCTTTTTCATGTCTGACTCTTTGTGACCCTATATGGGGTTTCCTTGGCTAAGGTACTGGAATGGTTTGCCATTTCCTTCTCTAGTTCATTTTACACAAAAGGAAACTGAGGCAAACAGGTTTAAATTACTTTCCCAGGGTCACACAGCTAATAAGTGTCTACGGCCATATTTGAACTCAGGAAGATGAATCCAAGCCCAGCCCTCTATCCATTGTGCCATCTAGTTGCTCCTCTATGTATCACTTAGCCTACTGGCTAATGTATAATGTTAGCTACTTTTATCTTTTCTGACAGTTTCTCACTATAGAATGGCGTAGTGCCAACACAATATTCATAGCCCCTATGACAACTATAGATATGCCGGCATAGTTCTCAATCAAAAATTTATCAAACTCTCCATATAGAAGATAGAAGCAAAATGTTTATTCAGACAACAGAAAACCAAACCCCCAAACCAGAAAGCCGAATCCATCATAGTAGCAAAGAAGTTAATACACCGTAACACCACAGAGTGCCACACCATCATTTAGCCTTCCCACAAACCAGCACTCACAAGCCTAGCTATATGTTTACCTACTGTCCTCTCTCTTCCAAAGTCTAGCTACTTTGACTCCCAGCTTCCTGTGGGTACTTCTTCACCCTTCAACAAACTCCTCCCACCACAGGCTCCAGCCTATTAGGGAGCAGGGAAAATCTTCAGATGGGGGGAAGGTCTTCAAATTAACAAGTCCATTACAAATGGTCACTCAGCATCCAGCTGCTATTCTGTAGAGTTTTGGCCTGTGCTAAACATGTAGTTGTTTCCCAGGTCTTGCCAGCTGAAGCTAATTCTTGTGGGTTGAACCTGACAGTTTAGGTGCAATATTAGAATGAAATGCCCTAGCCTATTCTGGGCAGGGAGGGGGTTGTAGGTTAACTAGTGGGATGGGGTGTTCTGCTTGGCGGGCTTCTCTAGCGGGTTTGGACAAGTCAGACTTGGCAGGTCTTTTCTGATGGGGGAGAGGGATTTATCTCGTTGGTGAGTCTCCTAGGAGACCAGGAGGACAGGTATTGGGCTGGTTTCCTAGGCGAGCTTACAACATGAACGTGGAGTTGCAGTCAAATACTAAACCCATTTTGAGCTTGGGATGTCCAGTTTATATGCCTTTTCAACAGGGGTTGATATTGTTCTAACCTCCATTTTGGGAACATCCTCCATCTCTCCCCACCTTGGGTAAGCTCTTTTTCTGTCATATTAGTCATAGGTGTGAGGTGGTACTTCAGAGTTATTTTAATTTGTATTTCTCTATCAGTAGTGACTTAGAGCATTTTTATATGAATATAGCTTTAATTTCTTGGGGAATGATTTGTAGTCTTATAAATTTGACTTCGTTTTCTATTTATTTGAGAAATAAGGCCTTTATCAGAAACACTTCTGTAGCAGCAAGCACCCCAATATCCCCAGGGTGACTGCCAACACAGGTTCTTAGATCTCCTTTTCAAAAGGAAAGCAACTCAAAATGGGTTAACAATCTTGCTTTAATCAAACACACATTACCTAGTTCAGGGGAAAAAGGTCAGCACCCCGAACTTCAGAGTTGCAGAACTTACAGATCAAACAGACAGGCTTCCAAACTGTCCAACCATTATATCAATACCAAATCACAGTTACCAGAGAGGGAAGCATCAACATCTGGGTTTTCAAAGCCGGGGGGGCTCTCAACAACAGCTTCCCAGAGTCTCATCTGGTCAAATCACACAACACTTCTCAAAGTGAGCCCCAAAACAAAGCCTCTCCTCAGGGTTTATATAGCCTTCTCCTGGCTCAAAGATTATAACAACCTCCTTGACCCACTGCCCAATCACAAAGTATCAAGGTGTGGGCTTTCCTGAAAAACAAGCCTCCCACCACAGGCTCCAGGCGCACTTAATCTAGGGGCAGAGAAGATCTTTAAATTTGCATTTCCATTACAACTTCCTATAAAAGTTGTTTGTAGGGACAGTCTTTTGCCTCTTTTTGTATTCCTAGCACTAGTAGGTACTTAATGAATGTTTATTGATTGATTGATTGAAGAGACTTAAAATCATCTAATCTAATTCCCCACTTTACAGAAAAGGAAACTGAGAAACAGATTAGATAAGTGACACACCCAGGATCATAGAACTAATAACTGTTTTGCTTTTTTTTTGGAGGGGGGAGGTCAGATTGACTAATATGTCAGAAAAAGAAAATGATAAATATTGGAGATGTGGGAAAATTGGAATTCTAATGTATTTTTGGTGGAGTTGTGAACTGACCCAACCATTTCTGGAAAGTAATTTTGAACTATGCCCAAAGGGCTATAAAACTGCATACACTTTGATCCATCAATACCACTACTAGGTCTGTATCCCAAAGAGATCATAAAAAAGGAAAAAGGACCTACATGTACAAAAATATTTATAGCAGCTCTTCTTGTGGTGGTGAAGAATTGGAATTTGAAGAGATGCCTATCAATTGGGGAATGGCTGAACAAGATGTGATATATGAATGTAGTGGAATAGTAAATTGTGCTATAAAAAATGATGAGCAGGAGGATTTCAAAAACATCCTGGGAAGACTTACATTGAACCAATGCTGAGTGAAGTAAGCAGAACCAGGAAAACATTGTACACAGTAACAACATTGTGTGATGATCTACTATGATGGATTTAGATCTTCTCAGCAATACAAAGATCTAAGACAATTTCAAAAGATTCATGATGGAAAATGCTATTCACATCCAGAGAAAGAACTATGGAGTCTTACTGCAGATCTTATTTTTTTTTCATGGTTTTTCCCTTTTCTTCTGTTTCTCCTTTTACAATATAACTAATGTGGAATTATGTTTAACATGATTGCACATGTATAATCTTGTAGTGGCAAGCCACCCAGCATTCCCAGGGTGGCTACCAACACAGGTTCTTAGATCTACTTTTCTAAAGGAAAGCAATTCAAAAGGGGTTAACAATCTTGCTTTAATCAATCAAATATACAATTTACCTTGTTCAGGGGAAAAAGTCAGCACCCCACACCTCAGAGTATACATACAGAAGTTACAAGAAAACAGAAAAACATATCAAGCAGACAATTGTCTTGACCATTACGTCCATACCTAATCACAGTTACCAGAGAGGGAAGCATCAACATCTGGGTTTTCAAAGCCAAGGGGGCTCAACGACTGCCCAGAGTCTCCTCTGGTCAAATCACACAACACTTCTCAAAGTGAGCCCTAAAACAACGCCTCACATCAGGGATTATATAGCCTTCTTCGGCTCAGAGAATGTAACAACCCTCTTGACCCACTGCCCAATCACAAAGTATCTCCTGAAAAACAAGCCTCCCACCACAGGCTCCAGGTGCACTTAACCTATGGGCAGGGAGGATCTTAAAAATTTACATTCCTATAACAAACCTGTATTAGATTGCTTGCCATATTGGGGAGGGTAGAGTGGAGAGAGAAAAATTTGGAACTCAAAAATCTTATACAAAATGAATGTTGAAAACTATCTTTACATGTAATTGGAAAAAATAAAATACTATTTACTAAGAGAGGGAGAGAGAGAGAGGGGAAGAGATAGCCTCTGCCTTCAAGGAGCCTACAATCTAATGAAAGAGACGACATGCAAACAAATATAGACAGAGTAAGCTATAGATATGTGATCTTATGATTCTGTGATCTAATATTTGATCCTAGGATCAATATGCAATCCCTGAAATTTATTGAATAGGGGAGAGACATGGTCAAACTCATGCTTTAGGAAAATCACTTCAAAAAGCAGTTTTATAGGGGCGGCTAGGTGGCGCAGTGAATAGAGCGCCGGCCCTGGAATCAGAAGGCCCTGAATTCGGAGCCGGCCTCCGACACTTAATCCATACAAACAAAAACCTAGCCGTGTAACCTTGGGCAAGTTACTTAACCCCAATTGCTTTAAAAAAAAAAAAAGCAGTTTTATAGAGGTCAGATTGGAGGGAGGGAGAGAGTGGAGGCAGGGAGACTAATTAAGAGTCTATTACGGAAGTTCACATAAAAGGTGTTAAGGTCCTGGACTAGGATGGTGGCCATGGAGGTAGAAAGAAAGAACTGATGTGAGAATCCTGGAAGTGGAACTGACAAGATTTGGTAACTGACTAGCTATTTGAATCTAAGAAAAGTGAGTTTGAGATTGTGAGAACCTTTGTTCTCATCACTGGAAAGACTAATAGTGGGGGCAGCTAGGTGGCGCAGTGAAAAGACCACCAGCCTTGGAGTCAGGAGGATCTGAGTTCAAATCCAGCCTCAGACACTAGATACACTTACTAGCTGTGTGGCTTTGGGCAAGTCACTTAACTCCAATTGCCCTCCAAAAAAAAAAAAGGCAAAAAAAAAAAAAGACTAATAAAGTTGCTTGGATGAGAGGATATCACGTAACAACAACCGCCACAGAGATTACAGCCCTTCAGGCTTGTTCATCCTGTGTCTACCCAGTTTGCACTGACTCACTAGAGCCAATTGGCAAACATTCAGTGTGAGTATTTACTTCTCAGGGAATTGGCAATGCCACATATCAAGGCTTGTCTTATTGTTCTGATTGTCTAAACTTAAGAAAGTGATGGAGGAAATGTCAATACAGATCAAACTTAAAAGTGCGCACTTCGTATATATTTTTTTGCCTCTGGAGAGCTGTTTGTTAATCATTTCCTAGCACACTCCCAAACTAAAGGGGTGCAGGAAAAGAAATGAAGGTAACTTACCCATTATTGCTCAAGAGTACAGAGCTCATCCTTAAGGCTGCTGCCATATGCCACAAAGTAATCTTGGAGAGGGGCAGAAATTCGGGGCACAATTTTCACAACAGCAACCAACAGGCAGCTGCTCCTGTAGGTGCCTGGGAGCCCTGAGGGATTGATGTCTATCTCACAAAGGTGGAAGTTAGGAGTGTGCACAGGAAAGAGAAGGGCTGAAGTAAGGGAAATGTTGGGGGGTGGGAGTGATGCAGTTTAGGGTTGCTGCTGTTAACAGGATTTTACTGAGCCAGTCTCTAATCTGAGAATGATAAAACAGCAGGCCAGAGACAAAGTGCTAATAATCAGGTAGCCGTTTAATTAGTTTCATTACGAGGAACAAATTTGCAAATCGGCAGTTCTCCTGATCAGAATTCCACCTTGCTGAAATGAAGATAGAGATTATACATGTAAATCACAAGTGGGAAGGCAGGGGTGAAGGTGGATTTCAAATAATTGTTCCCAGGGCCAGAGTGATTTCCCACAATAAACCCACAAATAGAAGACAATACAACAATTGTGAAGTCCTGTGGCAGCGATATTACTCAAGTCCTTGGGAGTCATTATTTGGTGAGTCATGGGACCAGAGGTATGTGGGTCTACAGTCTTTGATTCGATTCCCTTCATGTACACAGGCAGTGCCAGTGTACGTGAGCCTTGTCAAAGTTTGATTGATCAGTTCATTGATCAGTTGCATTGTGAACTCTCTCACAATAGAGACAATTCTGAAAAAAATCTAATCTATTAGTATATTTATTACACTTTATATTGATTATTTAAAAAATCAGAATTCCCTTCACACTGGAAACCCTGAAATGTCAGGGTACAGGGTAGGTGTCTGCCTGGAATGAATTCACGCACTCAAACCATCTTCCAATCAAATAGTAAGATTTATTGTAACCCCAATAGTAATGGATGAGATTATATGATTGAAAAAGGTTAATAGAGTAGGATAAAATAAATTAGAAAGAAATTAAGAATTAGAAAGAAATAAGATACGAGTGGTTTTTAAAGTGACTTTAATTGAAGTCCACCAGTAGGATTAAGTAGACAGAAGGAAAAGCATGAAGGTCTAAGCATGTAAGAATGAGAGGGGCATGGGTAGAAAGAAAGCCATAGTCTATTTGCATGAACTGTGTGAACAGAGGGTTTAAAAGCAAAACGTTTAAACATTTGGAAAGAAAAAAGTTGTTGATTAAAAACTCTCTGAACATTCAAACTCTGGCCAAGTTTTGAATGTGGAGAGACAGACAAGGGAAAAATAAAGGGGAAACCTTTTCACTTCGGATCAGAGAGAGGCAGGTTGCCATTTTCTGCCTCACATGAAGAGAAAGGGTTTTGTGTAACATGTCTCCCTTTAAGCAGTGTCCTTCAAAATGGGAACAAATTGAGCTTTTAAGAGCTTAAAAAGAGACTCCTTCAAAGTGAAGCCTTTGAGTTCTCTAGTACTGGGGAAAAGGGACGAGGCACCAATTGGATTTTTTCCAGAGGTCCTGATTCACCTGTCTGGAAGGTGCAATGCCCCATTCTTAAGTTTTTAAGGGATAGGCAGAAAAGTGAAATTTATTTTAAGTAAAAATTCTTAAAAAATTCTTAAGATTCTTCTCTCTGTGGTTCCCAGCTCTGACCAGGCTGAGGCTACAGTGAAAAGTTAGAACAGTTAAAACATCGTAATAGATCCTGGAGAGTCTAAGATTAATCATTAAGGAGTTTTGAAACACCCCCTTACAATCCCAGTCCCTCCCAGTTCAGGATTTTCCCTTCTTATCCCAGACTAGACTAAGAGAATATGATGGGGTTTGGGGTTGCTTGGAACCCCGAGATTCCAGGGTATAGGATGGCATTCACCTGGAATGAATTCACATATTCAAATGACAAAGTCAATAGAAGCAGCAGTGGCTGTGATCTTAGTGAACCTGCAACTTAATGGGGGTGAGATTGATGCTTATATATAAAAAGGACAGTGAAAGGTATATATAAAAAGGACAGTGAAAGGATCTGGATGGAATTAAGGAGTGTTAAATTGTCTGAGGTGGGAGCTATAGTGAAAGGAAGTCAAGTAAGTTAATTAGGTAATCTAGGTAGGCTGGGGTGGGCCTTGGGTGAGGGCAGTGATCTGAGCTGCTGAAATGTATGGGAAAATTCAGGGACTGGGTTGCTTTCAAAGACATGGTCTTTTCCTTGTAGGGGTCCCAGTCCCATCACCCCTTCACTGGGAGCTGTGTACAAGCCTTCACACGAGCAGCCCAACCCCAAGGGTTGTCTTCTCACTGGACTGAAGCAGCAGTGGGATTCAGCAGCCTCCTGAGTGTCTGACCAGCCTTTGTTAAGGACCGCACTGCTCACCTCCTAGTACAAGGAAGGGACTAATGCTCTAAAAACTCTGCTTCATCAAACCTAACCTTGGTCGGTTCACCACAACATGTGGAGGGATCCAACCCTGTGATCAAAACACAAAAAAATGTACAAAAACGTTTGCAAAGATTATTCTAGTCACCATTGATCCACAGCAAATGTTCATAAGGATTATTTGTGCCCAACCTGTTGTGGAGGTTTGGGTTTAGGGGTGCTTGAGAGCCCAAAATACCAACACAGAGATAAATAAAATAAATCTGAGCTAGATTGAATCTCAGCACCCTCATGGAGGCAAGATGGATTTTATATACAGAAAGACTGTGGGAGGGATCTAGGGGTGCTCTAGAGGAGGGGTTTGGGGAGGGTCCTGAGGAGGAGTCTAAGGAGCATCTTGATGGGATGAGGTCAGACTGTATAAACCAAGAGAATGGCATTTTGATGTAATCAAGGGTAGGTGTAATAGAAATGCAAATTTAAAGATCTTCCCTGCCCCTAGCTTAAGTGCACCTGGAGCCTGTGGTGGGAGGCTTGTTTTTCAGGAAAGCCCACACCTTGATACTTTGTGATTGGGCAGTGGGTCCAGAAGGTTGTTACATTCTCTGAGCCAGGAGAAGGCTATATAAGCCCTGAGGAGAGGCTTTGCTTTGGGGCTCACTTTGAGAAGTGTTGTGTGATTTGACCAGATGAGACTCTGGGAAGCTGTTGTTGAGAGCCCCCCGGCTTTGAAAACCCAGATGTTGATGCTTCCCTCTCTGGTACCTGTGATTTGGTATTGATATAATGGTTGGACAGTTTGGAAGCCTGTCTTTGATCTGTAAGTTCTGTAACTCTGAAGTTCGGGGTGCTGACCTTTTTCCCCCTGAACTAGGTAATATATGTTTGTTTGATTAAAGTAAGCTTGTTGACCCATTTTGAGTTGCTTTCCTTTTGAAAAGGAGATCTAAGAACCTGTGTTGGCAGCTACCCTGGGGTTATTGGGGTGCTTGCTGCTACAAAATGGCGATGAGGGATGGGATCTGCTGAGTAAAAGGAAAGTATGGGGGCTGGGATAATTGTTTGTTTCCCAGTTGTGGTAGCTGTGATTCTGTGGAGCCATGGAGCAGGAGAGAAGAATGGCCTGCATGCTGACTTCACTGAGCTGAGAGCAGGAATGGTGAGCTGCCTGCATGGAGACCTGTGGAGAAGCCTGGAGCTGCTGCCTTCTGCTGGAGGAGAAGGAACCCAGGAGTTTGGAGTTCAGCCACAGGACAAGATAAGGACTGTCAGGCAAAGCAGGGGCACTGAATGTGTTTCCTTGTTGCATCCCACAGTTTGGGACCCAGGGGGAGGATGGACTTGTGACTGTGGTGGGTGGGGTGAAGTGCCATGGACCCCAAGGACCCTACTTTGGTTTTGTTGCTCAGCCCCCTCTCTGGACTTGGAAGCAGGGGCTGGAGCAGTGTTGTGGGAAGGACACCCCCCTCCTCCCAAGAGAACTTAATGTGATAATGCTTCGTATTTTGTGTTTAAGGCCCAGTGGCCACTTTGGTAACTTTAGATGTACCTTGAAAATATGACTTAAGAGATGGTTAGTGCTAATTGAAATGTAAATTGTCTATGCTATGGGCATACTTGGTAAGATTTTACTGAATAAGTGACTGATTGTACTTTGAGATATTGTTACAGATAAGAGACTAATTGAGCTAATCAAGACTTTGCCCCATGAGTGGAAGACTTGTACTTTGAAAACTGATGTAACTGATTGAGTTAACTTAAGAGTGACTATTTTTTTATTTTACTGATAAGTGACTGAGTTAACAGTTGCCCCATGAGTGGAAGAGTTGGACTATTGTATTTTGAGATTATATTGTGATTTTCTTATGTACCTGGAAAATGTGACCTAAGAGATGTTTTAGTGCTAATTCAAATGTAAATTGTGTATGCTATGGGCAAGAAAGATCTTGGGGCCGAATGTAATGGAAATGCAGATTTAAAGATCTTCCCTGCCCCTAGCTTAAGTGCACCTGGAGCCTGTGGTGGGAGGCTTATTTTTCAGGAAAGCCCACACCTTGATACTTTGTGATTGGGCAGTGGGTCCAGAAGGTTGTTACATTCTCTGAGCCAAGAGAAGACTATATAAGCCCTGAGGAGAGGCTTTGCTTTGGGGCTCACTTTGAGAAGTGTTGTGTGATTTGACCAGATGAGACTCTGGGAAGCCGTTGTTGAGAGCCCCCGACTTTGAAAACCCAGATGTTGATGCTTCCCTCTCTGGTACCTGTGATTTGGTATTGATATAATGGCTGGACAGTTTGGAAGCCTGTTTGATCTGTAAGTTCTGCAACTCTGAAGTTCGGGGTGCTGACCTTTTTCCCCTGAACTAGGTAATATAGATTTGTTTGATTAAAGTAAGCTTGTTAACTGATTTTGAGTTGCTTTCCTTTTGAAAAGCAGATCTAAGAACCTATATTGGCAGTTACCCTGGGGATATTGGGGTGCTTGCTGCTACAGTAGGAAACAGCTGGAGGTAGCAGACAATGGAGGGCTAGGCTAATTTAAGGGTAACAGATTTGGTCCTAGATATTTTGATAGGATCAAGGGTGGGAAGTAGTTGGACAATGTAGGACTAGGCTAGGTTAGAGTGACAGAGATCTGGGCCTAGAAGTAATGAAAGGATTATGGCCTTAGGCAAGCACTTCATCAAGTGGGAATATTCCAGGGGGTTCCCAGAGCCTGTATCTCATCACTATGATAGAGCTTTCTGAACTCATATTAGTTTAATCAGCCATAGTTGGATGCACTGTACCTAGACCCCAATATGGTGATTTCATTTTGATCCTCTTTGAGCATGAAGGAGCAACTAATCATTTAATAAACTGGAAAAGTCTTATATTCTAATACTACTTACTCATACCTCTATATCCCTTAATATTTTGGGATTAAATAAATATTACAGTTACTGAAGACATAATTTATCAACAATTAAAAGAACAATAAAACAGAGACAAGGAGAATTATTTGCAGCATTTTAGTTGTGAGAAAGATCACAGTCAGTCATTTCAATTACACAAATGCACATAACTTTATTTTTGATAACACAGTCCTACCCCCATTTGGTTCCTTCAACATAAAAAATATAGTCTTTCCACAAGATAAAAGTCACAATAGTTTCTTTCTGTCTTCTCAAGACTGGTCATGAAAGGAAAAGTCTCTTTAGTTTCTCTCAAGTCATCACACTTAGCAGTCTCTCTCCAGACTCCGTTCTCTTAAAAGGGGGAAAAGTATGATGGTGGGAAATTGAGTAAAGAGGTTCCTGGTATTACTAAGGTCATATCCTCTCAAACTTCTTAGCAAGCTAAATCCATTTGGATAAGTAAAATATTCAAACTATCAGGCAGTGATCCTGATGGGGTTTAGGCTCTGGGAACTCCCCTGAATCTTCCCACTTGATCTGGTGTTCCCCAGAGGCCATAAGCCTTCTATTGTCACTATGATTGAATCTAATACCACTAACCTAGTGTAGCCCTCCATTGTCTGTTATCTCTAGGTAGCCTTTAGCTACCTCCCACCCTTGAGCCTATCAAAATATCTAGGACCAAATCTGTTACCCTTAAATTAACTGTCTATTACCTCCAGTTGTTTCCCAGCCTTGATTCATGCCACATATCTACCCTTATATTGCCTCTAAGACAGCATTATCACATACCTGTATGTATACATGTATACACACATAAGTAGACCTCCCCCATGCCCCTTTTTAATTTTTTGAAATTTGTAAATTTATTTTTAGTTTTCATTCATTTCCACAAGATTTTGAGTTACAATTTCTTCTCCCTACCCTCCCACCCCAAAATAGCAAGCCATTCCATCAAAATCCCATTTTCTTGGTTCAGTCTGACCTCAGTCCTATCAAGATCTTCCTTAGTCTCTTCCTCAAGACCTTCCAAAGCTCCTCCTCTAGAGCACCCCTAGATGCTTCCCACAGTCTCTCTGTATATAAGATCCATCTTGCCTCCATGAGGGTGCTGAGATTCAATCTAGCTCAGATTTATTCTGTGTCAGATTGTTCTGGCCTGCTTGTCAATAAAAGTGTCACAAATGCTTTGGCTCCTTAAGAGTCTACCCATTATGGTGAATCTTTAATAAACTTTGCTTTTCTTTGGCTGAAAGAAGGATTTTGGCAGGACCCGGAGTGTTGGTATTTTGGGCTCTCAAGCACCCCTAAACCCCAAATCTCAATAGTCCCTGTGGGTGGCTCTTGGCAGCTTTTATTGCCTGGGTAAACTACACACTCAGCAGCAGCCTGGGTCTTTTGATCTGTATTCAAACTCAGATTAAATTAAGGCTGTAATCAAAGTTACAATCCCAAGAGGTATTACACAGAGTGTTCCATTGCTTCCAGCTTCCAGCAGATGTGGAAGTGGTCGGCCATGGATTCCATAATAATCAGTAGTTAGATAATTTACCATGCAAATATTTTTTTTATTGGTTAAGTGAACTCAATAGCCTCTTTACAAGCTGAAGCAGAAGTACCTGCCATTTCTCCCCTCACTGGATCTAAGGAGGAGAGGGAAGGGTGTGTGTGTGTGTGTGTGTGTGTGTGTGTGTGTGTGTGTGTGTGTGTGTGTTGTGGGGGAAGTATACACATGCATGAGCAATGCCCCTCTCCCCCAATGTTTCCAGGTAAATTGATTCCCTCATTACTCAGGTGTCAGATTACAAATTCATTCACAAAGACTTGCACATTCCCATAGCTTCTTCCTTCTTATGTCTATCTTCAAGGATAGAAAATTATTATTTTTGAAAAGAACTAAGTTAACTCTCGTATAGGATGTCTATGATTAAGTGGAAGAATGAAGAGGACTGCCACCTCTCCAAGGGTGAGTTTTATTTATGGCTTAAGTTCTGAATTGGATCTGGAGATGTAGAGTCAGTTTGCAGGAGAAAGCTTAAATCCAGAATAATTTCTGCTACTTTTAGCGTGGTAGGAGGTATTGTCAACAGGATATAGCATGGTCCTCTTCACTGAGGCAAAAGGCAATTTTGTACTATCACCTTACCCATCTGGATGTTATGAATGTGACCTTCTTGTATTGGTGAGGTTTCGTTAATCTTTTTTTGGAGACAGAACTTGCAAAGTTGATTATAGCACTATAATATTCCCAGAGGGAGGTATCCAGTGATAAGAACATGCTTATATCCTTGGGTAGTAGGGAAGTCAAAGATCTCTTTTTCAAATATGGTAGAATGGACTGCTACATTTCAAAAGAAAGCTAAGGTTATATTACCGGCAGATAGTCCCAAGCATCCTTCCTTTGGTGGCATGTGAAACAGCTTAAAAAACAACCACCAGACAATAAGAGAATAACATGTGAAAATGAAGGGGAGCAGGGCAGCAACTGAGAGATTTACAAAGGGAATTCGTGCAAGGTTGCTCCCATCCTGAACTTCTGTCCTTGGAGCAGTTAGGAAGCATAATGGATAGAGTGCTGGACCTAGAGTCAGGAAGACTTTCTGAGTTCAAAACTGGTCTCAGACACTTACTAGCTGTGTGACTTTGGTCAAGTCACTGAACCCTGTTTGCCTCAGTTTCCTCATCTATAAAATAAGCTGGACAAGGAAATGGCAAACCACTCTAGCATTTTTGTTAAGAAAACCCTAAAAGAGGTCACAAAGAGTTGGACATGACTGAACAATTTCTGGCTCTCAAGTGTATCATTCTGGATCAGGAACAGGGAAGAAAGGGAAAAAGAGAGGGAAAAGGGAAAAGTAGAGAAACAAACACCAAAGGAGACAGTCATTCTGACATTGTCATCAACCTTTACATAATCCTATTACTTCATCAGTCAGTAGTAATAAACACAACAACAGGTAATAGGAATAGCAGAAGGCATTAAAGAGAAGAACTTGGGTTGCAAGTTCTTGAGGCTGTGAGCTCATGGTGTCTCCAAAACAAAGGTGTGATGTCCACTCCAGTGAAGAGTTCATCACATTAGGTGAATATTGAGTAGTGAAAAAACATTTTTTATACTGAAGACCAGAATAAGACTAACTCCACTTTGAAGCAATCTTATTGATTGGAATAAATATGACAAGCACATTCTTGTGAAATCACAAGAACTCTTATTAGGTAAAATGCTTTTGAATGTAAAACATAGATATTGCTATTTGAGAATGCTAACATAAAAACTGCAAAATATTATAACATCCTTGACATTTTTACTCTCTTAATCCATTTCCTTTTTGTGTTTAAAAATTATTATGAACTTAAAAAAGAAAAAAACATTTATATACACACAACAGAACATAAAAACCATGAATCTCCTAATTACATTGCTTGCAAAACTATACAGTGAATTCTGCATGTTGCTTTTGAAACTGTATTTGTCTGTTCCTCTGAACTTCTTTCTGTTATCTTATATCCATTAAAAAATGTCAATGACCCTCTTCTTCTCATCACTTTGCTGCCCCTACACCTCCCAACCATTGTCCTCCTAGCTGACTCAGAGAAACAGAGAGAGGTAGAAGAAACCTTTATAACAAATGAGCAGTCAGGTAAGATGAATCCACACAATAGCCATGTCCAAAAGTATGTGTCTTTGCATCTTGTGTATGTTACTTCTCTATCAGGAGGTGGGTAATGTGCTTCAGAATGTGTCCTCCGGAGATAGCAGTCATTTCACTGATCAGAGTTCTTCAGTCTTTCAAAGTTATTTTTTGTTACAATGTTGCTGTCTTTTTGTATAAATTGTCCTCTTGGTTCTGCTCAAGTCATACTACCCGGGATTCTTTGAAATCACGTCTTTCATCATTTCTTATGGTGTAACAACATTCCATCACATTCATATGCCACAATTTATTCAGCCATTCCCCCATTGTCTACCAGGCAATCTAAGGTAACCTCTAGATTCTAGCTCCCCCACCACACAGTCCTCTTAGAAAGGAAGAGGGAAGGACACAAGCACTTACTAGGCACCTACTATGTGCCAAGCATTGTGCTAAGATACTCAAATGATCCTTATGACAACCCTAGGTGCTATTCTCCATTCTAGAGTTGAGAAAACTGAGGCAGATGGAGTTAAGTGTCTTGCCCAGGGACACATAGCTTTTAATATCTGAGGCCTGATTTGAACTTAGGTTTTTCAGCACCTTAAACTCAGTATATCCAAAACAGAATCCATTCTTTTTCCCCTTCAACACCTATGTTCCCTATCCAGTAGAGGACACCATCCTCCCGGGCCCTCAGGCTCACAGCCTAGTAGTCATCCTGGATTCCTCACTGTCTCTCACCCCCCCATCTAAGCTGTAGCCAAGGCCTATCCTGCTTTCCTCTGACACTGCTATCACACTAGTGCAGGCCCTCATTACATCACACCTAGGTTATTGCAAAACGACCTGCTGGCAGGTCTGCCTACCTCAAGTCTCTCCCCTCTCTAATCCACTTTCTATTCAGCCACTAGAGTGATTTTCCTAAAGTGTAGGTCCAATCATGTCTTTCTCCTATTCAAAAACTCCAGTAGTTTCCTGTTACCTGTAGGAACAAATTCCCTGTTTGGCACTCAAAGCCCTTCATAACCTCTTCCCCCTCCTACCTTTTCAGTTTTCTTCTGTCTTACTACCTGACACATTTTGTGCTTTTGGACCCAGTGACATTGCCTTCCTGGTTGCTCCATGAAAAAGACACACCATCTTTCAACTCTGGCATTCTCTCTGGCACTCCCCCATGCCCGGGATGTGCTCCCTTCTCTGTTGTGACTACTGACCTCCCTAACTTTAAGTCCCAACAAAAATCTCACCTTTTACAGGAAGCCTTCCTCAAATCCTCTTAATTCTAGCTCCAACCCTCTGTTAATTATTTCCTATTTATCCTGTTTATAGTTTGTTTTGTATTTGCTTACATGTTGTCTCCCTCATTAGATTGTAAGTTCCCTGAGGACAGGGATTTGTCTTTTGCCTCTTTTTCTATTCCCAATTCTTAGTACAATGCTAGGCTCATAGTAGGTGCTTAATAGGTTCATTGATAGATAGATAGATAGATAGATAGATTGATTGACTCCAGGTCCAGTGTTCTATCTATTACACTACCTAGCTGCCTTTTAATTCTTTTAAAATCCTATGGCTATTTAAGACCATTGGTCTCATTGGAGACCTTGGAATACCCAGGGAATAGTAATGACAAGTGTAGGACAGTGATCATCAGACTACTATGGCCCAGATCCTAAGCATTCCTCTTAAAAGAGGTGAAAAAAGAAAAGAAAAAACTAAAGTCTAAGGGAATGCACATCTAAAGGGGAATGACTGAACAGGTTGTGGTACATGAATATTGGCATTTTATTGTACCTGAAGAGATGATGAAAACAAAGATTTTCAGAGCATCCTGGGTAGTATGAACTAATTCAGTCAAGTGGGCAGAACCCAATGCCTTGAATTAAATGACTGAACATTTAAAAAGGAGGCTTACTTTTCTCTAGCTAAGTGAGACCATACAACAAGGACACAGTGACATTTAATTTCTGAATTAAGGCCATCAAGATCTGGTCAATAAGTTATTAGGGTGTGGCTACTCTCATGGCCCCAAGCATCCACCAAAGACTGAGAAGGGCTGGGTTGCTTAACCTGCACAGGAATTTTGTCTTTCTCTTGGCACACTATAAATTATAAGTAGAAATGACTTGTTTGAAAGAGAGATTTTCAAAGGCAAGATGGGTTTCTGTTTATTTGAATTCTAAGCAGAAATGCTTAGACTTAGAATAACCCAATTAATAAAATTGTTTCTGGAAGGCTTGTCCCTAAACTCTAGCATATATCATTTTTTTCTTTACCACTAGTTACCAGTGTTAAACCAGTGAATACAAGGTTTAGAAAAAAATTTTTTTGTTTTAATCTGTTGCTCTTTACTGAAATTTATTTACCGATAGGTGGATAAAACAGCACACTATGTAAAAAAAAGCGACACACATGGGCCATGAATTCTGACCAGATCTGATTATTAACAGTTTAGGAGGAATTATAGAGACTCCTTGGCTAAAGGAGTGTTTGGGAGACATAATACTCAGCAGGAGCTGAACTGGGGGACAGTCAGAGAACTCAGAGTCTCCATGAACTACTCTTATTTCCTAATTTTGCTGGAGTTTATTCAGAACCCATCTACATATCCTAGTAAGTTACAATTTGCCAAGGGAAAGTACCAGCTTAGGCTAGGGTGCTGCATAACCCAGCTTCCTCCCACTACCGCTTTCACACCCAACCCCCAAATCAGGACAGAAGAGAACAAGGAACAACCCAAATATAGCAGTCAAACCGAAGGGCTCCAACTGGGTATGTCAGGTTGGCAAAGCCAGGCCACCTCATGCTCTCCTTAGTGGTTAGACTTGGGAATTACATCTGAAACTGGAAGTTTACCTATTTGTCTCACTCTAAGCAGTAGTATAATTAAAAACTTCACTTTGCAAAAATAACAACTTTTTTGAGCAAATGATGAATTAGTTCAGTTTCTTGATGTCTTTGGAAGTTTTTTATTTTAACTTTTTTTGTTGTTGTTCAATTGTTTTCCAGTTGTGTCTGACTCTTCCTGACCCCATTTTCTTGACAAACATAATGGAATGGTTTGCCATTTCCTTCTCCAGCTCATTTTAGATATGAGGAAATTGAGGCAAGCAAGTGACTTGCCCGTTGTTACACACCTAGTGAAAGTCTGAGGCCAGATTTAAGCTCAGGAAGATAGTTTTTCTGACTCCAGGTCCAACACCCTACCACCTGCCCAGATCAAGGAAGTCCTGGGGGGGGGGGGCAACCAAAGTTCTTTTTTTTTTTTAATTTTTAAAAGTGTATTTATTTATTTTCGGTTTTCAACATTCAGTTCCACAAACTTTTGAGTTTTAAATTTTCTCTGCCTGTCTTCTCACCCCCTTCCACAAGACAGCATGCAATCTGATATAGGCTCTACATATACATTTATATTAAACATATTTTCACACTAGTCATGTTGAAAAGAAGAATTAGAACCAATGGGATGAACGATGAAAAAGACGAAATAAAAAAAAAGAAAAAAGAGAGAGAAAGAGCAAAAGTATGCTATAATCTGCATTCAGACTCCATGGTTCTTTTTCTGGATGTGGATAGCATTTTCCATCAGGAGTTATCTTTCCTTTGACAGATGAAACAGGTTACTCACACCACTTGAGCTATTGACAGAACTGAGTTGCAAAGATACAGTTTAATCTTGCCTTGTGGAGACAGAAGAACTCATTACATTCCCTTACAAGAACATCTGGGGAGAATGTTAATGTCACCTGGTGATTATATACCATCTTTCTTAAAGGTTCCTTATACATTACAATCCCATTACTACATTCAGGTGGAGAAAGAGAAGGAAGCATGTACCAGTGACCACGTTCAGGGTGATGTGATTCAGAGACAAACATTCCATACCCCTGATTATATTCCATGCCACTGATTTATCAAACAGCTTAAAATAAGGAGATTAATTCTCAATGGCTCAAAAAGCATACCTCTGCAGTCTGAACCATTCTGGGCTAGAGCCAGATACTGAAAGAACAAAAAGGACAATAGTCCCTCCCCTACCGAGAATGGAAGGATCCCAAATCTGGGTATTCTGTGTTTTCTATATTGAATGTCTCTTTAGGCCAGGTGGAGACCAGTGGTGCTCAGATAGCACGCTGACAGGTCAACCCTTTCCCTCTGGCACTCTCCCTCATTGGGAAAGAGCCCTGCTGGGAACCCTTCTTGCACGGGGACATTTAGGACCTCAGGGACTGAACACAGATAATGAAACTAGTAGAGTGTACCATAGCAGGGAGTATTATATAAGACAGAGTCCAATAAGAGAAAGTGCTGAGGGGCTAGCCCAGCACTGTACTTTTGGGAGCTACTTTGGAGGGCCAAGTTTGCATGTAGCCTACAGAAAGGAGCATTCTTCCAGCAAGTGGTCATGCCTGATCACTTTTTAGCACTGCATTTTTAGTGAAGAAATATTTTTGCTTTTAAAAGTTAAAAACCAGTCCAGAATGCTCTGACTAGATTTTTTTCTTAAAGAAGTTGTTTTTTCCAGTTTCCATAAATACTTGTAGGCAAGTTGATTGACTAAATAGATGTTCCTGTTATATTGCACATAGAGAAAATAGGGTAGAAAAATAAGTAATAAGGTTGGTTCCCAAGCGCAGAAAAATTCTTTCATTTCCCTTTATGCCCTTATTGCTTTCTTCCCCAGAAAATACATTCATATGGAAATTTCCAAAAAGTATTTCCCCAAGAGCATGTGTTCATTCATTAAGTTTTTCCAAATTTTAAAGTCCTCTCTCTTTATTAAAAAAAAAATGTACTTGACACCACCATTTTCAAAACTCCTTGCATAGGAGATGTGACAATTTCAGGTTTGTGCAGGTTTATATCTTACATAAAGATTCTTTCCAATATTCTTTGCTGAATTTATTTCTGAGTCAACCCCTACCAGGAATTTGAAGAGGTAAGACCCCATCACAAAGAGTGAACTATTTGAGTTAGCCTAACTAATTAAATCCCACACAAAGGAAAGAAATAGCCAGAAGTCCTGGGCTTTATCTGGACCAGTGGTGGACTTGCGCATATGACTAGAAAGTTGGTTTTCTGATGGAAGAAAGATTTTCAAGCCCAGGAGAATAAGGAAATAGATCTACATTGTCTGTTTTGGCTATTATAGTACCAAGGTCTGACTCCTTAGCATTCATTTCATTACAAATACTAACTCTTCACTCTGATTCTAAATACCAAAGATTCTGTGCCTTTGTTATCATCTATCTTCTAGATTACTTAGGTCATACTTTATTTGTGGGACAAGTACAGTGACTGCAGACAGATAATGAATTTTGAAAAGAAGGAGCAGGATAGACCTTCTTATGCAAAGATGGGAGAAATGAACCCAAATATTTAATGCAGGAACTATTTCTGGGTAGGTAGTATAATGCCATGGAAACCATACCAACAGATTTTAGACTCCTTTGGAGAACAAATAACACATTCTGGCTAAGAACCCTTGTCACTGGCATTGTCTCCCTGTCTTCAAGAACTGAGAGAGTCATTTTTATGGGACTAGTCTTTCTGAGTCAAAATCTATAAGGAAGAGAGTCCCAAAGTTTGGGTTACACTGTAGCACACTGGCAAAGACCATTGACTCTAGAGTCTGAGGGCCTAGGCTCAAACCTCACGTCTGATACACAACAGTGTCGACAAATGACAAACTCCCTGTTCCTCAGTTAGATTAGACGCCCTCTGAGGCCAATTTTGGCTTGATGAGAGTAAAAAAGGCATAAGCAGGTAGAGAAAGAAAGGTCTTGTGATCACACATGGACCTAGCAGCTCAGACATCTGATCCAACAGAATCCATGGCCCCCAAGGTGTTTCTTCAAAGATCAGCCTTTATGTTTCAACTTTCCCATTACTTTACTCAGAGGCAATGAAGGGGATTTATAATGCAGAATTCACCTCCTCCTACCTCCTGGACCTAACGCCCTCTTATAATGGCTCCTTTTATGGAACCCTTCTTTTCTGTTTCCATATCCAGCAAGAACATTGCTACCCACTCAGCATACAAGGTCAAGGCCACATCATCTTTCTGTGGATCTCAGACAAGTCTGGAGAGCAGTAGTCTAGGAAGTATTTTGCTGGGCTCAGCTGGTGAGTCAAGTAATACAGGGACCACCATGGAGGACCAACTACCTACTTGTAGTCTTTGAGTATTTGCTGAGAGATGATTCTATGCCTGAGGACATGGGAATGAGCTGAGATCCTCAGAGGCCCCTATTTGGCATTTATGGCTTAGAGTGAGGGACCAAGGACTGCAGGAGAGTCAGCCCTTGGGTAGGGTGGGAAACATCTAGCACCAGGAAGCATTAAAAGTGGCAGGGAAGCCCTCACTGAATTAGAGACAAGGAACAGAGCCAAAGACAGAAGTAAAACATGGACATGGTATGAATAGGAAAGCATGAAGAGAGAGGTTGACAGAGTAAAGGAGAGGGAGAGGAAAGAGGAGATGTACAGCACATAAAAATCTAGATAGTAAGCTCCTGCATTCCTGATTGGATATATCTGTGCAGCAAGGAGGCACCCAGGGAACTCACTGAGGACAGTAGTTAGGTAGGCAGCTGGTAATGGTATAACTCTTTCACTTAGAGTCAGCAGGTGGAGGGAAAGGTAACAAAGACACATCCATCCATACATATATACACACATATATGTATGTGTGTATGTATATACGTATATAAATATACATATATGTATATGTATACATAAATATATATATATATTTTATCAAGACAACTATCCTTACCAAGGCTACCTACCAGGTAACATGTAGATTGGTGCCCTTAGGCAAAGAGTTAGTACATAGGTAAGGGACAGAGATCAGACCAACTAATCCAAGATCAGGAAAACTGTGGGTAGGAAAGACTTAGGAATGACATACATACATACCGTTGTCATTTGTGGGAAAGAGTGGCATTACTAATGGAGTGATTTCCCCACAAGGAGAGAAAGGTGCTCCTGAACAAAGTGGAGAAAAAGCAAGGAGGCTGACCTTCCTGCCCTGAGGTGGGAGATGGCAATAATGGGGATTCAACGTCAGGAAAGAAAACAGGAGGTCACTTCCCGCCCCGGGGAAGGGCAGGGGTGGGCCCAGGCTGTGATGCCATAATGTGGTAAACGGATTCCCGGAAGCGCTGGTCTCGACTCAGCCTATTGGCCACCTCCTTGAGCTCCTCAATGCTGCTGGCCTCCAACTGGGATGTCATGAAGGACTGGGAAGGTTTCACTGAAAAAGACGGCCGACCCCACTCTTACAAATAAGCTCTTCTCCATTGGCTCTGCTCACCCTTCCTATACTTACTTCTTTCAATTTTAGATCATCATATCAGTATTGTAATTACATCTGCAGTGAAGAGCTCATTTCAAATCAGTGTGTTAAGCCTGAAGTCTGAAATAGCACTCTTCTAGGAATCCTGTCTAGGACAAAAACGGGGCGGGGGCAGGGGGTGGGGAAGGGGGAGGGAAGAGGGGAAGGCAGGAATGGTAGGGGCTGTGGGACATAGGGCAACTCTGCAACCCTCCAAATGTTAGGGGGTTGAGGGGAAGGAAGCTCTATGAGAGGGATACTAGGTGACAAGGCCCTAGGGGTGGGTTAGAGTGAGAAGGCAAGGTCTTTCCCCATCCTGTACCAAAATGGGACTTTCTTTTCCCACCCCCAACCCACCTCCACCCCAGCCCAAATCCCATGGGGTAATGGAGAAGGTACGTACTGTCATTCCAGGATGTGCTCGATCTCCTTCGATGGAAACGACAGCTCTTGATACGACGGGTAGCCGCCTTGTGAATATACACTGAGTTCTTCATGATAACTGGCATCTTGGCTTCCAGCTCAGCATTCCGTATACACTCCTCAAAGAACCCTGTGGGGAAAGGGCCAAGGCAGAAACTGAGGAAACATCCTAGGACCCTGAGCCTTCCAAAGAATTGTAGGTCATATTAGAAAATCAAGAACTTCTATTCCCCCCAAATAAAAACAAAAACATTACAATACAGAGAGCTAGGGGAGTTGGTGGTTGGGGATATAGAAATCAATCCTTCTTAAATGGTGGGTCGCAAAAACTTGGCAACAGTAAAAGTTTTCTGAACAGACAACGACCAAAAATTAACTAAAAATCAAACGCATGATGAATCTGAGGTTCCTAGCAGCGCTAACCTGTACTGTATCATGCAACTTTACTGAAGCCTGGGTGCTGAACAGGGAGCACACACACTTCATACTGTGAGTGCCCTCAGGCCACAAGATGCCAACAAACCAAAAAGGGATCCTGAGTGGAAAAAACTCAAGATGCCCTGATCTAGATAATGACCCTGGGTGCTTTAGACAGAGGAGTATGGTTATATCCTACCCTCTACCTTATCAGAAGGAGGAAGAAAGGACAAAACTTGCTCAAAGGGCAAATCTCTGATCTGGACACAGCAGAAGGAGGAGGGGAAAAGGGGAGGGGGCAAAAAACAGAGAGGAAGAGGGGGATGAGAGGCAGAAGGGGGGAAGGAAGAGGAAGAGGAGGAGAGGAGAGATACAAGAGGAGAAAGAAAGCGAGGGACTTAAGGTTTCCAAAAACCTTCACATAAACCATCTCATTTGATCCTCACCATAGCCCCACAAGACAGGTATTATCCTCATTGTATAAATAAGGTTTAGAGAAGTTATCAGGCAACTCTGAGGTGGAATTTGAAACCTGGTGCGCCCTGACTCGGCCAGTCAGTGCTTTTTCAATGACCTTCTGGTCAGGCCTGAAGTTTGGGATCTGGGGTAGCCTCTGGGTAGAAGGCAAGGAGACCTACTTTTCAGATGGCTGACGTCAGCCCTCATCCTCTCCTCTTTCTCTTTGTTTCGAATCTTGGAGTTGAGCCCTTGTTCCAGGCTCCGAAGGGCTCCTTCTGCCTCCCGAAGCCTCTTCTCAAGGTCCATTCGGACCTTGACCTCAGCCTGAAGTGTGGTATTTGGGACAGAGGAAAGAAACAGCTATTGAGGAAGTACATCCCACCTCCTCCATGAAGCCTTCCCTAATCTCCCTTGATAGAAATGATCTCTTTCCACTGAATTTCTGTAGCAATTATTATCTGAACTTATAGATGATACATTATTTATTGCTCTGTATTGTTAATTGTAGATGTGCCTCATCTCCCCTAGCAGACTCTATGTTCTGGAGGGTTTCTCTCTCTCTCTCTCTCTCTCTCTCTCTCTCTCTCTCTCTCTCTCTCTCATGCTCATGAAATATTTGCTAACTGATTAAGGCAGGATGCTCACTGAATTTGATAACAGAGATGAAACCTCCTCCCTACATTGCTTGCAGCTACCAAAGGCAAGGCTTACTTCATATTATTCCATGGCAGACATTTTATGTTCTAGTCGAATTGGCCCACTTTTTATTCCTTAAACTTCCCATTCCTCTCCCACCATCATCCTTTTGCATAGACTGTACTCCATGTCTTGGAATGAACTCCCCTGTCAACTCTCCCTTTTAGAATCCTTGGCTTCCTCCAAGGCTCACCTTAGATGCCACCTCCAGCGGAAGCCTTTCCTGATTCCCCTAGTTATTGGTATTTTCTCTGTCCTCTAATGTTTAGGTATATACTTATCTTTTTATATTGTCCCCTGCCCCAGTAGAATGTAAGCTCCCTGAGGGGCAAGAGTTTTACATTTCTTCTTTATATTCCCAGTACCCTGTCTATAGTATATAACAATTTTGGCAGGGATTGGATTGGGTTGAAATGGAGAAACCCACAAGGGGAGAAAGGAATGTGAGGGAAAGGTCTAGTACACGATTATATCCCAAAGATAATTTGGGTAAAAAAGGGCACCTGTGGCCACGGCTTAGCACCTTGAGGTCCCTCTCCGTCTGTTGCTTCTCTTCTGTCAGCTCCTGCAGAGAGTTCTGCAGGGCTTGTGACTGGCTAGAATAGAACTCCCGCTCTTCCTCCAATGCCCGAGATCTTTCTTCATTTTCCTTCATCCTGTCTCAAGGAGGAGAGGTTTATGACCATCTCTACTCACCCAGTTCACTCATCCAGTAGTAGTTAGGAAGAGCACTTCAGGAAATGACCCAATCAGTGCACAGCCCTGGAAGGGTATGAGTGTGTCTTGGATGGCGGTGTCAGAGAATTCTCCCAGCCCTTTGTACACCTGTCTGGAGGATTTCTATGACCCACAGATTACTTTAGCACCACAACCTTCTATCCTACATTAACTATCAACCAGTGAGGATTGTTCTTATCTCCATTTGGATCATGGGGAAACTGATTCAGAAAGTAAAGAAATTGCTCATCTACTTAGCAATGTAACTCAAGTGTCCTAGCTCCAAGCCGAAGTTCTAATTCCCAACCCCCCCCCCCCCCACACACACACACATCTCGTATTCTTTAACCTCTTCTCTGCAAGGAGTTTCTCCTCCAGAAGTTGTTGCATTCGCTCTTCAATCTGCCGAAGGTTGCAGTGGAGACCCCCACTGGGGTGGGGCTGCTCGTTCTGACTGGCCTGAGTCTCTGACTGGTTCTCATTCTCCTGTAGCATCTCCAAGGTTCTTTTCTTCTCTATGGAGAGTTCCTAGGGTGGGGATGGAGGGGAAAGAGTTTAATGAGACACCTCCCTTCGGCAGCCAGGTAATATAGTGTCAGAGCTGACAATGGAGTCAGGAAGACCTGAGTTCAGATTCAGTTGGACAAATTTTACTTTTCTGCCTCAGGTCTCTTATGTGTAAAATAATGACCTACTTCCCAGAGTTGTCGTGAGGATAAGATGAGACGATATTTATAAAGAGCTCTGCAGACCTTAGAGTATGGTACAAATACTCTCAGTTATTACTACTTCCGTTTCCTTTCTCATCCCTTTCTGAATTTCATTCGAAGTCTCCTCTTTTCTTCCCCCAGAAGAGGCGATTGTACCCCAAGTCCCTCTTCTGTGGCTCTCCAAAGCCTAATGACTCACAGCGTCATGGGGTCACAGATTTGGGGTCATTCAGTCTAAACCTCTCACTTTACAGATGAGAGAAATTAAATGAAAGTCTGAAGTCATGCAGAGCTGTGACTCGAACCTGTAACTCCAATTAATCACTCTTGCCAATGCCTCCCTCCATCAAGAATAGGCTCACGGAATGGGGACAGATGACTTCTTTTTCTTTTCTTCTGTGAATTTAACATGTTGTTCCATAAGTTTTCAGGGATGAAAATATCCTCCTTAATCCCAGCCCTTACCAAATTCTCAGTTGGGTGGTCCCAAGCAGTGACCATAATGGCATGTGGAGGTGAAATGGCAGGGAATTTTAGCATCAATTTTAGTATCGATATTTAATCAATGAGTACCTTTAAGTACCATTAAGTACCTATCATGTGACAAGCACTGTGTTAGACTCTGGGGTAAAGAAAGGTAAAAAACAGTTCCCACTTTTGAGAAGTTCATAATCTAATGGGGAAGACAACATGCAAAGAGCTATGTACAAACAAGGTGTATACATGATAAATGGGAGATATTTTGTGACTAGGCACAGAATTAAGTGGGATCAAGAAAGGCTTTCATAAGAGGGTGGGATTTTAGTGAGGAACTGAAGGAAGCCAAGGAAGCCAGGAGGTAGAGATGAGGAGGGGTAGTCATTCCATGTGTGAGGAACAGCCAGCAAAAATGCCAGGAGTTGGGACATGAAGTGTGCTATGCAAAGAACAGCAAGAACACTTCCCTTCTCTCCTATGCAATCTAGTAAGAAGAGTGGTGGTGGGCTGACCTCTTAACTTCCTTTGATGCACAAGTTACTTTGAGGGACTGTGCTTCAGGAGGAAAGTGGTCAGCAGATTGGCTACCTTTGTCACTTTTATACCCACTTAGTCTGGGTTTTTGGAATCCTATTGGACAATATCATTTCTGTCCATTTCTACAAACTCAGAATTTTTGATAATAAGTGAATAGCTCTGTGGGTTCTAGGAAGTACGATAAATCAATGCTGGCCCTGTTGGCTGGGGAGGGTTCTTGCAGGCCAGTGTTCAAGAAGACCTCTCAGAGCAATGGCCTTTTCTTCTCTCAGACCCCCTCCCCTTATAAATGCCCAAGTCTCAGTTTCCAGGATACACAACTGAAAAATAATAGCGACGTCTGCCCTTTCCAACCAACGAGCTCCTTACTTACTTCCAATGTCTGCTGTAAGGATTCCGTGAGGTTTCTCAGCTCCTTCTTCTCTTGTTCCACCCCCTTGAGGCACCTTGCTGTCAGCTCCAACTCCCTAATGAGACAGAGAGCAGAATTTTAAAAGAAAAGCAAGAACTTAAAAAAATGACAACCAACCCAAATATAAGCCCCTTGAGGACAGACAGCAGCGTCTTAACTTCTGTCTCTCTCTCTGGAGTATCTAGTATCCTGGTATCACTTCTACAACTCACAGGACCCATTTGGTAGCATCCTGAGAGACTGCATGATCTGGAGCTTCAGATACCCCTCCAGTATAAGTTTATCTGCAAATACCCAGCTTGTTCCCATACAGTCCTCAAATACGGTGAGTCAATATTGTGTATCCACATGCTATGCTTTCAGTGATTCAGTATAACAAATATTTATGAGATCAAGGTGGTAGGTTTTGACAAAACTACCTTGTTAAATTTAATATGCTTAAAATGCACTATACCTAACAGAAGTTCACAGTTGTAAAAAAAAATACAATCATGTTTCTTTTTTATATTAAAATGTTTGCACTTATTGAAAACTGTCAAGTTCACAACATTCAATATTCAATATATTGATCACAATAACACGATCTTGTCAATTTGGGAATTCCCCTGAAGATGCAGATGGCAACCTATCCATACCTGTCTGTCCTATGCAGCTCTCATCCATATCCTTCTTAAAGTTGGCCACTGGGGATCAGTCCAACATGTTGGAAGCACTTTCTCCCATTATCAAAAGGATACAAATGGAGCCCTCTGACCATACATCTGCCACTCCTTGTTTTCTCCAAGGGACCAGATTATCTTTTCTTTCTGTTACACAGTTGCTTGATGACATCTTTTATTTAGTCTTGTTCTTCTCATTCATTACATGTTGCAGCTTGTCCACAACCACTACACCCCTTTCTATTGACCTTGTGTAATATTCATCTTTTTTTAAAAATTAATTTATTAGTTTAGTTTCAGTTAACAAGATTCAATTCCATAGTTCCTTGATTTATAAATTTCCTTTACTTCCCTCCCCCCTCCCCTCACGACAGCATATAGTACAGTATAGGGTCTGCAAATGCATTCATATTAGACATTATTCCAATTACAAAGGCGTATTGTACTAGGTGGGATGAAAGATGGTAAGGAAGAAATAAAACCAAACAATGAAAAGAACAAGATCATTTAGTTTGCTTCCATCAAGATTCAGGCTCACTTCTTTCTAGTTATATCTCTGGATGGTGCATTTCTCACTTTCTTGAGTCATTCAGGATTAACTTATATCACTGCATTGCTGAAAAGAGTCCAGTCTGTCATAGTTGGTCGTCACAGATAGTAATATTCATCTTTAATTCTTTATAGGCAGTACCTATATTTTTCTGCCCTCCAGTAATATTGGTAAAATGTTTGTATTGAAAAGATGGCACTTTGCTGTTATGGGAAGTTGTTGAGTTATTTCAGTCACATCTGACTCTGTGACCCCAATAGGGGTTTTCTTGGCAAAGATACTGGAGTGGTTGGCCATTCCCTTATCCAGCTCATTTTACAGATGAGGAAACTGAGGCAAACAGGGTTAAATGACTTGCCTAGGTTCACATAGCTAGTTAAGTGTCTGAGGCTGCATTCAAACTCATGAAGATGAATCTTCCTGATTTTGCTACCTAGCTGGGAAGTTAGGAGTCAGTAAAAATGTCCTCTCTCCCCTTCTAAAAAATTTCCTGAAAGGAATCTATCCAATCCCCCATTCCTATTAAACTCTGAATCCAGATTACTGACAATCTGTCCCAGATTCATATGTTGTTGGACAAGCTCAATTGGATGTCCATTCATTTTCATGTTGAAATCTGGGCAATAAATATTCTTCACCCATTTGGTTTTTCCTCTGTAGATGAACAAGCTAAACTCCTTTGAGTGATTACATATCTTTTCCAGGAAGCTCTACAGTTCTTCAGGACTTGCCACAATCAACATGAGGCCATCTATTAAAAAGGAAAATCTGGAAGATTACTATCTACAGGGAATTCTTCTCCAACCTGCACTCAGCACTGAGTCTCCTCCATCACCATGGCAAATACCTTTGGCAGGCATATATCTCCATGTTTTATGCCTCATCAGACATTTATTATCCAAGGGTTATTGAACAGAATTGCTTCTGCTGTTATAACTTACAAGAAATCCTAAATGATCCTGATAAATGGATGAGAGATGCCTTATTGTATGAGTCTGTAAAGCAGTATTTTATTCTGAGTCTAAAACTGATAAAAAATTAACATAATAGGAGCTTATGTTTTCTACATCTTTTAGTCAGTTGCGAGTTAATAGAGCTGTGGTTCATTGTTTAATAATATTGCTTGCTAAAGCCTATTTGTTCCCTACCAATGCCCTCTGTTTATATATAGATGATGGAGAGCAGGCACACACACACACACACACACACACACACACACACACAGAGGCAGTTATTGATATTCTTTTGGTTGCTTTTTTATAAAAAGGGACAGGAGTCATTTTCTAAGTCTTCCTTTCTATCCAGGGCACACCAAGATTCCTCTAGGAGTCCCTATACCATAGGCAATTCCCTTAAAGGTCCACACATATGGGTCCTTATTACAAAGATCATCTGAAATGTCCCTCCAATGAATCCTTGCCCCTGCAAAGCCATTCCTCCTGGAATTCCAAAACCACCCAATAACATATAGGTTGAGAAAAAATAGAAAAAAATAGAAAAAATAGCAAAACAAGGTCAAGGAAGTCTTATTATGGATTATGGATTCAGTTTCAGAGAAAAGGAGCCAAGCACTAAGAACTGATTACCTGGGGTTTCTAGGTGCACAAGCAAACCTTATCCTATGGATCTGTGGGGCACACAGTGCTCACTACAAATAGGCATTCTGTTGTTGTTGTTCAGTTGTTTTTAGTTATGTCTGACTCTTCATGACCCCTTTCCAGGATTTTCTTGGCAGAGACACTGGAGTGGTTTGCCATTTCCTTCTCCAGCTCATTTTATTTTATTTTATTTTATTTTATTTGCCTTTTGGAGGGCAATTGGGGTTAAGTAACTTGCCCAAGGTCACACAGCTAGGGTGTGTGTGTGTGTGTGTGTGTGTGTGTGTGTGTGTGTGTGCGCGTGCGCGCGCGTGCGCGCGCGCGCGCGCGCGTGCGTTAAGTGTCTGAGGACGGATCCAAACTCAGGTCCTTCTGACTCCAGGGCCAGTGCTCTATTCACTGTACCACCTAGCTGCCCCTTGCCTATTGTTTTTAAAAAGGATCTGGGTTTGAATTTCTATCTGCTATTTACTACCTGTGTGACCTTGAGAAAATCTCTTAACTTCTGTGGCCCTTAGTTTCCTCTTCTGTAACATGAGAGGGATAAGGGTGAGATCTCTAAGACCACTTCCATCTCTGAGTCCTATGAATTGACCAACTCAGCCCCTGGCTATCGTCAAATTGGGGCAATGTCCTAGTATAGTAAGAACCTGCCTACAAATTAATGTATCTTTCCTCTTTTCAAGCCAGAGAATTCAGAAATGGAAGATACTCAACTATTTCCTCAATCCTCATCTATAAAATGAAGGGGTTGCCCTAGATGACCACTGAGGAACTTTCCAACTCTACCCATCTATGATGCCATAAGGAACTAATCTAGTTGCTGTGTCTAGAGTCTGAATGCTTCAGACCATTAGGAGTGGGGAACTGTCTTCCTCTTCCTCCCCCCATCCAGGAAGCTTCCTCCTCAGTACCCTTGGGCACTACCATCACTACCTCTTGATTTGCTCCTGTTCCATCCTCAGCTCCTGAACCACTTCCTCAAACTGCTGCTTCTCAGCCTCCAGGATCTGGTTGAGCCGCTCAAGTTCCTAAAGAGATACAAAGAGGGAAAGGGCAGTTTCTCAGCAAGATACAGTCAAGTTCTGGTGTCCTTTCTTGATCCACTAGGAGTAGATAAGCTTTCTTTGTGGTATCACCAATTCAGGAACTAAGAACCTTCCATGAATGGAAATGATACTGCCATGACTGGCTTGCCATGAAGGGGGACAATTCTTTTTTGGACTCTGTCACTCAGTCAATCAGTTAATTAGTATTTATTTAAAACAAAACAAAACAAAACAAAACAACAACACAAAATCCTACAGCACGTGCCTGCACTACAAAGAAAGATGAAAAACAATCTGTGCTCTCAGGTTGCTCACAGTCTAATAGGGAGACAACATGCAAACAATAATGCATACAGAATAATCTGAGGGTAGTTTCAGATGGAACGCAATGAGATTAAAGAGCATTGCTTGCAGAAGGTGAGAATTTAGCTGACACCCGAAGGAAGCCAGGGAAGCTAGGAGGTGGAGATAGAGAGGGTTCTAGGAATGAGGGATTTCTCTCAGAAGAAGTGACAATTCCATAGGACCTGGCTCCAGGTTTAAATCTTGAGGAGAGTCTTCAGGATTCATCTCAGGCACCATCTCCTCTGATAGGACTTTTTCTGATTCCCCCAGTTGTTAGAACTGGCCTGGCCCAAAACATTATTATGTATTTGTTTTATATGTATCCTATATTCACTTGTGAACATGTTGTACCTCCTAGAAGAATGCAAGCTTCTTTTAATTATTTTTTTGGCCAATTTTTTTGGAGGTGGAAGACAGGGCAATTGGGGTTAAGTGATTTGTCCAAGGTCATATGGCTAGTAAGTGTTAAGTGTCTGAGGCTGGATTTGAACTCAGGTCCTCCTGACTCCAGGGCCGGTGCTCTATTCACTGTACCATCTAGATGTCCCAGAATGTAAATTTCTTGAGGGCAAAGACTATTTCACTTTTGTATTTGTAATCCCAGGACCAGCACAATGTAGGTGCTCAATAAATGCTTTTGTTTAATTGATTCCCAGCATCTTCTAATTGGAGAACATAACACAGCTACATTCTTAGAGAAATTACACGAGCTACTGCATATCCCTGAAACATTAAGGAATTAAGTAACATACTAAACTTTGATCATTTCCCCAACATTAAGAACATTTTTTAAAGCAAAGATCAGAAGCCCTCCTAATGGCTTGTTTCTGTTGTCTGATATGCATCAGAGGACTGTATGCACTATTGAAACCATGCAATTAGAAGATTTATTTTACTTTTTCTTAATTTTTATTGTGTTTATACCAGTCATTTCTAGATATACACTTGTTGCCTATTGTTTTCCTTGTAACAAAGAATAGTAGGGGTTTTGACAACAGTGTTTCATTCTAGTGGGGAATAGAAGCTCTCAGGAGGCAAAATACTAGGAATGGCAAAATGTATTGCTTGGGCTTGCCGATTTCAAGGACCTCAATTTCCTTTGTTCTTTGGAGATACTTCCTAACCACCATTTTTGGGATGCAGGAAGCAGAGACATACAAGACACATAAGAATAAGATTGTCCAGCATGTGGGCAAATGGAAGTGAGCTTTGGGAGTGTGTTATTCAGGAAGAAAGATCAGTGTTCAGATCCATGTAAAATGAGCCAACCAGGGAACAGTACATCCAGGTAGAGTTGGCTGGAAACTGGTGATTTCAAAACAAAACTCCATCCGTTGAAGAGATGGAGAAGAGGACAGCTCTCTCCTTTTCTCTTTCCCTTTGATCTTGCTCGGTTTAGACCTGATGGACACAAGCAGTCCTCTCTCACCTTTCTACAACCTCTGGGTGAAGAGGAATTTTAGGAGATGGATGGGTGGATGCTCACGGCAAGAGCATGTGCTTCATTTCTTTTTAATTATTTTATGTCCCATGATCTATATAGTCACAGTAAATTGAATGACTCTATCCTTCAAAGAATAGGGTGTGTGTGTGTGTTTGTGTGTGTTTGTGTGTGTGTGTGTGTGTGTGTGTGTGACTAAGAGCAGTATTCCGAGACTGAGAGAGAAATTCCATAGATGGAGTGGGGGCTAAAGTTATAGATTTTCTATATTAAAATTTTAATTATATTTCATTTTTACACCCTAAGTTAAACGGAGAACCTGGTAGCACCAGGAGAGAACCTGGGAAAGGGAATAGTCTAAAGGTCTGCAGACTCTGTGGCCTCTGGTGGCCAGTAGGCAAAAATTTGCATCTTAGTAGGAAAGATATTCCACACAGAAGCCAGAGTAACTAATGGCTCTCTTGGCTGGTTGCTTAAATATATCACCACCTTGTGGACAAATGAGATACCATACTCCCTCTTTGGATAATGAAGCTAGCAAAACACAGACTTTCTAGGTGGCTGAGTGGATAAAGGGCTGGGCCTGGAGTCAGGAAATGCTGAGTGATTCTGAGCAAGTCACTTAATTTCTGTTTCCTTAATCCACTGGAGAAAGAAATGGCAAACCACTCCAGTATCTTCACCAAGAAAACTTCATGGACAATATGGTCCATGGGGTCATAAAGAGTCAGACACAACTAAACAATGATAAGCCTACTTGCTAGTATCTTGGGGGCAGCTAGGTGGCACAGTGGAAGGAGTGCTGACCCAGGAGTCAGGAAGACTTCCTGAATTCAAATCTGGCTTCAGACACTTACTAGCTATGTGACCCTGGGCAAGTCACTTAACGGTGTTTGCCTCAGTTTCCTCATCTATAAAATGAGCTGGAAAAGGCAATGGCAAACCACTCCAGTATTTTTTCCAAGAAAACCCCAAATGAGATCAACGAAGAATTGAACATGACTGAAATGACTAAACAACAATAACAAAGACTTTCTATAGGGTTAAGAAAGGGAAGGACACAAGCCAAAACGGGCTAATTGTACTATTAAAGTGCTCCAAGCATCATATACAGATGCTACCTTTGTTACAGAAGAAAATTGTTAATCAAAATCAGTACACACAAGGTTCTGCCTGAGTAGTCAGTGTCTTGCCTCTTTGTTGAGAGAAAGGTATTTTAATATCTCTTCTTCTACACCTTTATTGGATTTTCAGTTTTTCAGAGTTCAACTTCTCGGCATACTAAGGCTCACAGAGGTGTGGCAGTGGTCTCAGGTGTGCAATAAGAAATGACATTTCTATAGTACTTCAGGTTTACAAAGACCTTTTCTTCATGACAGCCCAGTGATATAAGCAGTACCAGCTCATTTTACTGAGGAGGAAAAGGAAGCCTGGCAGGTCAAGTGCCTTACTCAAAATGCAAGAACCCCAAATCATATCTGAATCTTTGGACTCCAAGTCCTGTGCTCTTTCCCCACATCATCTTCTCATTTCATTCTTATAGCTCTAAACACATTTGCCCTCATTTCAATCTTCTTTGCATACTATATGCCAGTTTCTTGCCTTGTACCCTGCATTCCAAGACCTTTTCTGTTCATACAAAGGGAATTTGGTGTATTAGACAAAGCGTCAGACTTGGAGTCAGAAAACCAGAATTCAAATTTTGCCTCAGACTAGCTGTGTGACCCTGAGCAAGTCTTGTTTGCCTCAATTTCCTCATCTGTAAAATAAGCTAGAGAAGGAGATGGCAAACTGTTCCAGTATCTTTGCCAAGAAAATCCCAAATGGAGTCACAGAGTCAGACAAAACTGAAACAATGGAACGACATATAGATAGAATATAAAAACAACATTAAGGACAGGGATCATCATTCATTCATTTATTCACTCAACCTGAATTTATTAAATGCCTTTTATGTGTGAAAAATTTTTTTTAATACAAAGAAGAAATAAAACAATTCCTGACACAAAAAACCCTTTCTAAGGATTCAAGACACTTTTAAACAAAATTCATCAATCTCCGTAATTTTGGGAATTGAGAAAAGGAGGTTTGTAGTATGTCCATTCTGCAGGCAGAAAAATTGGGGCACAGGAAAGGCCTTATTCATAGGACTCAGTGACAGAAGCAGGAATTGAATTCTGATTTACTGTTTTGGATGGCTAGAGACTGCTACATCCAAGAAGATATCAGCAAGAAAACTTTTTACCCATCTCTTTCCTGCCCCAGGATGTGTACTGAGAACCTACTGTGGCGCCATCTGGACCTAGGTTTAATACACTTAACATTCTAAGACTACATAATAGGTATTTAATTTCAGACAGGTCTCATTTAGTGCAATATGTCTTTAAATGGGTCCTTTCTGAAATGGGCCACTGCTGCCCTCATTCTATGCTTTAAGTCCTAGATGTTTTGTCTAAATTTTCCTCTAGCCTGCTGCTGCCCCAGATTTTGTGGCTCTGATAAATAAGGCTATCTCTCCTCCTGCCAAGATGTCTGTATCACACACATCTGTGTGTCAGAACACTGTTAGTCTACCTTGCTTCCTGACTACATGAAGGAAGAGAGGGAAAGGAATACACATTTATGTAGCCCATACTATGTGCCAGGCACTGTGCTAAGTGATTTTACAAATATTGTCTCATTTGATCCTCACAACAACCCTGGAATGTAAGTGCTATCATCATCTCCATTTTACAGTTGAGGAAACTGAGGCAGACAGAGATTAAGTCATTTGTCCAGGGTCACATAGCTAGTGTATAAGTCTGGATTTAAGCTCAGGTCTTCCCGACTCCGTGCCTCCAAAGCCCCCAGAACTCTATCCAGTAGTGCTTCTGTTTCATAAATCAGCATGGAGAACATTACCTACTTAATAGGTGGAACCACCCAAAGCCAGACCTTAACTAAGAAACAAATGAGAGGGGCAGCTAGGTGTCGAGATGAATAGAGCACCAGTCCTGGAGTCAGGAGGACATGAGTTCAAATCCAGCCTCAGACACTTAACTAGCTGTGTGACCTTGGGCAAGTTGCTTAACATCAATTGCCCTACCCTTCCCCCTCCAAAAAGAAAAAAAAAGAGACTTCGTGAGGAGTCATCATTAGTCGGGGGCAGGGGCTGAGCCTCAAAGGGGCTGGCCGGGAGAGAGAATGGGAAGAAGAGCCAGAAGAGAGAAGAGAGAAAACAGCAACTAGGACCTCCCATCACTGATGCCCCCCACCCCCACTCCAACCCATGACTTGGAAGCTCTGTCCCTCAGTGAAATCACTTGGACAATCCTTCCTACTCAGATTATTTGAACAACCTCCACGGCACAGCCTGGGCAAATTCCTGAAATTATGGCCATTTCTAGGGGTGGTTAGTGATAGATTTTGTAGAAGTCTCAAAGAGAAATAGTACAGGTTATTCCACAGGCGAATGCCTGGCTACTCTTGGAACTGCATCCTGGTAAGTGGGAGTCAGAAGCACCCTTGGAAGTCATTTGGAACCAATCTTATTTCCAGTGCAAGGATTTACCCTGTGATGCCCAATACTGATTATCTAGCTCAAATGCCATCCTCTCCATGAGTCTTTCTCAATGTGCATAGTTAGAGGTAATCCCTCCTGCATCAAAACCGGCATAGCCTTTTGTGTCTCTCTTAATGCACTTTCACATTCCACCTTGTATTATAATTATTTGTGTACATTTATTTTTTCCCCTCTTGGGTCAAATAAGCACCATGATGTCCAGGTCTTTTCCTCCCTCTCTCCCTTTATTCCCTACACTGCTTCAATGACATATTGGTCATTCAATAACATTTTACTGAATGGATGATTTTGCCTCTACTTCAATACTTCCGGTGACAGAGATTTCACTACCTATCAAACCAGCACATTCCACTATATGGTTCCAGTTGCAATAAAGTAGTCTAAATCTGGTTGTTCTTCACCCCCACCTTCCCCATCCCCCACCTTCCCCATCCCCCACCCCCAACTCACAGATAGTTAATACAAATAAAATAGTGTTGTGTCTTTAACATATCTTGCTAAGGAGGTGCTAAAGACATTTTGACTGTAGTTCTCTCATGTGGCTACTCCCCTCTGACCTGGGTTACTGCTCATCTGGGACTCTCTTCTTAGTGCTAAAAGTCAGCCAAGAAAACACCTGAACTTTGCTTCAAAGGTCTTCATGGATTGAGGGGCCTAAGAGAAAGAGGGAAGGATTTTGCACAACTACAGAAGCCACCTACCTCTCTCTGCTCTCTCTGAAGACACAGTTCTTCAGTTTCTTCCATCAATTTGTCTGCCAAAGCAAGCACATGTGCATATGATAAAAATATACACACTCCTAAACGAAGGTGAAATATTAATGGTGCAGAGGGATTGGCCCCAGAGGCAAACACAGGATTACAGGAACTAGAGGTGAAGGGGACCTCAGCGATCATTTTGTCTTCTGTGAATCTCAGTGAATCTCAGTATTCATGCTAGTCAGAGGGCTAACAAACGCTTTTGAATAGCCTTCCAGACCTGGGTATTGAGCATATTCTTATTTTTCCTTATTTTCTCTTTTTATCTAAGAAGGGTGGGCAGAGAATGGATCTAGCCACCATCCTTTGAGATCAATAATGAGGTATGAACCATTGAGAAGGACCAATACCTGTCTTACTTTCTTTTTCTCTGTATAAATAATGATGATACCTAGCATTTATATAATACTTTAAGGTTTGAAAAGTGTCCAAGGGTCACATAGATAGGAAGGTGTAAGTCCGGATCTAAGCTCAGCTCTTCCTGACTCCATGCCCAGAACTCTATCTACCAGCTGCTTCTGTTTCAGAACTCAACATGGAGAACATGGTAGCACTCAAAGACAGACCTTAACCAGCATGACAACCATGTGAGGAAACTAAGGCACAGTAACTTGCCCCGGGTCACACAGATAAAGATAGCTTGTTGGAGGCCTTGACATGAGAATCTAAAACCATGAGACTAAATCTTAAAATAGGCCTTAATTTGAAAATGTGGACCAAAACATACCCAGGCAAGGGGGGAATAGGGTAGCTCTCCCTATTTGTGTTTTAAGAACAAGGAGAAATCATCTTTTTTGTTGCAGGTTAAAAGGGTATCTCAGCGTACTTCAAAGTGCTCAAAGTTATGGGTTTTCCCTGCCCATATAACCCAGATTGTCACTATAGACTGCCACTACTGCTACACCAAATACACATGCCAAATACATACCCACTGTGATCACAACTTGCTGCAGTTATGGGAAACAGTCTAGCCCCAAAGCATCACCATAAATCAAAGCATCACCTAAATACTCTTGCTTCTCCTTGGCCAACTGCAGACCCTGGGTCTCTAGACTCTTGATCATAGCTTCTCCCAGCTGGGCATTCTTCCAAGTCCTGAGGAAGGAGAGCAGATGGGAAGAGATAGAAGAAAGAGAAACAAGTCCAAGACCATTAAAAAAAAAGGCATGCTTTGCATATGTCCACCTTACTTCTTTCAAAATGCCATCTTGCCAATGCCAAGAGCTAGCATCTCCTACATATTTCACCTAGTACCTAGAAACTGAGATATAAGTCCATCATGGTAACTGATGGTAAACATTCAGAGAAAGAACTATGGAGTTTGAATGAAGATCAAAGCATACTATTTTCACTTTTTTTGGTTTTTTCTTCTTTCACAACATGACTAATATGGAAATATGTTTAATATGGTTTTACATGTATAGCCTATATCAGATTGCTTGCTATCTTGGGGAGGAAGGAGGGGAAAAATTTTGGTGTTCAGAATCTTATAAAAGTGAATGTTGAAAACTAACTAACTAACTAAATAAATTTGTAATAACTATTGGTAAATTTGTGTTCCCAGAGTAGGCAACACATGAACACAGAGCAAACTATAAGACTTTTAAGACATTGTGGTTAAAAAATTCTTTCTCAGGCTGACTTTTAAAGGCTGAGTGGTGAGGAATTAGGGCTGGGAGATTTGAATGAAGATATACTTGGAAGCTTGCAAGTTCTTTTGAATCTAAGGATGCCAGAAGGGAGAGGACTGTCCTGGGACTGGGATGTTCCATGGCCTGGAGCATTTGATTCAGAAAGCACCAACCCTAGTTCTCCCTAGGGTTTAATCTTAAAGCCAAACTAGGGTTGAGTAACTGGGGCTTTGCCTTAAGGTAAAAATAAGGCTTAGTATCTAGTTAGCAAAAACAATTAGTATACCATGCTGCCGAATGGTATGTTATAGTAAGTAAATTGCCTCTCACTAACCCCACCCCAACCACGCTCCATGCTTGAATTCTATGATTTCTGCTTCTTCCCTCGCCCCCTCCAAATAGCACCCTTCCAGCAGTGACCTTGAATTAGTATATTAGGATCTCTCTTTTCCCCACCTCCTTTTATGCCATTTGTGCCAAGAATCATTTGTGATCATGGTCAGAGGCAAAAATTTTTTTAAAAATCCTAATTATGTCTCTATTCACCCAAGGGGACAGAAGGCAGCTGTGTCAGGTGCTCACATAAAATTTCTCTCAGCTCTGCTATCTAGAGTCTTTGAAGATTTGTGGCTTCTGAAAGTTCTCTGAATGTCTGCTTCTTCTCATGCCACTCCTCCCCAAGAAGCCTTTTTATCTCTCCCTTACTGCCTCCATCTTCCCCCACAACACCCAAACTCTCCAGCGTCCTATGGGACCTAGGAGCACTTGTGGAGTGGTAGGGAGGCCAGGTTGAGCAGAGTCAGCTCACTCCTCCTCCACCAGGCCTTCTGCCTCCCCTCCCCCAAAGCTGCCACCTCCCTCCCACCCTACCTGGACACTGTCTTCCTCCCCCACCCCAGACACTCACACTTTGCCAGACTCTCGCAACATCTCCAGCCACTGGATCTGTTCAAACTCTGATTCTGCAGCCAGCACAATGTTGCCCTGAGGGAACAACAAGGCAAGGGCAGGAGACACTGAATGTAGCACTTGTGGGTCAGTGCACTTCAGAGAGGTTCTCCTCTTTCGTACTGCTGTCGGCAGTTAAGGTCCTTGAATTCAACAAGGACAGTAGCCAAATACTTACGGAGTAAGAACCGCCTGCTTGTAGGTCTCCTCAAGGAGGAGTAAACACCACCCTCCACAACCTAACAATAGTCTACGATCCGATCCGCACACAGCTACGTCTCCACAGTGCTCACGTGGGCAAAGAACAACACAGCTCTTTCAACTGTCTCTCTTCCTGTCACAGGCATATGTGTGCCATAAACACCCTTTGGCCCTCACCCACATTCCTCCAAAACACAGGAAAACACAGCTTCTAAAACATAGGAAAATTTGGTAATGTTGTCTATTTTCCAGTGTCAGTGACAATACTAGGAATGATTGGCATTGCAAGAAAGGAAGAGGATGAGAGGGTCATAGCCCTTCCTTAATCCCCCTATGGTCCTTTGCTAATTATCTCAGTAGAGTGTGATCAAGATTTGCCATAAACCCTCTGGGCATCTTTTGAGCAGATAGAAGCCAATGGCATTGCTTGAGTTGTTCCTGATCTATGGATGTGGAGGATGTCACAGGGGGAGATGGTCTGCTTATATTCCCTAGCCTGGGAAGCCAAGGAAGAGGAAACTTTACTCACATGGAAGTCTTGGTGAGAGATCTTCATAGCATAGGGCATGTTGGGTTCTTCTTTGGCTTCCACGAGACAGCCCCCCAGAGGTATGACACCCTGAGCAGACAACCAGAATATATCACCCACCTCAGCCTAGGAGTCAGACTGACTGGGGTATTCTATTGAAAAACAATATTCTGAGGACTCCAGACTGGAAACCAGATAGAGGGGCCCTTGGGCAAAGGATTGTAGTTATTAATGGTGAAGGGAGGGGGCACCTGAGGAAGAAGCCTAATATACCCTATTGCAGCCCCCTGGTCAACTTCCCTGTCTTAGGAGGAATTACCCGCCCCAGTTATTCCTTAGCAGACAAGTTTCCAGTTCCCAGGCAGTTTTCAGAGATTCCATGACTACCCAGTCTCAAACTCCTTCAGGTATGAGATCCTACTTAGACCCAAGCCCACTTTACTCTTGGTGATATTTTTTATCCTCTTACCAAAATACAAAACCATGACACATGGTCTGGCAAAGGCTACTAATTTTGCAAAGCTTCACTAAAAGCATTTTCCTTATTTTGAAATCAGTACCATAGTAAAAACCCAGGACATAGGATCTTCGCTGCCCCTGCCAGATCCTTTCTGTCCTCATTTTAACATCTCCCCTTCCCTCTGAACTCCCCCTCCCCAGATCCAAGCATGAAATGCTGATGGTCTCACCTTAGGATGTATGTTGAAATATTTATTGCTTTCGAAGCTTTTTTTTTCGCTTTCAGAGTAGTAAAGCAGAAAGCTTTCTTTAATGATGAAAAACCTGAAGTGGGGACCAGAGGGAAGAGAGCAAGGAGAAGGAAAGAGAGTCAAGAAAGTACCCTGGGTGCGAGAGAATGTATAGGGTTGATGCTATAGTGATATTCCACTGGCACCATATACTTCCCTAGCCCCCAATTATTCACTTTATAAATTTTGGACTGAAATAGCCCTCAAAGCATCCCTGTGTTCCAGTATCAATAGGTTACTAATATTTCCACTTCTCCTGACAGCCCAGAACCTCTGTGAATGTTCAACCATGGTTGAAGAATGACAATGATAAGCTGGAAAGTATCCAGCAGAGGGCAACCAAGATGGTGAAAAACCTTCAGTCCATGTCATATAAGGACTGGCTAAAAGAACAAGAAATGTTTAGTTAGCCTGGAGAAAGAAATTTATTTGGGGATATGAAGGCTATCTTCAAATAGTTGAAATTATCATATGGAGAAGGGTTTCACTTTCTTCTGTTTGGCCCCACAGGGTAGAAACCTGGAGCAATGGGTAGAAATTGAAAAGAAGCAGATATTTTTACTACTGATGTGGCAGTCTGTTGGGAAGTATACTCTATGTGTGCATGTGAGATAATTCTATACAAATTTATTTAACTGTCTGATTAAGTTTTTTGTTTGTTTTGAACAAACGTGTTCTCTGAATTTCTAGTAAAAGTAAGGAGTTTCTTTCACAATATGACTAAACAGCAATATGTTTTACATGACTACACCTTTAGCAAATTGCTTGTCTTCTCAGTGATGAAAGAGGGGAGGGAGGTTGGGAGAGAATTTGGAACTCAAAATTGTAAAAAATGAAGGCTAAAAATTGTTTTTACATGTAAAAATATTTTTTAATATTGAGGAATTAGAAAAAAATAAGAATTGTACATGAAACCAAGAATTTAATTACATTCAGCTTGGTATTCCTTTTAAGTATATAATAAATGCAATATATAACTTTTTGGAAATTTCATTACTAAAAAAAGGGAACACCATGATGGGGGCTCATGAGTGGCGATCTTGAACTGATCCACAAAATGCCTCACACCTGGATTGGCTTTTCCAGGCTACACTTCAGTTCTCCTTTGTGTACTCCTTCATCTCCATTACCATCAACATTCATTTACCAAGCATCTACTATGTGCAGGGCACTATGCTGGAAACTGGGCAATACATGGACAAAATAAGAGAATTCTTGCTCTCAAGGCACTTGCAATCTAGTAGGGGAGTCAATATAGAGACAAAAAAAAAAGATAAATTATGTAAGATACAAGAGTAGAAAATTTCCTGCCTTTTTGTTTTTTTTCTTCTAGTTCGCAAGAGTCAGACACAGGGAGGCAGGAGGTGCATACAGAATATACTACAGCCAACATGGCACTGGTAGGAAAAAAAACAACAATCCCTCACACTCCCAAAGTTCTGTAGGTCAAAGGCATATGGCAAAAAGTACCAGGCAGGTATGATTAGGAGATAAAGGGTCCCTGGGCTGGGGAAGGAAGGCAATAGAAGAACCATGAGGCTTGAGAAGGGAAAAGCTTCCACGTGAAGTGCTGGCTCAGGAGGGATAAGGGCAGACCTATGGAACTATAGGATTGCAGTTGGCAGCAACAGCAGGTGGCAGCTGCAGAAGTGGCCTTATGCAGCTGTGGAAACAGCAATCATCTGAAACAGGTGAAATGGCTGGCAGACAAGTATTTAGAACCTATACATGTCATGAGTATGCTGCAGTGAAGATTAATGGCAGTGAACTTGGGCTGCTTGTCCTATTGACAATATGAATTTGTTCCCTGTTAGTAGATTTGGGGCCAAAGGTCATTTATCTCCTTATCTGTTTTGTAATAAATATGTTTATGTTAAAAATGCTTACCAGTGTTTGCCTTGGAGCTAGTAAACTGGTAAATTGACTCAACCATTCTAGAAATAAACTAGATTATGTTAATTTTTCACTATAGAGATTACAGGTGAGAGTTCAAGCTAATGAGACGAGCTATTAGGTACACCCCAAAGACAGAATCCTGTCTGTTGACTGCCAACGGTATAGGAGGTTAAGATCCCCCCTTTACATTCAGGTTACAGTAATCCAAGATGGCACATGATAAGGACTAGGTCAGAAAAGAGGCCTCTCTCTGAAGATGAGGTGGCTGGGAAAAGAAGGCTTCATGGAGGAGCTGGATGTGAGTTGGGAAGAGGAGGTAGTATTTAAATAGGTCAAGAAGATTGAGTATAAGGGAGGGGGGCGGTCTCTACTTCTCACCCCAAGAGATATATGAGAAACTGAAGATGAATGTTTTTCCTGAACAACCATGAAGCCGGGAGAGTAGACTCAGAGCCAGAAGAACTGCATTCTGATCCCAGTTTTGACAATACAGCTCTGTGACCATGGAGAAATTCCCTTTATTCCTCAGGCACAGTTTGTTATCAATAAAATGGAGGCAGTCGTGCTAGCATTACCAATCTCATAGAGTTGTTGTGAGGAAACCCTTTGTAAACATTACAGTCTTTAATAACGCATTGCTATTGGGAAGGCCACTGATTTTTCCTTGGATAAGGAATTATAAGGATTCTTATTGTTCAAACAGAAATCAGACTAGCCAAACACAATTGTGTGGCCAAAATACCCATGTTTTCACTTAATGACACAAAGCCAACCCTGAGACTGATGTCTCACTGTCCTAGTTTTTTACTTTTGATATCCCAGTTTCCTGGCTAGCTTTAATTTCTGGGATGAATGCCATTATATTTGAGATCCTTCAATTTCAGTTCAGTTAAACAAGCATTTATTAATTACCTATTATGTGGAAGATGCTGGGTTAGGTGCTGGCAATATGACAACAAAAAACAATACTCATTGATACACATGCACATACTCCATTGATCATTGGTGTCCTTGCATGGACTGTCCTGCCTCACCCCCACTTCCAGACCTGGAATATACTTCCTCTTCACCCCCACTGGCTTCCCTGGCTTCTTTCAAGACTCAGCTAAATTCCCACCTTCTACAAAAAACTTTTCCTGGTTCTCCCCTTGGGCCCCCACTCCTCTCCCCTACCCCCCTTTTTGGTGCCTTTCCTCTGAGATTACCAAAATTACTTTGTTTATATCTTATATGCACATAATTGTTTGCCTGTTATCATCCACTATCAGACTATGAACTCCTCGGAGGAAGGGACTGTGTTGGGGTTTGCTGCTCTTGTTTGTATCCTCAGAGCTTAGCTTGGTGCCTGGAATATAGCAAGCAATTAATCAATGCATATTGACTGATTATATGGTTTCATGGGGCTAAAGCACCCAGATGGACAGTTTCCCTGTTCCCATATGGGGTGGAGACCCACGGTTTAAGAAGCTCTGAAGGAGTCAGGAGTAGAAAAAGCTTAAGAAGCCCTGGCCTAGGGAATAGAGGGGCAAGGGAATAAGGAAGCCCTGCCTTTAGAGTGAATTTACCTTTGAAACAACATATGCAAAGTACCTTGCAAACTTTAGCTATAACTGCTAGCTATTATTATTATTTCCATATAGAAAAGAGGAAGGCTGAACCAGAACAGTATCAAGAACCAATAGTAATAAACATTTAAGGGCCTACTATGTACCAGGCACTGGGCTAAGCGCTGGAGATACATAGAAATGAAAATGCTCTCAAGAAACTCATATAATGGGGGGAGACAATTTGCAAAGAATTATGTGCAAACAAAGTATTTATAGGATAATCCATAGAGGGAAAGCACTAGAATTAAGGGGGACAAGAAAAGGCTTCCTACAGAAGGTGAGATTTCAGCTGGGACTTGAAAGAAACTGGGAGGTGGGAGCTGAGGCAGGAGGGAACTCCAGGCATGGAGGACAGCCAGTGAAATGCCCAGATTTGGGAGATGGAGGCCTTGATCAAAGAGTAAGTGGTGGGGCATGAATAGTACGAAAAGTGGAAAAGCAGGAGGTGGGGACAGTTTCTGAAGGTTTTAGATGTCAAGTCGAGGGTTTTATGTTTGATCACAGAAGTAATAGGGAGCCATTGGGATGTACTGACTAGGGGGTTAACACAGTCAGACCTGCACTTTAGGAAGATCTGTTTGGCCACTGAATGGAGGACAGACTGGAGCAAGGAGAAACTTAGGGCAGGGAGACTAACCATCAGGTTGTTGTAGTAGTGTAGGTGTGAGGTAATGAGGGTCTGTGCCAGACAGTAATGGCAGCAGTGTCAAAGGAAAGAAGACCTATATGAAAGGCCTTGCTGAGCATCCTTTCTATGTTATGGGTAAGTAAATAGCCATTAATTTGCTAATTAGATGATCCATACATGTCTCATTTGATTTCAGTCCATTAAGAGTGTTTTACAACAGCTCTCTGAAACAAAAAATGGATGGAAGAACTACTTTGAGGTTTATTCTGCTTTATTAATATTTTCTCCATCCTGTTCTTAATGCTAGACAATCAACAAAACAATAAATCAAGCCCCACTTTGTATTATTCCACAGTTTAAATACTTTCACTGAAAATTTAATAATTGTCTGTCCCGAGCCAGTTTACAAAGCATTTGTTTCACAAGAAGCCCACAAGGTAAGCAGTACCAATAGGATCTTCTTTTGACAGATAAGGGAACTGAGGCTCAGAGAGATGACCAAGGTCACATGGCTAGTTCAAATGCAGGTCTTTCTTCTAACTTTAAATCCAACGGAAAGGACTGACCTTTCTGCTGCAGGGCTGCCTGCTGTACACCAGGGTTTCTTGTCTCATTCCACAAAGGCCTTTTTGAGGTCATGTTCTGAGGCTGCATTTACTTTGAGGGATCTATGCTTTCCTTGCTGTGGTTGAGGTCCACACTGCTTAATTCTGGGCAGTTCTCTATGTTTTCTCATGTGACATCTACATAGAAAGTCTAATCAACTACTTCTCACTTTTATATATTTTGGGTTTATCAATAGATTGTCTTTCAAGATTATTGACTTAAGAGGCAAACTAACAATTAATTTGTTGCTGAATCTTTTCCCGACACTTTGTGGCCCCATTTAGGATTTTCTTGGAAAAGATACTGAAGTGGTTTGCCACTTCCTTCTCCAGCTCATTTTTACAAGTGAGGAACTGAGGCAAATGGGGTTAAGTGACTTGCCCAGGGTCACACAGCTAGAAAGTATCTGAGACTGGATTTGAACACATGAAAAGGAGTCTTCCTGTCTCTAGGCCCAACTCACTAGCTACTATACTACCTAGCTGCCCATCTTAAAGCTTGCCTTCTTCACAAAACATTTTCAATTTTAAAATTGGATTCTTGAAACCTCTAATGTCTTAACTCCAAATGGAGGGAATTGTAGGCACAGCAACAAGCCAGTGGAAGAAATATTTTTGGAGAAGGAGCAACTTTTAGCAGGGCCTTCATCATGCTACACAGATAGTCAATGATACCCTTTATGTGTAAGCCTGGCCTGGAATTTGTGTGAGAGCTAGTCAGGCTGGGGAGTTTGGACAGCAACAGGAGAACTGAAGAATTCTGTCCCACTTTTTTAGGGTTCCTGTAAGGAGTTCATAGGACTAGACTCCCTGGGATTTACCCCTAAAGAGCTATTTGTTCTTTCCCTGCTTTAGTTATATTTGCTAATCCCTTTAGGGGTATCTAACCCTAGCATAGCAGATCCTTTTACTCTGGAGGGTTCCAAGGGATTACCAAACCACTGTTCAAAGGGCTTCACCTAGGACTATGAACAAGTGTGACCAATAGCAGTGAATTAACGAGACCATGATTCTCAAAATGGAAAGTGGGGGAGGGAGGTTTCACAGAAAGCAGGCAAAGACCAGTTTCAATAAAGAAAGATGTCATATTATTGCTAATTTTTGTTGTTCAGTTGTGTCTGACATGGGGTTTTCTTCGAAAAGATCCTGGCGTCGTTTGCCATTTCCTTCTGCAGATTAAGGCAAACAGAATTTAAGTGACTTGCCCAAGGTCACACAGCTAATAAGTGTCAGAGGTTGAATTTGAACTCCAGTCTTCTTGACTCCAGGCCTAGCACTCTATCCACTGAGCCATCTAGCTGCCTCCTATTACTGTTATTAACAGTAATTATTATTAGTATTGTTGTTGTTGAGTCATTTTTCAGTCATGTCTGTGGCCCCATTTTGGATTTTCTTGGCAAAGATGCTGGAGGGGTTTGCCATTTCCTTCCTCCAGCTCATTTTACAGATGAGGAACTGAGGCAAATGACTTGCCCAGGGTCACACAGCTAGTAAGTGTCTGAGGTTGGATTTGAACTCATAAAGATGAGTTTTCCTGATTCCAAGCCAGGTGCTCTATCCACTGCACCACCTAGAGGTCCATTATTACTAATTATTACTAGCAGCTATCGTATTAGCCAAATCAAATTTCCTGTCAATGTTTGTTGGGGGGAGGCCAGGTTAGAAGGTGAAAGAAAAAACCGAGACCCAGTAGCTTCAGAATCGTTTAAGATGATATCCTAAGGCAGGGCCAAGGGCTTTACAAGACAATCTAAGTCCTCTTTATAGTTCTCTGAAGAAGTTCGGCGTCATAGCTTTGATTAAATCTCAGAAGTGGGATGAGAATTTCCGGGCCTTCCGGCGCTACCTCCCTATTTCTTACTATACCAAATCTCAGCTCTGCTCTTCTGCTGAGGCAGAGGGCTTTTCTCTCACACTCTACCCAACTAGTACTTTACATGAATAAAGCTGGCCCCATCTTGTGCCTCCTCAGATAGTCATCTCCTAGGCTAGAGGAGGAGGAAGATGACGCTGCTGCCTATCTCTGCCAAGCTTTCGGGAGGAGGGTGCGGGGACCCGAGGGGAACGCAGAATCAGACACCTCTGGGAACTGCTTACTCACAAAACAAGAGATTGCTTTACAGCTGGCCCGGCCCCAGTCAGTCTGCTGACTCACTGATTTGTGCTGCTCTTCCTGAGCTTTCTTTACCATGCCACTCCCATGACTACTCCAGCGGTGCCCACCTCTCCTGCTGTTCACAATCAGAGAGGCTCACGGGCTCCTAGATTCAGACCGGGGAGAGACCTTATAGGTTCTTGAGCCCAATCCTCTCATTTATAAATGAAGAAACTGAGGCCTAGAGAAATGAAGGCATACAGGTATCAAATAGCAAAGGAGGTGAAAAATGGGGATCTGAACTCAGGTCCTCTGACCCCCAAATCCAGCAGTAGTTTTTCCACTAAAACATGCTGCCCTTTCACAAATCTTAAAGGGTTTTATAAATGATGCAAATGTAAATTCATCATATTTTCAAATCCCAGCATTTCTTCCAACCCTTCCATCATTTCAGAAATAGTCCCTTACCTTTCTATGAATTACAAGAGAAACTAATCTCCCAGCAGAAAAATCTCCTTTGCAATCCTCTTCCAGTTTCCACAAACATACAACTGCTTGGACAGTGATGAGAGACTCTCTCTCTCTCTCTCTCTCTGTCTCTCTTTGTCTCTCTCTAGTTCAGTCTCTGTGTCTTTTTTGCTGCTTTTAGGGGAAGGAATTTAATTTAATGAGCATCCAACTGCTTTTGTCATGGGTCTTGGGAAAAAATGAAGAAGACTCCCTTGAACAGTCACTTTTTCACTCTGACCCTAATCCTCAGCAGCCAAGGAAGAAGATGATCAGGCCAGAAGCAATTTCAGAAGAGGATTGACCATGGCTGCAAAGAAAAGTTCAGCCCATCAGATTGATCTATCAGTTATTTATGTTTTCCCTGACATTCCAGAGCATGGAACCTTTTAAAGACAAGTCCCCCGTCAAGAGGGCATTGATGGTTCTAATGATTTTGCTTGTAGCAGTTGTCTGTGGTCACTAATTAGCTAAAGCCCATCATGGGGAGGCAGGGAAGGGAGGAGAGCAGCTCCAATTTACAGAGTGGGAGGCTGGATCTCTTTATATTCCTGGTCTAAGGCTAGCAATGCTGGGAAGATTTTTATTTCCTTCACAAATACCAGAGGATTATATCTGTAGATTGGAAACTTTCACTCTTCTCTACTCTCCAAAAACTTAGCTTGACAGGATGCTGGTATCTTCTGTGTGGGATGATTCCCTAGTAGGGTTCAAGTCCTGGGGCAGATCTGTGCTGGGGCCCCTCTTCCCCTGCCCAATATCATGATGCAGTAGAAAGAACATGCAATTTAGAATTTGTGGGTCTGAATCCCAATTCTGCCACCTTGGACAAGTTACTTCTCTAGGCCTCAGTTTCCTCATCTGAAAAATGAAGGAGTTTCCAGTTTTAACCCTATGACTCTAAATTGGTAGATTTGATATTATCAGAGGACAGCTGAGATCATTGGAACCTAGAGTGTAAACATGACTAAGGGGCATTGGTCTGAAGGTAGAAACACTGTAAAGAAGGGACTATAAGCAGCATGAAACAATCATCTTTGGAGGGAGAGAGGATGGGATTCTTTCCCTTGTTAACTATGCCAGATGTCCTGGGTCAGTGCCCCCCTTTTACCATATTCTAGGGATAATTTTGCTTCTGAAGGTCAGAGGAAATCTCTGACCCCAGGGAGTACCACAGCTCAGGCAGTACAACCTAATGTGGCCACTTCATACCCCCAAAGCAGCTAGGTGGTGAAATAGAGCACTGGCCCTGGAGTCAGAAAGACCTGAGTTCAAATTTGGCCTCAGATACTCACTAGCTGTGTGACCTTGGGCAAGTCACTTAACCCTTTTTGACTTAGTTTCCTCATCTATAAAATGAGTTAGAGAAGGGAATGGCAAACCACTCCTGTATCTTTGCCAAGAAAACCCCAAAGGGGGTCACGAAGAATCTGACATGACTGAACAACAACAGAAACACCCCCAATTTTTGCATTCAAATGCCAAGAAAAGGAAGAGCCTGAGAATAAGACAGTCTCTTGACCCCATGGAAAAACCATCTCCAAACCTTGATCCTGTGAAAGGCCACCCTGCTAATCCAAATTGAATATGGTCAATAAAGAGTAGACAGCTCTCTCACTGACTCCAGGAATCAAAAGGGTCACTTAATCTTAGATCTTCATAGAACTTTCCCAAGTTCCATGTTCAGCTTTCCAAATGTTTCTTGTTAGAACCTCCCTCAGTGTCAAGGTGGGGGATAGGTTTTATACACTACATTCCATCCCAAGTCTTTTAAAAGCATTACTTTCACAAGCAGACTCTTCCAACTATTGTAGCTTGTTAATCTTTTGTCTATGAGATTGAGCTAAGTGCCTGATCTGGGGGTCGTATGGAAGAAGAGTAAAGATTAAAATATCGAGTTTAGAGCTGAAACTAGGATGGGGCAGCTTTATTCCATGTGAGAATTGGAGAAATTCCTCCTCATACTGGTCTGGAGACCACCATTCTCTCCCTTTTCTCCCTGTTCAGAGTCCTATGTTGACTCACCCCTGTGGGGTTTGGAGGGTGAAGTTAGACCCCAGAATAGGGCAAGACATTGAGGTACTGGGCCAATGGAGTTCAGAGGGAGTACCCAGGCTACCATCTCTACTGGCAGGACTGTATCTGCTTGACTCTCTCTTCTAAGGTCTGTCTGTACTACCCTTCCACTAATGGAATTTGCCCTGGATGCCAGAATTTCTAGTTAAGCCTCTGGTCCAGTCTGTCTGCCACAAATATGGACTTAGCCTGGTAAGGCTTATGAAGTCAATGAAATCCAGAAATAGTTTTATAGTGAGGGTCTCTCTCCAAGAAAATTTCTTCTAGCTCTATATAGAGATGATGAAGTCCCCTCCCATCTCTTCCAAGCATAGGTGCCATCAGCCCAACCCTTCTGCATGAAGTGACCCCAATTCACAGCTGAATAAATGTCTGCATGGGGACTGGTCCTTGGATCAAAGTACCACTTATACGCCCCAAACAGAAGTCTAATATTCTCTTCATTCTAGTATCTCAGACTGTTTGGGAACAAAGATTGCCAAATGTTGAAACCAATTTCCAGAAGGGGCAAATGAAGACTGGAAAAAGGTGATGTCAAGGTCATATAACAAGGCACAGGCAGAGCTAGTGTGAAATGTCAAGTGTCTTGACTCCCAGTTTATTGTCTGACCAAGAGAAGCTTTTCTCAAAACCAAGAACCATTTTCCCCTTCCCTTCTGTCCTTTCCTCCCCACTCCTCCCCCATCTCTGTAGAAAACATGCTTTCTTTCCCCCTGTCCATCACTCTCACTCCAGCTGAAACCCCAAGCATCCTCAGAACTCACCTTCTGGACCACTTGGCTGACTGCCTCCCAAAGGGTCTCTTCCAGAGCACGCCATAGAGCTGCACTTTGGTGCTGATGTCCAGGGCATCGGCATCTGCCTGTTCCATGGAAGGGGAGGGAGAAACTGAATTGGATTTGGAAGTGAACATTTTTATCTCCGAGGAAATTTCCCCCTCCCGTCCTCAAAACTTCCCTGAATCGAGTTGCTGCGGGGAGTTGACCGAAGGCAACAGCCCAGAATAACAATGTCTAAAATGGCTGGGAGCCAGAGGCAAGTGAGGAGAGCCTGCAGATTGGATCAATCCTCAGGCGGTTCAAGGCATAGTCGATAGCTGTTTCCCGAGTGCAGACGAGAGCGAGGTTTCCTCTCACGGTCTGGTGCATTAAAGCAAAAAGGTCGACCGCCTGCCACAGGGAGATCAGAGCTTTGCAAAGCACGGAGGAAAAAGTAGAGCAGTCTCCCAGAGCAAATGGAGTAAGCCAGGTTCCTTAATCTGTTTATGCGGAAGGCCGAAGGGGAGGTGGAGGGAATGATCCCAGGTGGGACTTGGGAGGAAAAGATGCTTGAGCTTCGTCAGTCTGGTATCTGTGGCACCAAAACAACTCTCCTTCATCACTCCCTCACTCCCTCACTCCTTACTCCCCCACCCCTCAACCATGCACACACCCCAATTCTGGCGGCCTTTGATTGGCTAGGAGTGAAAGGTAAGTCAGGGGCCACTTCAGATACTCCAATCAGAGTCCCTAAACTAGTCTGAAGGTCTCTCTGCTATCACTCTCAGAAGGTCAGAAGATGGATTTCCTTAGTGCCAGCATTCTGAAAATAACTACTCACATTCATACAGCACTTCATGATCTTAATAAAAAAAAAAACCCAACTCTGAGATAGAAGGTGCAAGTATTATTATGGCCGAGAAATGGAGAAACTGAGGTTCAATGAGTGGGAGTTACCGAGGCTGTTGAGCAAAGGGGGGTCGTGGGGCAGCTGTTCCCCTGTTGCTTGGGGAGGTTTAGACAGCTGAAAAGCCTTTCCTTGAAGGGTAGCTGTAGGAGGCTACCCTCTCAGAGCTGTGCCTCACCCTATCTTCTTAGTTCAAGTCAAATCAACAAGCATTTATTGAGTGCCTACTTATGAGCCAAGCAAGCACTGTGCTAAGGTCTGGGGATACAAAGAAAAGCAAAATCAGTTCCTGCCCTCAAGGAGCTCACAGTCCAAAACTGCCCCATCCCATCTTACATCTTACAGATCATCTTACAGATAATCCTCGAATCTAACCTTGTTATTTAAAAAAAATGTATTGATGCCTTTTGTTTTTACATCTTGATCATTGCTGGAAATTCTCTCTCACACTTCCTTCACCCCAACCCTACTATATTGAACACCCCTTTGATTTTTTTTTTTAATTTAACTTAATTTTTAAAAAAATCAATTTTCTCTCTCTCTTGTCTCCCTCAACCTCAATTGGAAAAAAGAAAAACAAAACATTTGTAACAAATATCTATGATCAAGCAAAACAAATTTTTGTATTGGCAATGTCCAAAAATTATATGTTTCAATCTGCACACTGAATCCGGTGCCCTCTTTGTCAGAAGGTGAGTAGCATATTTCATCATGAATTCTTTGGAATCATGGTTGATCACTGATCAAAATTCTTAAGTCCCTCAAAGTTTTTCATCTTCACAAATTTGTTGTTACTTCTCACTTCAGTTTGCATCTGTATTGCATTGGATTTCCAGGTTTCTGTGAAGCCATATGTCAACATTTCTTCCAGCAAAATAAAATGATTTTATATTCATATACCACAGTTTGTTTAGCCATTCCCCAATTTGTGGCTACCCACTTAGTTTCCAGTTCTTTGCCATCACAAAAAGAACCACTACAAATAAATTTGTATCTATATGTCCTTTTCCTCTTTCTTTGGTCCTTTGGGTATAAGCTTAGCAATGGTATACCTGGGTCAAAGGAAGCCCACAGTTTAGTGACTTTGGAGGGGGCATAGTTCCAAATTGCTTTCCAGAACATTCGGATCAATTCATAACTCCATCAGCAAATTGTACATTAATGTGCCTGTTTTCCCATAGTCCCTCCAATATCCATCCTTTCTCTTCTTTGTCAGTTTTGCCAACCCGATGGCTATGAGGTAGACTCAGTTTATTACTTTAATTTGCATTTCTCTAATAATTAGTAATTTGGAGAATTTCTTCATATGGTCATTGATAGCTTGGATTTATCCTTAGAAAACTGCCTGTTCATATCTTTAGACCATTTATCAATTCAAGAATGGTTCTTCTCTTTTTTGGGGGATGGGGGTGGAGAAAGGCAAGATAATTGGGGGCAAATGACTTACCCAAAGTCCCACAGCTAGTTAAGTGTCAAGTGTCTGAGGCCGGATTTGAACTCAGATCCTCCTGATTCTAGGGCCAGTGCTCTATTTGTTGCGCCACTTAGCTGCCCCTAGTTCTTATTCTTATAAAGTTGAATTGGTTCCTTTTATAGCTTTGAAATTAGATCTTTATCAGAGATATAAAGAACATGAAAAAAACCCCCAAATTTCATCAACCTATATTCAGATACCATCAGTTCTTTCTTTGGGGATGGATAGTATTTTTCATACTAAGTCCTTCAGAGTTGTAATGGATCATTGTATTGCTGAAAAATAGCTGTCATTCATAGTTGATCATCTTACAATATTGCTGTTACTTTGTACCCAGTACATTTCACTTTGCATCAGCCCATGTAAATCTTTCTAAGTTTTTCTGACAGCATCCTGCTTTCGCCTTCCCCCTTACTTTCTTGTAGGGCAAGATGGATTTCTATATCCCATTGCCTGTATATCTTATTTCCCAGTTGCATGTAAAAACAATTTTTTAACATTTGTTTTTAAATTTTTGATGTCTGAATTCTCTCCTTTATTCCCTCCTCACCCACACCTACTGAGAAGACAAGCAATTCAATATACACTATACATGTATAGTTATGCAAAGTAATCTTATTGTGAAAGACTAACTATATTTCCCTCCATCCTTTCCACCCGCCAATTATTCTATTTTCTCCTTTGACCCTGTCCATTTTCAAAAGTGTTTGCTTCTGACTACTCCCTCCCTCAATCTGTCCTCCCTTCTATCATCCCCCCTTCTTATCCTCTTCCTCTCTACTTTCTCATAGGGTAGGATACCCAATTGAGTGCACATGTTATTTCTTCCTTAATCCAAATCCAATGAGAGTAAGGTTGACTCATTCCCTTTCACCTCCCTGCTCTTCCCCTCCATTCTAACAGCTTTCTCTTACCTCTTTTTTTTCAATTAAACACATGCTTTATTAACCCTGTTTTACATCATTCATTTCCACCAGATTTTGAGTTACAATTTTTCCCCCATTTTTCACCTACCCACCATCCCAGAATAGCAGTCCCACAAGATATCGATTCCTCCAATCCGCTGTCTCCCATATCTTCTCCCATACCCCCTTCGACTTTTCCATTAGAGCAAGGTTAATCTCTGTGTCCCAATGCCTGCACATCTTATCTCCCAATTACATGCAAAAGAGTACTGATAATAGTATTTATATATATTTGAAACATTTAATTTTAAGACCTCGAATTTCAGATCCATTCCCTTCCTCCCTTGTCATCCATTCCCTCTGGGAGGATAAGTAATTCAGTATGTGTTGTACATGTATAACTATGCAAAATATTACCATAGTAGATATATTGGACAAGGCTGCTTATAATTCCCTCCCACCCATCCCACCCCCACCTGGTCCATTCCCTACATGATCCTGTCCCTCTTCTATAGTGGGTACTTCCAACCTCCCCTCCCCCCAAGGATGCCCTCCCATCCATCATCCTTCCTCTCATCCCCCTTCCCCCTATTCTGCTGCAGGTTGAGATATCCCATTTAGTATGTATGTCATTCTCTCCCTGAACCAACTTCAATGAGAATGTGGTTTTGCCTTTTTGCCTTCCTATTCTCCCCTTCCCTTGCAACCACTTCCCCTTGCTTCTTCTACATGGGATAGTTTACCCTACCCTGTCTCTCCCCATCTCCTCCTGCCACTTTCCTCTCTCACTTCATAATTTCATCCCGTGAGTATTCTCCCTTCCCAACAAATTCAACCTATGATGCCCTCTATCCATATATAACTGTAACCATATACACACACATTCACATATGTATTCATATGACCACACACCTTTCTTCCATTATTTTCATGGTGAGAAAGATATCATCAGTCACAGTTATTGTTTTTCCATATAGGAATGTAAATAGTTCAACTTTGATAAGTTCCTTTTGATTTCTTTTCCCTGATTACCTTCTCAGGCATCTCTTGCTTCTTGTGTCTGGATGTCAAATTTTCCATTCAATTCTGATTTTTTCCTCAAGAATGCTTGAAAGTCCTCTATTCCACTGAATGACCATATTTTCCCCTGAAACAAAAGACTCAGTTTTGCTGGGTAGGTGACCCTTGGGTTCATTCCCAGATCTTTTGCCCTCTGGAATATCATATTCCATGCCCTTCGATCCCTCAGTGTAGAAGCTGCCAGGTCCTGTGCTATTCTGATTGTGTTTCCACAATATTGAAATTGTTTCTTCCTGGCTGCTTGTAGTATTTTCTCCTTGATCCAGGTTCATCTGGAACCTGGCTATGATATTCCTGGGAGTTTTCTTTTTGGGATCTTTTTCAGGAGGTGATCTGTGGATTCTTTCAACCTCTATTTTGCCCTCTGGATCTAAAACATCAGGGCAGTTTTCCTTGAGAATTTCTTGTAGGGTGATTTCTAGGTTCTTTCCTTGATCATGGCTTTCAGGTAGTCCAATAATTTTTAAATTGTCTCTCCTGGATCTATTTTCCAGGTCAGTGGTTTTTCCCATGAGACATTTCACATTGCCTTCTAATCTTTCATTTGTTTGGATCTGCTTAACAGCATCTTGATTTCTCATAAAGTCACTAGCTTCCATTTTCTCTAGTCTAACTCTGAAGGAATGAATCTCCTCAGTGAACTTTTGAGATTCTTTTTCCATCTGGCAAATTCGACTTTTTAAGGCATTCTTCTCCTCATTGCCCTTTTGGGCCTCCTTTGCCATTTGCATTAGTCTATTTTTTAAGGTGTTGTTTTCCTCAGTCAGGCTGTTAATCCTCATTTCATACTTTTCCTGCATCCTTCTCATTTCTCTTCCCAATTTTTCTTCCACTTCTCTTATTTGATTTTTAAAGTCCTTCTTAAGGTCCTCTATGGCCTGCAACCTGCTCATGTTTTCCCCTGGGGCTTTTGGAGCAGGACTTCTGACCTCACAGTCCTCCTCCTGCTCTATGCTTCGATCTTCTTTGCCCCCAAAGTAGGAGTCTAAGGTTGCATTTTTCTGTTTAATTTGTTTCCTTTGCCTTGGCATGTTGCCACTTAATTACTTGACTTTTGTGCTTGTTGCCACAGTATGGCTCTGGTGCCAGACAGAGGAATTTTCATCCGGAACGTGTGGGGGGCAGGGGACAACTTCCATTTCTGGCAAGCTGGAAACCCACCCATGACCTCCACCCCAGATCACAATCCAGATCCAGGGAGGTTAAAGAAGAGCGATTACCCCCCAAGACTGATTGCTGGATCTCCCTACAGTTCGCAGGCCAGGAGCTGGAGCTGCCTCTGAAAACTACAAAATGGTGTGTCTCCTCAGTGGCTTCTAGCCCCCAGGGAAGAAGCCGACGAATTCCCCAAATACTGGTCCCAAGGTCCATAGGGCACTAACCTCTTACTTTGTCCTAGGTATGTATGTGTTGATAATTCTGGAATCGCCACAGCTGCTGGTGTTCTGGGGTCTCTCCAGCCGGCTGCTGACCCCACCACCCTGGGGCTAAAACCTCGGCTCACGGGGACCTGGCCTCTACTTGGCTCGGCTCGGCTCCCCACGCTCTGTGCGCTGCACGCTGCCAGCTCCCAGAGCGCTGTGCTGGTACTTCCTGCAGGGCTGCTGGGCTGTCCTCAGTGGGAGGTTTGCTTCTCTGTGTCGTTCTGTGGGTGCTGGGGCCCCAGAAGTTGTTCAGAGTCCCCTTTTACATAGTTTGGGGGGAATCTGGGGGCAGAGTGGCTTGGATGAGCCGTTTCTACTCCTCCATCTTGGCTCCGCCCCCATTAGTCTATTTTTTAAGGTGTTATTTTTTTTTAAAGCAATTGGGGTTAAGTACCTTGCTCAAGGTTGCACAGCTAGTCATTATTTATGTGTGGGTGCTCATTTTCTGAGGCCGGTTTCAATCCCAGGTCATACCAACTCCGAGTCCGGCGCTCTTACTCACTGCACCACCTAGCCACCCCAAGGTGTTATTTTCTTCAGTATCTTTTAGCAAGCTGTTGACTAATTTTTTCATGATTTTCTTTCTTTTTTTTTTTTTGGAGGGCAATTGGGGTTAAGTAAGGTTTAGCCCAAGGTCACACGGCTAGGGTTTTGTTTGTGTGTGCATTAAGTGTCTGAGGCTGGATCCGAACTCAGGTCCTTCTGACTCCAGGGCCAGCTCTCTACTCACTGTGCCACCTAGCCGCCCCCTTTTTCATGATTTTCTTGCATCACTCTCATTTCTCTTCTCAATTTTCCTCTACTTTGCTTACTTGGTTTTTCAAATCCTTTTTGAGCTCCTCCATGGACTCTGACCAATTCATACTTTTTTGGGAGGCTTTTGATGCAGGAGTTTTGACTTTGTTGTTTTCTTCTGGTTCTATGTTTTGATCTTCTTTGTCACCAAAGAAAGATGCTATAGTCTGATTTCTTTTCTTCTGTTTGCTCACTCTCCCTGTCAGTTACTTGACTTTTCAGCTCTTGGTCCAGGTAGAACTCTGCTTTCAGAGTGGAGAATGCTCTGTCCCAGTTTTCAGGGGGTTTGCACAGCTGTTTTCAGAACTACTTCTAGGCATCTGCCTCAGAACTGTGAGGAGGACTCCCTCTCCACAGCAGCCTGAAGCTCTGCCACTCTAGCGCTAGTCTTTACCCCAGGACCATCACCCAAGATTGTTAACCATATCCAAGCAGGGCAAAGCAAGACAATACTGCCATAGCTGCCAGTGATTCAGTCCCCTGACGTATGCTCTGGCCTGATTTGTCCTGCCACAAATTTGTGATACTATGCAAGACTGTGATCCACTTCCAGCCTGGTGCCTTCCTGTCTGCCTGCCAGGCTGTCTTTAGCAGGAGATTTGTTTCACTCTGTCATTTTGTGGGTTCTGTGTCTCTAAAATTTTCTTAGAGTCATTTTTTACAGGTAGTAGAGGTAATTGAGGGACAAACTCAAACAAGTTCCTGCTTTTACTTCACCATCTTGGCTCTGCCCTCTTGGGTTGGAAATTTGTTTCACTGTGTCTTTTTGTGGGTTCTGCTGCTCTAGAATTTGTTTAAAGTCACTTTTTACAGGTATTTGGAGGGGTTTAGGGGAAAGTTCAGGCAAGTCCCTGCCTTTACTCTGCCATCTTGGCTCAGCTTCCAAACCTCAAGATTTTGAAAAGATGTTCTGCAACAGTGTTATTGGATATAGCTTTTAAGAAGGCCAATAATTAAGGGTTTTGTCTCTCCTTTGCTCCTCTAAAGAGATTAATTCTGCAACTACAATTTCAAAAAAAGAAAATTTTCTGCTATACCAGAAATGTCAACTGTGACCTGCATAATGAATATGACACATAGACTCCCAAATGAGTTCTAAACCAGATTAAAATTTAACTGAATAACAGCCACACTGTGCAGTGACTGACTTTGATAGACTTAGCTCTTCCCAGCAATGCAAGGATCTAAGAAACTGCAAAAGATTTATGATGGAAAATGCTATCCACATCCAGAGAAAGCACTTCTGAGTCTGAATGCAGAAAGCGTACTGTTTGCTTTCTTTTGTTTTTTTCTCTATTTTGGTTCATCCTATAGGTTCTAATTCTTCTTTACATCATGAATAATGTAAAATGTGTTTAATATGGACGTACAAGTGGAGACTATATCAGATTGTGCTCTCTCTTGGGGAAGGCAAAAGAGAGGAAGACGGAGAAAAATTTAAACTCAAAATCTTATGGAAGTGAATGCTGAAAAGTAAAAATAAATAATTTTTCTAAAAAAGAAAAAATAAAAATGGAAAACATTTATTTATTTATTTTTAAGTCATAGTGTGAACTTTATTCTTTCTATTGAATCCAAAAAAAGAAACTAAAAAAGGGACAGGAAGACTGGGCCACATAGCCTTTCCTACTGCTAAACTGTCTGTTCTGGAAAAAGCAAAGCCGTTACCAGTATGTGAGCCAAAGGCTCTGCCTGGTATGAACTCTGGGCAGTCGATGAGCTGAGAGAAGTCAGTTTGTGGCACATTACGAGGAGGAGGGCCGGGAATGGGCCATTTTTCTGGTTCCACCTTTCCCCTCATCTTCTGGTCCACTATTTCCACTTCTGTACTGTCTTCCAAAGCCTCTAAAATGACATTAACATTTGTAGTCAAGGCCTGAGCACGGTGGAAACTGGCAATCAGAGAAATAGGCAAGAAACCTTGTTCATCCATCTTCCTCCTAAGAAAGAAGTCCCGCTCCAAATTTTCTATACTGAAGTAATATTCAATTTGCCGCTTAATGTATTCTTTGAGCAATGTTTCGTCCACAGAATACGTCTGAACTCCTGTACCATCATCATAGTAATACATCATGCTAGTGTTAAGTTCTGGTTGAAACGGCTGATCGGTTCTTTCACCATGTTGTTCTCGATAACCATACGAAAGGTCAAAGTTCATTCGCGGGCTTCCTCTGCCTCGTCCTCTTCCCCGGCCTCTAAAGCAACCTCGAATATTCTCACACTGGGAACTTCGTCCCGATCATCTCGATTCTCTATCACGTCTCCAACTTCGTGAGTCGTTTCGGCGGTTGTTACGCGCTGACTGGTTTGCTTCTGGTTGAGATCTTGAGCTGCTCCGGGGTCCTGGTCTTTCTTGGCTAAATGAAGTGGCACCCACTTGTGCTTATTAGCTCTCTTCCTGATTGGCTGAGCCTCGTCCTCGCTGACATTCTCTCCAGGGCCGTCAAGCTTCGCCTCACGGTTTTCTTTACTTTCACTGCTGGTTTTCTTTTCCATTTTGTGGCTTCTTATTTGGTTGATGGTGACGTTCTGGCACTCATTGTTCACTAATTCACTTGGTGTTGGCCAATTTGTGATGTCACTGAAATCACTAGCCTTGTTAGTTTTCTTCGTCTTGGGTTTTCCTGCTTTTATAATTTTTGCTGAACTTAGTTCTGGCTCGGCGGGGTCGGCCAGCAGCAGCGGCGGCGGCGGAGGAGGAGGAGGAGGAAGGATGCGGCCGCAGCCGGGGGCTGGCCCGGGCCGGGCGCGGTGGGCACCACGGCCGGCGGCAGCAGCGCGGACGGCGGCGGCGGCTTCTGGGTCCAGGGGTTCTCCTTGGGCGGCGGGGCCCGGGGCCGCTCCCACGCGGCCGCCCCGTCGCCCTCGTCCTCGTCGCCTTCGTCCGGGTCGTCATCGGGCCCCGGGGGGCTCCCCGGCTCCGGAGGCTTGTGGGCCAGGGGCAGTCCGAGGGGCTTCAAGGCCATGGCCGCCTGGGGCACGTTGTGGCCCAGGGGCGCGGGCGGCGGCTCCCCCCGGGGGCCGGGGACGGTGGCCCCGGCGCGGTCGGGCGCAGCGGGGGCAGGCCCAGTTGGGCTGCCGAAGCCTGCTCGTCGGGCCGGGGGATGGAGCCCTCAGCAGACATGGTCCCGCCCCGCCCCGCCGGGGCCCAGGCCCAGGCCCAGGCCCGCCCGCCGCCCGGCTTCCTCGCCCCGCCTGGGTCACAAACTGCCCCGGCCCCAGCCAGAGAACCGGATACCAATGGAAAATATTTAACAAAATAAATAAAAATACCAAAAAAAGATTAATTGGAAACTAAATAATCTAATCCTAAAGAATGAGTGGGTAGGGAAAATTTGAAACTCAAGGAATTGTGGAACTGAATCTTATAAACTAAAAGCAAACAAATTAATAAAGACCAAAAAAAAAAAAAAGAATGGGAAAAATAACAAATAATAGAAACCATCAATAACTGACATAAAGAGAATGACAATAATGAGACAACACACCAAAACTTACGAGATATAACCAAAGCAGTACTTAGGGGGAATTTTATATCTCTAAATGCTTATAGCAATAATATACAGAGCAGATCAATGAACTGGGCACGCAAATAAAAAACCTAGAAATAAACAAATTAAAAATCCTTAATTAAACACCAAATCAGAAATCTGGAAAATCAAAGCAAAGATTGATAAAACTGAGAGTAAGAAAATCACTGAAATAATAAATAAAACCAGGATCTGGTTTTATGAAAACAAAAACAAAAAAGCAAATAGACAAACCTTTGGTTTATCTGATTTTTTATTAGTATTTTTTTTTTTTTGGAGGGCAATTGGGGTTAAGTAACTTGCCCAAGGTCACATGGCTAGGTTTTTGTGTGTGTATTAAGTGTCTGAGGCCGGATCTGAACTCCGGTCCTTCTGACTCCAGGGCCAGCGCTCTACTCACTGCGCCACCTAGCCACCGGGTTTATCTGATTTTTTAAAGAAAGAGGAAAAACAAATTACCAGTATCAAAAATGAAAAGGGTGAATTTACTACAAATGAAGAGGAAACTAAAGCAATTACTAGGAGTTATTTTGCCCAATTATATGCCCATAAATCTTACAATCTAAGTGAAATGGATGAATATTTACAAAAGTATAAAGTGCCCAGATTAACAGAAGAGGGAAATAGAATACTAAAAACCCTATCTTAGAAAAAGAAATTGAACAAGGTACAAATGATCTCTCTAAGAAAAGATCTCCAGGATAAGATGGATTTGCAATTGAATTCTACCAAACATTTACAGAACAATTAATTAAAATACTACACAAACTATTTGAAAAAATAGGCAAAGGAGTTTAACAAAGTTCTTTACTTTTAGTTTACAACATTCAGTTCCACAATCCCTTGAGTTCCAAATTTTCTCTCTCTCCTTCTCCTTCCCCCTTTTCCCCCATGGTGGCATGTAATCTGATATAAGTTCTACAAATACCTTCACATTAAACATTAGTCAAGTTGTAAAGAAGGGTTATAGCCAATGAAATGAACAATGAGGAAGAAGGAACAAAACAAAACAAAACAAAACAAAAAAGAGAGAGCAAGTAGTTTACTTCAATCTACATTCAGACTCTGTAGTTCTTTCTTTGGATGTGGATAGCCCTCTCCATCACGGGTCTCTTGGATTTGTCTTATAACCTTGCATTACTGAGAGGAGTCCAGTCTATCAAAGTTAGTGATCACAGATATGATGTGTCTGTAATTGTGCACAGAGTTCTCCTGGTTTTGTTCTCCTCACTCAGCATCAGTTTGTATAAGTCTCTCCAGGTTATTATGAAGTTCATCTGCTCCTCATTTCTTATAGCACAATAGTATTCCATTACATTCAATATACCACAGTTTGTTTAGCCATTCCTCAATTGATGGGCATCCCTTTGATTTCCAATTCTTTGCTATTGAAAAAAGAGCTGCTATAAATATTTTTGTACATGTATGTCCTTTTCCCATTTGTATGATGTCTTCGGAATACAGTCCTAGATGGTATTGCTGGGTCAAAGGGTATGCACTTTTTTTTATAGCCCTTTGGGCATAGTTACAGATGGCCCTCCAGAATGGTCAGATCAGTTCACAACTCCACCAACAATGCATTAGTGTTCCAGTTTTTCCACATCCTCTCCAGCATTTGTCATTGTCCTGTTTTGTCATCTTAGCCAATCTGGCCAGTGAGATGTGGTACCTCAGAGCTTTTTGATTTGAATTTCTCTAATCAATAGTGATTTAGAGCACCAAGTTCCTTTTATGGCACAAATGTGGTGCTGATATTTAAAATAAGAAGAGTAAAAACATGAAAAAACCAACTATGGACCAATTTCCCTAATGAATATTAATGAAAATTTTTAAATAAAAATAATAGCAAGTAGATTACAGCAATATATCACAAAGATATATCACTATAACTAGGTGGGATTTATACCAAGAATGCAGGAGTGGTCCAATATTAGGAAACTTTCCGTATAATTGACCATATCAATAACAAAAGCAACAAAAATTGTATGATTCAATAGATACAGAAAAAGCTTCTAACAAAATACAATACTCATTTCTATTAAAAACACTGGAAAACATAAGAAATAAATAGAGGTTTCCTTAAAATGATAAGTAATATCTATCTAAAACCATTAGCAAGTATTATATAATGGCGATAAGCTAGAAGCTTTCCTAATAAGATCAAGGGTGAAGAAAGGAAGCTCATTATCACCACTATTATTCAATGTTGTGCTAGAAATATTAGCTACAGCAATTAGAGAAGAACAAGAAACTAAAGGAATTAGGATAGGCAGTGAAGAAACAAAGCTATCACTCTTTTGCAGACGATATGATGGCATACTTAAGAGAAACAATTAAAAAACTAGTTGACATAATTAACAACTTCAGCAAAGTTGCAGGTTATAAAATAAACTCACACAAATAATCAGTATTTCTACATATTACCAACAAAGCCCAGGCAGATGAAATAGAAAAATTCCATTTCAAAATAATTGAAGATAACATGAAATACTTGGGAGTCTATTGCCAGGACAAACCCAGGAACTACATAAACAATTACAAAATACTTTTCACACAAATAAAGACAGATCTAAACAAATGGAGAAATATTAATTGCTTGTGGTTAGACCAAGCCAACATAATAAAAATTACAATTCTACCTAAATTTACTTATTCAGTAGCATAACAATCAAACTACCAAAAATTATTTATAGAATTGGAAAAAATGACAACAAAATTCATCTGGAAGAATAAAAGGTCAAGAATAACAAGGTAATCCATGAACAAAGCCAATGCAACCAAGATTAGGAGGGAAGCAGAAAACTGGGAAGGAATTTTTATAAACAGTGTCTCTGATAAGGGCCTAATTTCTAAAATACATGGAGAACTGTGTCATATTTATAAGAATACAAGTCATTCCCCAGTTGATAAATGGCCAAAGGATATGAACGTACAGTTCTCAGAGGAAGAAATTAAAGCCATTAGAGAAATACAAATAAAAAAACTCTTAGGTTCCAAATCACACCTATCAGACTGGCCTAACATGACAAAACAGGAAAATGTTGCAGAGTGGGCAAATTGGGACACTAATACACTGTTGGTGGAGCTGTGACCTGATCCAACCATTCTGGAGAGTAATTTGGAACTATGCCCAAAGGGCTATAAAAATATGCATACCCTTTGACCCAGCAATGCCACCTCTAGGTCTGTATCCCTAAAAGATCATAAAAATAGGTAAAGGATCCGCATGTACAGGAATATTTATAGCAGCTCTTTTTGTGGTGGCAAAGAACTGGAAATTGAGAGGATGCCCACCAGTTGGGGAATGGTTGAACAAGTTGTGATATATGAATGCAATGGAATACCATTGTGTCATAAGAAATGATGAGCAGGCTGACTTCAGAAAAACCTGGAAAGACTTGAATGAACTGATGCTGACTGAAGTGAGCAGAACCAGGAGAATTTTGTACACAACTACAGACACTTTGTATGTGTGATGACTAACTTTGAAAGACTGGACTCCTCTCAGCAATATAAGGTTAGAAGACAATTACAAAAGACTCATGATGGAAAAGGATATCCACAACCAGAGAAAGAACTACAGAGTCTGCAGATTGAAGCAAACTATTTGCTCTCTCTCATTTGTGTTTTGTTTTGTTTTATCTCTTCTTTTTCATTGTTCAGCCCGTGGTTATAATCCTTTACATGACTAACATTCAACGTGAAGGTATTTGTAGAACCTATATTTGATTACATGCAGCTATGGGGATGTGGGGGAGGAGAGGGAGAGGGAGAAAATTTGAAATGTAATAGATTGTCAAACTGAATTGTTGTTAACTAAAAGTAAATAAAAAGACATCAATTATTAAAAAAAAAAAGCTATACTGTAGATACAGGCTAATCAGCGGTATTTTTAACCTTCAAATTCTTAATCCGAGAAATTGAGTTATAGGCAACCTAGAAATAACACTGTTGCTTTTAAAATAAAGCTATAACATAAGTAGTTGTCAAATTTAATAATAAAAAAAAGAAATGATGAACAGGATGCTCTCAGAAAAACCTGGAAAGACTTATATGAACCGATGCAAAGTGAAGTGAGCAGAACCAGGGGAACATTGTACATAGTAAGAGCAATGTCATAATAATAGCAGCGATTAACTGTGATTGACTTAGCTATTCTCAGCAATACAATAATCCAAGAAAATTCTGAAAGGCTTATGATGAAAAATGCTATCCATCTCCAGAGAAAGAACTGATGGAGTCTGAAATACAGATCAAAGCATACTGCTTAAACTTTATTTTTTTGGGGGGGAGTTTTTTTTGGTTCATGCTTTCTTTTGAAACATATTTAATATGGAAATTTGTTTTTATGACTGCACATGTGTAGTTTATATCAAATTACTTGCATTCTCAGATAGGGAGAAAGGGGAGGGAGAGAATCAGAACTCAAAATTTTTTAAATTAATGTAATTGGAAAAAATATAAAAAATGAAGTATATGAAAATTAAAAGAAACTCAACAAATCATCAAATGCTTGAAATGCAGGAGGTGACATTTTCTAGGGATTTGGATATGGTTTCAGATGGAATAGTCAGCTATATAGCTCTGAGTTAAATACAACTTACATAGTTAGGAATGAATAAAAAATTCAGGCCAGCCTGTCAGTCAGAGAAGTCCCAAAGTAGTGCAACCAGGTGAGGAACAAGGTCATTTCTGAGCTGACTTGTCTCCTTAAATGGAAGCATAGATGCACAATTCAGTCAGAGAAGCAGAGGGTAGTGATGAGGTGGAGTGCCAATATTGATGAGGGGCTATTCTAATAATAAGCTTCCTGGATCATAGTGGGGATATCAGTCAGAAAAGTCCCACAGCAGTGCAGCAGAGCATGTTAAACTTCAAACCTTCATTTGAATTTTAACATGCTCCTTTTGGGACAGGGCTGCATCAACCACATATGTGGGTGAATGCAATTCTGATTTATCAACTTACATCTGGCCAAGCTCATGTTTACCTCTACACAGCAAAATAAAACCAGCCATTACTTGGCATATCAATCCTTTCCAACTCATGCTTTTTTCCTGATTACTGGAAAGTTCTTCAGGTGGCCTACATAAACCTTTAATGACTTCTTATGTGCTATTTCAATTATATCCAAACTTAAGGGCTCCTAGCAGGAGAAGCAGAGTCTTAATTCTAATGAGAATTCTCTAACTCAATATCTAGAACTAAGAAACATTAGAAGAAATCCTTATTTCTTTATCACATGAAACATGCATTTAAGGAACCAGGGCAATAACTTATATTTAGTAATTTTTCAGTCATGTCTGACTCTTCATGACCCATTTGAGGTTTTCTTGTCAAAGATACTGGAGTAGTTTGCCATTTGCTTCTCCAGATCATTTTAAATTGAGAAAATGGAGGCAAACCAAGTTAAGTGACTTGCCCAGGGGTCACACAGATAGTAAGTATCTGAGACCAGATTTGAACTCATGAAGATGAGTCTTCCTAACTCCAGGTCCAGTGAGCTAAATGTGTCACCCCACCAATAATTCCCTCTCTCTTAAATTTCTCCTTATGCACTTGCTCTTTCCTGTTGCCTACAAACATGCCCAGATATTCTGTCCTTAAAAAACAACAAAATTTTCACCTGCCCCTGCCATCTCCTCAAGGCTCATATTTCTCCTTTTCTCTGCCAGATCCCTACACTCAGACGTACGCATTACCTTCATTTCCTCAGTCATTCTCAATGCCTCGTAATCTTGCTTTTGACATCAATCTGCTGTAACCACCCACTACCAGGTTAGCTTTTTCTCTGTCATCTTTCATCCTAACCTCTCTCCTGAACTCTTTCCCCCTTTGGTGCTCTGTCAGTATCTAAAACTAAAAATATTCAAAACATAACTGATTTTCTTTCATCCCTAAGTCTAACCCTTCCCCAAGGCCATCCAGGATCGCAACCTCACAATCATCCTTGACTTTTTCCTCTCCTTTACTCAATATGCATTTCTAAGCACCAACTATGTACCAGGCACCGTGCTGAGCCCTGAGGACACAAAAGGAGGCAAAAGACAATCTCTGCTCTCATGGAGCTCACAATTTAATCGCGGAGACAAGGAGACAAACACGTATAAACAAGCTGTATTCAATTAGTGCCTCCACTTTCTCTTCTCTTCCTCTCTTCTTAACCCCTTACAATCTGGCTTCCAACCTTATCATTCCAAAACTGCGCTCTCCAAAGCTACTAATATCTAATTGCCAAATTGATTATCCTCTTCTCAGTTCTTATTCTCTTGATCTCTCTGCAGCTTTAGACACGGTTGATCACTTCTCCTTGATATTCTCTTCTCTAGGTTTTTGGGACACTGCTCTTTCCTGATTCTCCTCCTAGCTGTCTGACCACTCCTTCTCTGTCTTCTTGGCTTAAACCTCCTCTAGGCCACACCCTCTAACTGTAGGTGTCCCTTAGAACACTGTCTTGGGTCCTCTTCTCCCTGTATACTACTTCACTTGGGGACCTCATCAGCTTTCATGGATTTAATCACCATCTTTATGCTGATGGTTCCCCATCTACCTATTCTGCCCTAACTTGCTGACCTCCAATCTCATATCTTCAGTTGCCTTTTAGACATCTCAGACTGGATGTCCAGTAGATATCTTAAACTTAGAACATCTAAAATGAGAAACTCATTATCTTTTTCCCCTTAGATCCTACTTTCCCTGCCCCACCTCCCCCATCCCTTCCCTATAACTCTAGAAGGGAATACCATCCTTTTAGTCACCCAGGATGACAAGCATCAGTTCCTTACTTGCTCTCACTCTGCCTGTTGACTTCACCTTTGCACCCCCTCTCAAATATGCCATTTTCCCTCCGCTGACACTACCATTACTATGATGCAGACCCTCAACACCTCATGCCTGGATTATTGCAATAGTCTGTGGGTGGGCCTGCTTGCCAAGACTCTCTCCACTCCAACCCATTTTCTAATCAGCCATTAATGGGGCTTCCTCAAGGGAAGGTCTCATCATGTCAACCCCTCATCTCCTACTTAATAAATTCCTTTGGCCCCAAGTTGCCTCCAGGAACAAATGCAAAATGCTCTGGTATTTAAAGCCCTTCATAACCCAGCCCCCTCCTACCTTTCCAAAGTCTTCTTACCCCTTATTTCCTAACATGTACTCTTTGATCCAGTAACACAGTGACACTGGTCTCCTGGCTGTTCCACAAACAAGACACCCCATCTCTCTGTTCCAGGCATTTTCTCTGACTGTCCCCCATACCTGGAATGGTGTTTCTTCTCCATTTTAACTACTGACAATCCTGGCTTCCTTTAAGTCCCAACTAAAATTCTGCCTTCTGCGGGAAGCCTTTCCCAAACTCTCTTAATTCTAGTGCCTTCTCTCTTTTAATTCAATATTTACCTAGTATATAGCTTGTTTTGTCTGATTTTGTTTGCAAGTTGTCTCCCCCAATTGTAAGCTCCTTTGGGGCAGGGGCTGTTTTTTGTCTTTTTGTTTCTCCAGGGCTTAGCACACTGCCTGGCACATAGAATTCACTCCATAAATGTTTATTGAATTGAATATATAAGAAAAGTAGAGAATAATTAATAAAGGGAAAGCACTAAAATTAAGAAGGGTTGCGAAAGGATTCATGTGAAAGGTAGGATCTTAGTTGGGACCTGAAGAAGTCAAAGAACCCAGGAGGCAGAGTCAAGGAGGGAAAATATTCCAGGCATGGGAATACTAGAGAAAATGCCCAGAGTCAAGAGATGGAGTGTCTTATTTGAGGAACAGCTAGGAAGCCAATGTCCCTGGATCAAAGAAGACTCCACAGAGGGGAGTAAAGTATAAGAAGACTGGAAAGGTAGAAAAGGGGTTAGGTTGTGAAGGGCTCTGAATGATTGAGGATTTTGTATTTGATCCTGGAGGTGATAGGGAGCCACT